>JAIGNY010001417.1:162500-542500 GCA_020152595.1 Chiridota heheva | reverse complement strand
AATATTCTTGTTTTTTTTTATTCATGTTATCTCTTTTCATTTATGATTCTTCTGTTATTTCTTTAATGTCTTAGTTATTTACTAACAAATTTTAGCTGCTGTTTTGGCTCATTTGATTTGTTTATTTTACTAACAAATACTTTTTGCCACTATTCAGGCATTTTTTATTTTTGTTAACTTTCACTAACGAAACTTCGCCGTTGTTTAGGCAATTGTTTGTTTGTTGTTTTGCTAACGAAATTTTGCCGGACTTTCTATTTCGTTTAGTCCTTACTAACAAAATTCTGCCGCTGTTCGGACAGTTTCTGTTTAGTTTAGCTTTACGGACGGTTTTGTTTCCTTCGTATTTAACTAACCCGCTCTGGTCCTCTGGCGAACCTTGTTAGTTTTCACCATGACGTATTGGGCGTTGTTTACAGTTTGTCTCTGTTCACTAACAGTTTCTGTTTGCACGTGTTCTCGGGTGACTAACATATGTTCTGCCGATGTCATACTTTGATTATTACTAACAGGTTTTCTCCTATTCCTTTGTTATGATTAGGAGTGGTTTACTGTGTGATAATATTTCCTGTATCGGGTTTTTGTTGTCCTTAAGAGGATAAGAAATCTAGTTCCTCAAATAGGATAGGACTAGTGTGAGTATTAGGACCAGCCCTTAGAAAATTGGGCTTTGACCTGAACTCCCTTCCTTCCGATTCTCCGTTGCAATCTGATTGCATATTTATAGCATGGAAGGTAAGGTATAACTTAAAGTAAATTTATCCAGCTAAGCACAGCGGGGATATTTACCAGAGTTAAACTTACCTTCCATACATCCCCACCCACCTCCCCTCTTGTTCAGGCCTCGGTGGAATGTTAAGTGAGGGTTATTAGAGGTATTATGGAGGTCAGGGTTGGGCTGGTAACTACCTTTTTAAGGTCAGTTAGAGGTGTGTTAGAATCAGGTTATGGATTAGATTGCATATTTATAGCATGGAAGGTAAGGTATAACTTAAAGTAAATTTATCCCGCTAAGTATAGCGGGTATATTTACGAGAGTTATACTTACTTTCTATGCATTCCGGCCCACCTCCCCTCTTGTTCAGGCCTTGGTGGAATGTTAAGTGAGGGTTATTAGAGGTATTATGGAGGTCAGGGCTGGGCTGGTTACTACGTTTTTAAGGTCGGTTAGAAGTGCGTTAGAATCAGGTTATGGATTAGATTGCATATGTATAGCATGGAAGGTTAGTATAATTCTGGTAAATATTCCTGCTACGCTTAGCGGGGTAAATTTAGCATACATTGAAAATTTGATCAGGCACAACTTGAAAACTTACAGCGGTTATTTTCAGAAGTCAAAACCAAACTACTCAAAAAAATTAATTCTTTTTACCAAAAACGACCTTTAAATGAGATACCATTCTTTAGTAAGTGGGCAGTACTTAGCTCAGTTGCTAGAGCACATAATTGAGGTCTCAGTTAGGTCTAAAGCATTCTTCCACAGCTATGCATCAAATATGCCAAACATCAAAGCGGAAGTACATCGTTTGCAGCTCCTGCTCCTCATTCAGCTGATGAGAGAAGTGGCAATGGCTGAATGGTGTTCGCCGTCCTTTGGAGGGGACGTTAAGCTGTTGGTCCAGATGGTAGGAATGTAACATTCTACCTGGTGTTCATCCACTCCATTTCCCAGCCCTCTAGAGAGGTCAAGCTGCCAGCTGTACCCCACACAGAGCAATCTGTGAAATTCCAGCACAGCATTCACATGATAGAAGAAGTAGAGAAATTTGGTTTTGCACTTTACTTACATACTAATAGCTAAATCTAATTTGAACAAAATGCAAACTACAAACCATAAAAATCACTAGAGGAGCATCAATGAGATAAATTTCATTACTTCTAGAAGAGAAATTACAGTAGGCTAAGTTTTGTACTGTCATGAACTCTGCAATTTTTTTTTACATAAAGTGGTCCTGCCATGCCTTCCAAAATATTTGAGATTTAATATGATATAGGTTTTTCATATCCCTAAATTCAATAATCTGTCAAGAAATCCTGGTTTTAGGTCCATTTTCATGATGAATAAAGACTTAGAAATTGATCATTTATTGCTTGCTCCGAAAAAAAAGTTGAAAGGGATTTGTGACGTCAAAACAGTTTGCTACATCATTTCAGGGACTGCTGATCGTAAACAATGCATCACACACATACTAACCACGTACAAATAGCGTCTGATTACTAAAGTTTTCAGGCTGTTCAGATCTTAATTTGTCATTTTCAAGTTCAAGCTATGATAAAAATGATTTGGAAATAAATGAAGAACATTCTCATAAAGAAGGGATGTGGTTCATTTTGAATTTGAACCACTTGCAGACAAGAAAGAAGGATTAGGCTTACAACCCTTACATGGTTCTACAGTACAAAGCCTGCGTGAGTTGGCATGAAATTTTACTGTTTCGCAAGTAATATTTAGTTGAACAATGAAATTGAAGTGTTTGCAACAACATCTACTTTTTTTTGTACGTCTAATGACATAAAAAGTTTTATTTATCAATGTTTAAGTCTCTGACACTTGACGTTTTATTAGTCAACAGGCCTATGTGAACTGAATAGTTAATTCACACAATTCTGTTTGCGTTTTTGCACTTGAAAATCTTGGAAGAAATTGTGAAAATTTTGTTACTTATTTAAGTTTTGATATGCTAAAAGGGACGGCTTGGCATATGGACACAATAATTATATACAATTCAGTTCTATTCTATCGATTTTTCTTCCTTTGATCATATTCCAAACTACATATAAAATAAACCATACAAATTTTCAACTGATTAAGTAGCTCAGTTGGTTATGGCTTCATCTTTTGAACGAGAGGTCCTTGCCATTGATAAACGACTTTTAGTTTAAGAATTTATACTTCTGCATCCTCTAACTACACAATGCTGTGCCCTTTTGTTTAATATTTGCTTAAAAAATGTAATGTTTTAGAAGAACAAACAGAGATGCTGTCGATACTAGTTGTGAACTTTTAACGGCGGCCACATGTTATACGTGGCATCGTTTACATACAGTTGTTCCCAAAATGACGTAATTGCATATTGAGCCTTGATGTGGGTTTTTGCATCAAGGTGACGTAAAGTGCAATTTTCTTTTGCGATTTTCTCACAACCGATGGGGTTTTGTGAAGAAAACGTTATAATATTGCAAATCAAATAATCCAAATAACATATTTAACGTAAAATCCGACCCCTATGGCAGGACCACTTGAAGTTTTCAATGGCTCAATTGTTTTTAATGTTTCTGCGTAATCAAATCATTTGCAGAATTTTGTACATTAATCAACCTTTTCCTCACAAGAAGTAGTCTGTCAAGCACTGGACTAAAGTGAGATCCCTTTTGACTTGTCGTTTTACTCCTATGTACTTTTTTAGGTGTGACTGTGATATTTGGGGTTGATGCCACCAACATCCAGGACTCTCCCCAGCTGAGGTCGTTAACCTTTAATGTCATCCTCTTCAACTTTCCGCATATTAAAGGGAAGAATAACATGAGGAGGAACAGGGAGCTGATAAAAGGCTTTTTTATCAGGCAAGTAAAGCAATAAAGTGAGATGGAACTAAAGATTCATGCATCTTCTTGCTAGATACATGTCGAGATTTTATTTTTAGAGTGGGGAGGTGGAATGATAAGGCATAAGCACCTGAAGTCTCATCTAAAAGGGTTACTTCAGGGGTCAAGCAAGTTCATCTTATATGAAAGAGGACTTCGAAGAAAGCATTTAAAAATCTTATCTGTATAAATGACTGGTATAGTAAGTCTACTATGGAAGGTTGGTGCTCAGCTTCACATTTGTAACAATTTTCAACGTATTTAAAATTAATTTTTTTTAAACTTTGTTACTGATTGAATTATTTTCATAAATTATTATCACTCACACTGTACTAGATTCTGTTTTACTACTTTCTTGACATGTACAATGGCTTTTAAGTCACAAAACACGGCAAATAATATTATAGAATATAAAAGACTGAGGAATCTGAGGCTGTGACATCACAACCAGTCATGATTTCAACCATTTCTATCTACACAAATGATACCAAATGTTAAACTTAGATATCTCTGTAATGAAATAAGATTTCTGAATGCTTTTTTTACCATTTTGTTTCTTTTGAAGTCCTCTTTTATATAAAATAGACATGCTTGACCACTGTACTAATCCTTTAACGGAATAAGATATTTGAACGCTTTCTTCACCATTTTGTTTCTTTTGAAGTCCTCTTTCACATTAGATAAACATGCTTAACCCCTGAAATAATCTGTTTAACACCTATTTTATGGTTTATTAAATTAAATGCTCAGATTTTTAAAAGTATCTTTACAGTTAAGGGGGATGGAGATGTACTTATAAATTATTGCAAAAAATATAAATTATAAATTATTGAAAAATTATTTTCCTGTTCCTTTACAGTTCTTCTAAATCACTCACTGCTGATGGACAGGTTTTGTTGACACTGTGTACTGGTCAAGGTGGTACACCAGCTGACAAACCACAGAGGGAGTTGAACAATTCCTGGCAGGTTGTTTCCATGGCAACGTATGGTGACCTCATTTTGACAGAGACGGAAGATTTTGATTCGTCGGTATGGTCTTCCTATGAGTGCACTGGATTTAGGTGAGTTACAGATTGTTACCTGCAATAGCGCTTGCCTAACAGGATTTTATTTGAATTTCAATAAATAGACGTACTTATGGAGACATTTTCATGTATTGCATGTTTTTGGAGGGAAAAAAACAACAACTTCAATTTCCTAGGAAATATGTATAAAGCATGAGCAAATTACATTTTTAGTTCATAAGTAATTGAAACTAATAACGTTTTAAAGATTTTGTAATACTGCATATCTAAAAGTTATGATGTAGGATGTATGAAGTGAAGACAGCCCCAAATCTTCTGTGATTATGCATATTTTTGTTTAAGTTTAGTATTGTGGCAAATTGTCAAAAGGTAATGGAGTATGGAGTTCTATTTCAACGTGACAACTGGGACATTTGATAAAATGTTCTTACATTCAAACATCCTTCAGGGAATATTTGAATAGAAGAGTCATTAACTATCATAATCCATGAATGGAGGGTGGTGAGTATTACATGTATCTATGACCAAGTTGTCATAAACCAAGCACAATGCATTTACAAGTAATCCACAGAAAATGTTCATGTGACAACCGGGACAAAAAAAACAAAAAAACAAAAAACTTTTGTTTAAATTGTATATTGCTATCTCACCTGAAGGTCTGTCTACAAACTGCATAATGAATCTATAGATAACAAGTGGTAGTACTTGTGGTATGAAAACTATCTTAATCTTCCCACAGATTTCCATTCTATTCCCAAAACTCTGTCGTGACAGCCGGGACAAGCTAGCGTGACAGCCGGGACGTTATTTAGAGGAAAATTTGTAGCAGCAAATAACTTGTGCTCATGATATAAAAATTGTTTTGAAACTTAATTGTACATAAAATGTAATCAGAATATGCCTTAACCCTTACTCTCCCAGCGTCACGGTGACCGTGACAGTTACGATCCATTTTCCAAAAATGTTTTTGAGTACCTTCCCAAAATCCTATAGAGCTGCAAATAAGTTCATTCAAACCAGATTGAATAGATCTTTCATAATATGGTTATTTTGTTGGGGGGTTAGATTGAAATTTTTTGAGTAAAATCGTTACAAAAAAGTGCATTTTTTTTAAAAACGGCTTTTTTTTTTTTTTTTTTTTGAAAGACGAATGTCATACGTAAATATTTTTCTATTTTTTTTCTTCAGGTAAAGTATAAAGATAGTTTGAATTGTTGGTTGCTACACGATTTTTACTTGTACTTGGTCAATGTTTGTGTTTTGTTGGAGAAAATATGCCAATTTGTGATTTTGGGCCATTTTTGACCTTTGATGAAAAAATATAAAAACGCCCAAATATTGTATTGAATTTTTAAAATCTCTACGGGTAGAGGAGAAATAGATCGTTCAGACGAACTATTACAATAACAGATGCACCCCCTCTACATGCCTAAAAGGTCTCTGATGATGACGCAATTTGCGTCTTTTTTTTTTTTTTTTTTTTCTTCGCATATTCGACATCACAAAATGGCGAAATACAAGTTACAACGCTCGAACGTGCCTTCCGACTCCTATGTTTTCTTCAGAATAATGATGACTCAGAGGGGTCGGAAGGTACTTCTGATGAAGAAGATGTACCAGAACTCGACCAGATTAAGGAAGAGGAGAATATAGAGCCTGCTGAGATGGATAGTGATCTGTTCCAAATTACGGAGTTGGTGAGTGTTTTCTTCCAAAATAGCGAAAGTACTACATTGTAAATGTGTAGTAATAAAATAAGGCTTATAGAATTCTAATGATAAATTAGCGGGATTTTTGCTTGTTACGATAAACAAGTAAAAGGGACACTAAAATCACATATAAAAAAAGGATTTAGGTCCTTTTATAATAGCCTGGATGAAAGAAATGAAAGCTGAACCCCAATAATAACATTTCTAAATGGACTGATATATATGTATTTCCCAATGGCAAAATTGTAAATTTAGGCCTACTGAAATATGTGTATTCCCAATATCACAAAATCCAAGTTCCATTATTTCAGGGGCCAAAATCACAATTTTATGGGGAAAGTGGAGTAGGGGTTCCATGTTAGGCAAAATACACATGTTGGGGGTGCCCCAGGCCCATTTAGAAGAAAATGCTTGTATATAAACCTAGTACCGGTACATTATTTTTATGCCCCATTTTTTAGGACCATGATCCTTTTCCCCTCCCCCTGGCTATGCCACTGTTGTGGTGATGACTAGATCGATAAAACAAACATTTTGGACCCCTGTATGTACCCCCGGGCTTCCCGGCTGTAAAAGTCTGTCCCCACGGTTACCACAAAATTGTGGGGCAGGTTAGAAACCACAATAACATGTTATGCGATAACATGTTATGCGTATGCTTGAAGAGGAAGAGTAGCCACTACTAGAAACCACAATAACATGTTATGCGATAACATGTTATGCGTATGCTTGAAGAGGACGAGCCCCGCTACTCCCCAACCCAAACGGAAGAGGGACAGACAGTTGAAGATGAGCCCAGGCCCCTCTTCCAGGCCTTCCGCTGCAGTCTTGCCACCATCACCACTCAAAGAAAATCCAACTGCAGCGGAAAAGCTGCCTTCAAAACCAGGGAGGAAGAGCGAACGCTCGGCTGCAGGAGATACAACGGTCGGTTGGTCATCCCTGCAGCCGATAAAGTCTATCATCTGTGGGAAGTAGTGGTGGAGAGTGACCGGGATCGACACGAGGTCTTCGGTAACTGGTTATGGGAAGACCAAACTAAAGTAAGTTGAATGAATATAGTTGCAATTTTTTTATATTTTTTTTATTCTATTTGCAGCAACAAGGTATAGCAGAAGACTTTACAAATTTGGATCTTTTCGGCAAACATTTCTTATGAATTCCATGTAGAATGAACAGAAGTAAGTGTCCAATAGATAATCAGCATAGTCTATCAACATAAAAGTAGCTGTGAAGCTTGTAATGGCTGAAATTGGGTCAGAAATAAACAAAAAACACTTTCGTGCATAATAAATGAGGTAAATGACCTAATTTGCATATCATTTGCATAATTTCTTATTTCATTTTTTGCAAATGATGATGTAAACATCTTGTTTTTCTGCATTCTATTAGTTTTGGACATCATAGAAGGGGAAAATGCATTTTTTGGAAAATTTAGTGCCATTAGATAGATTATTCACAGAATCGGGGATAATTTTTAGGTCAAAATGTACCCAATTTTTCATATTTGCGCTATTTTTTTCTTCTGATTCCTAAAAATCCATGAATAGTATCAAATGAAAGGTCTTTCCAAGGACGATTCAGAAATTCTATCCATATTTTTTGCTATTTAGCCACAAGGCACAAGCGTGTCATAAAGATAGAATGTTTGGAGACCTAATATGCTAATTCAATGACCTAATTTGCATATTTGAGTTCGGAAATATGCACATTTTTGGAAAGTTCAACATATTAGCTTTCATAAAAGTCGAACTTGTTTTGGTACAAATGGAACAGAAAGTGCTGAAAAAATCCTCTTTCCAAAAATTTCAGAAATAGTTTATTCTATTTTTGGAACCTTGGGAGAGTAAGGGTTAAAGTAGTAAGTAATCAGATATAGCATATTGTAGTATATAAAGTTCATTGACCTTAATTAATGGTCAAATAAAGAACATTTTTTTTTTGTATGTTTTTATGATAATTGACATATCACATAAAGTTTTAATAAACTTTTGAGATAAATATACTATATTTCTAATTTTAGCTCAAGACGAGAGACACTTGGCATGGAATTGCCAGTATTCTCATTGTGATATTTCAAATTTGCACATGGGCATAACAATAGCTGTGATCTACCGTGAGATTTAATATCCTTCAGTGGCTGATCCTAAATTTTTGAAAAGGAGGGGACCATCAAAACTTTAGGAAAGGGGAGATGGGGAATTACTAAACATGTGGAGCATACAAGGTAGTGAGGGGATCTGCAGGTTTACCCAAACCTGAAGAATAGGTGATCTCAGAGGTATTGAGCACTGGACAAAATCAATTAACAAAGTTTAAACAAGTGAAATAAAAACTAATTGGCTGAAAAGGAGAGAGAGGGGAGGGGGAGCAGTCCCAAAGGTGGATTGACCTTTGGCCATAGAAACCTGTGGACGCAAAGAATCTATTTGAAAATGCAATGAAAGAACTTAGAATTGTCTTTTGAAGTAAAAAGAACTTGCATTGAATCTGAAGTTTTATCACATCAGATGTGTTGATAGGATCATATCATTTCCTTTCAGGGGACACGACAAGAGATTTAACACATCTGGAGCTGTTGTTCATGTATTTTCCAAGAGTGTTCCTCTTCAAAGTGAACCTTGCACACTTTTCCACTGGATTAGCAGACATTTCCAAAGGTAGGGGCATAATCATACGGCAAAGGGGAGCAGGGGAGGAAATGTCCTTTCTTCCTCAAATCAAATGAACATTTAGGCAAAATCGATGTATTCGTTTGCAAACAATTGGATCCCAAAATCATGAAAACTATATAAAGACAATCATTATTTTGTACCCACTGATAAAAAATATGCCAATATTAAAAATGAAAAACGTATAACATAGAGAGAAGTGCAGTAGTAAAATGATAGGAAAATATGGTAATCTTTGCAATCATTTTTCTTTCTACAGAGAGTTGGTTGAAGATGACAGACACCCTCTCTATTGGACCAAACTAAACTTGGAAAAACAGCTTCAAGAGAATCAAATGGAAATATGTGCAGATAGCAGATATCCAACAGTTGGAAGTCCAAGTAACAATGTCCCTAACGAAGGATTCTATGGTGAAACTAAATCTGAGGGCAGTGGAACAATCCCTACTTTTTCTCCATCAGATACAATTTTGAAAGTTATAACCATGACAACAGAGAATGACGATGTACAGTATTTCCGTTACACAGGAAAGGTACATGATGAAAACTCATTTGACAATTTGAAGAACAGCATTATTCAATCAGAACCAACGGATGAATGCCCTTGCTTATATTCGGCTTTAACTAGTTCAATTGGATCAAGTAACAGAGCACACTCATTCGTGGCAAAGATATATAACCCTTCCCCTATTAGCCCAAAGTGCTATCCCATCATGCATCAGCTCTTTATTGCTGTTAGAGTCTCTGAGAAACACAGCTCGACTCATTTCAGGATTATATTTTGAAAGTTTTACATTCTTTTGTTCGAAATGACTCTGAAATAACAGTGAATGATGATGAAAATCCAGAAAGTAAAACTCCTTAGGAAGTGGAATATGCAAATCGTTCACTTCGTGGAGAGTATGCAAGAGGTGTGCGGATAAAGCTAAAACAATGAGTAAACTTGGTATTCATTTTCTTAGTGACTCTCAAGAAGACATGTTAGGAGAAATTGACCAGTTGGCTGATGTGCATGATGGATCTGTTATATATTTGGCCAGAGTAAGCCTGGACCATTTAGCAATGATAGAATTTGACATCAGTGATGTACGTCTTCTGTGGTCACCTGATGACCGAAATTGGCTCAAATTTTCCCAACAGATAAAATGTCTCAACTCATCCCCTGGTGAAAGACCAATTCAACTTTCATTTTCTCCATACAGCATGTATCCTCCTAGCTATATTCATGACGTATGCTTTTGCGTTCCACATAAACACTTTGATCCGGATAAGTTTTACAGCCTTGTTCGTAGAGTAACAGGGAATGTTGTTAGCAGTGTTGAGTATTTAGGAACGTATGTGGCTAGGGATGAAGAAGTAAGACAATGCTTTAGGCTGGTTTACCGGTCATGTGACCAGGCCTTAACAAAACTTGCATCCAATGATCTGCAGAACGAGTTGAGAAGACAGATGGAAGCAGAATTAGGTTTGATCGCAAGATGAAATCAGTTTTTGTGTCACACTTTGTAGAAACAATTTTATTTTTTACAAATGACAAACAATTTTACTTTTTACAAATAACAGGTACTACTTAAAGGAGACATAAAAGTCTTATTCCATGTGACAGAGGATTAAAATCTAAACCAACCACCAAACTCAGCAAGTCAAAGTGCTATTCCTATCTCAAGTTATTCATCTTTGAAGTCGACGCATGGAGGCTGTCATTTTGTTCAATTCTGTATTGAAATATTTGCATTATGAAACTATTTGAAGAATAAATTTGGCATCTCTAACACCGGCCTGGAATGGTTTACTTCCTACTTTTCTTCTAGGAAGTGTGTTGTTTGTGTCAATGGCTGCCAATCTAAATCACATGATCTACCCTTTTCTGTTCCCCAGGGCTCAGTTGTAGGTCCGGTTGCATTTACTTGCTATGCAAGTACTCTTGCAGATGTTATTTCACATGCTAATGATCACGTGAATATCATTGGTTATGCTGATGATCACTCTTTTTATTCTAGCTTTGATTCTGGTAATGTAGCTCAAGAATTAGATTCTGTTAATGGTATGCAACAAGTCTTATCCAAACTAAAACACTGGATGCAGCTGAATAAGCTCAAAATGAATGACAAAAAAACTAAGGCCATTTTCTTTAGTTCACTTTATTACAGGCGTAGAATTGCGACAGACTCGATTCAAGTCGGTACTGATTCTATAAAACCATCTAGCTGCATTGAATTACTAGGTGTTTCACTTGATACTAACTTAAATATGCAACTACATATCAAGGAAAAGTGCCTTGTAGCCAGTCGCAACTTAAATATGATTCGTCGAATCAGGAAACACTTGACCACTGAAAGTTGTAGGCTACTGGTTCAAAGCTTAGTCATCTCACACCTCGACTACTGCAATGCTGTGTTTGCTGGGCTGCCCACTTCTAGTTTATTACCAATGCAATCAATTCAGAACCAGGCAGCTAAAGTTGTTTTGCAAAAACGCAAATTCAATAGTGCTTCAAGCTGCCTAAGGGAACTGCATTGGCTTCCTATTGTTAAACGTATCCAATTTAAAGTTTTGTGTCTTGTTTTTAAATGTATTCATAATCAGGCACCAGCCTACCCTAAACAGCTAATTCAGTTCCGTAAATTCACTTATAATACACGCAGCTCATGTAATCCTCCTCTTTCTCTACCCCGTACTCATTCTTCATTCGGTTCTCGTGCATTTTGTTCCATCGGTCCCAAACTATGGAATGACCTGCCTGATTCAGTAAAGTCTAATTCATCATTTATCTCATTCAAACGTAACCTAAAAACTCACCTTTTCAAGCTGGCCTTTAATTAATTTTTTATTTTATTCTTCTTTGGTTCTTTTGGCAGTTTCTCAGTGTGTTTTATTATTTTACATCTTGATTGCAAAGCGCGATAGAATATCTTTTTAGTAATGGCGCTGTATAGGTACTTTGTTATTATTATTATTATTATTTCCCCTACAGAGACAAGAATTAGAATGTATTTAACTTGTATTACAGTTTGTATTCCCAAATGATGTGACACAAAGTTGTATCAGCATGGTGTGATAATTCCATGTCAAAATGTTCCTAACCCTCATAAATAAAAGGAAAACAATTTTTCATCAGGTAGAAAACTTGAGACAAAATAATAAAGAAATACAAAGCATTTCAATATCTTGTTGGGTTGATGACATCAATTTCTGGATGTTGTAATATCAAAATGGCGGCTCCCAAAAGTAATAGCATTAAAGTTTTAAATGATTACAAAAATTGTGTTAGATTGCTTCGCGAGGTATGAAACTTGGTCAGAAGATTTGCTATTTTTATTTCCATCTTATGAAATAAGGATTATGTCAGCCTTTATGTCTCCTTTAAAGGAACAAAAGTTGAAACTTATAGTACTGTAAGTGAATATCATATATATAGCAACCTTCCAATTTGTTCATGATTTACACCAAGTGATTTTGCATAGTAATTAGGAAGGGACCTATCAAAGAATTAGTTTAGTGGTCAAACAAGTCCATCTGATATGAAAGAGAACTTATACAACTTTAAGGAATGTGTCATCACATCTAGTCTTGATTTCAGCCGTTCCTTGGCAGATGAGTCAGAAGTTTACAAAGAGTAGAATAGAGTATGTGCTTTTATGTCATGAGCGCACGGTGCATGAAATAATTTAATCAGTGGTCAAGGAATAGTAAGAAACAAAAAGTGCACAACAAAATACACTATTGGTTTGCTTCCATGTGTTAGCATCTTTCATATCAAAACAACATTGCTCAAATGAAAAACATTCATTTCTGGTTATTTTGCGTTTAAAAAATGGTTATTTTTGCATTTTCTATTTTGTTTTCGATTAATAAAAGTGTCTGTCTGCTTTTCACATTGTCAATAAGTGTAATTCATGCACAGTGGCATTACTTAAAAACTTACAAGAGGTACCCAGCCGAGTGCGTATGACGTCACATGTACATACTGTATGAGATTTTGAATGCTTTCTTAACCATTTTGTGTCTATTGAAGTCCTCTTTCATATCGGATAGATTTGCCTGACTGCTAAACCAATCCGCTACAACTGTTATGTATAGGTAGAGACAGCAGAGTCACTTAAAAATCCCAATGATTGCAAGAATTCTAATTCAAATTATATACAAATTGGTTTCTGAACTACAGTTTTCTGAATTGTAATGTCTTAATATGCAAATTTGTGATGACAGAACAGGCAGCCTTTTCTATTTTCTAAATCCATTGTTTTTCAATATACAATTACACACAGTTAGAATTAATTATGAAATTATAATTTCCCTCGATTTTAGATAAAGGTGTCAAAAATCCTCCTATTGAAAATTGACAGAAATAATATTGATGTAGAATTAGAGTAGTCTTTGTATGCACACTTTATCACAATTGAATGTACATGGGTGCAGCTAGGGGGTCGACAGGGTTGTACGATCCCCAAAAAAGTTATATGTTTTGATAGTAATGGTAAAATGATAAAAAGGTCCTGAAAATATGCTAAAAAGTCCAAATATTTCCCTTAATGACCCCCCTAATCCGAAACACTGGCTACACTCCTGATGTACAATTATTTTGGGAGATGTTCTTGGAGCAGTGAACCCGAAACAATGTGGCTCAAACCTTTAACTTTTTACTACATATACTGTTGCTTACTGAAGAAAAAATTAAAACAATTTGTTTGATGGAAAAAATTTCTTCCCGCGGTTATAACTGCTGGAAGAGGTGCAGTGGCTAACAAGTCTTGCTTGTATTCGAAAGGTACCGGGTTCGATGGTTCGATTCCCGTCGTGAGCACTGCATTGTGTCCTTGAGCAAAACACTTTTTATCTACTTGCGTCAGTCCACTCAGCTGTAAAATGAGTACCAGCACTGCTGGGGAGTTAGCCAGTGATGGACTGGCATCCCGTCCAGGGGGAGGCATGTGCTCTCATCCACTTCCGCCATAGAAACCAGGGATATAATGGCTTGGATGGATTAAACTTAACCACCGGAACCATGGATTTCTCCCAAGTCTAAATATACTGTAAATCACAATCAATTATTTGGAAGGGAATAACTTGTCCTGGTAAAAGTTTTTAAATTAGTCATACCTCCCATCAAAATATTCAACTTACCGTATTCGATGTAGTACACCCCTGGGGTGCTTACAAAATAGAATTGCACCACTTTTTAGGGCCAAAGTGTCTTCCTAAGAAGCGCCCATGCTCCGGGGCCGCGCACTGTGTGCTATTCGAACTGTATTGTGTGAACTGGTTCTATACTAGCCTCACAATAAGCACCACATCGTGAGCGTCAGATACAAAATAAGCAAATATCTTCAATTAGATATATAAATTAATTGTCAATAAGTGTTGGTTGGGTGCTCATTAGAGCAGGGGTGCTTAATAAGTTGAATATGGTAATTAAAAATATTTAAATGAAGGAAAGAAATCTTCCTGTTGGTGCAGCACAATTTCTCTTATATCAAAATCTATCAACTGTAACAGATACTAAATACGATTATTTTCAAAATTTATGATGGTGCTAGTCAGAATTTTATGCTCTATATTAATAGGAAATGAGGGCTGTAATTCCTATTCAGAAAGTGGGGGAGGGGGGACATTGCCTGTTATCCAGAAAGTGGGGAAACGGGCAAATTTTCTCCAAAATGTATTGGATTATTAAAATCTACTGAAAAGAAGCAAATTTTTCTAAAATTGCATTGAATTATTAAAATTCTACTGAAAATATTGAAGTATTAAAATTCTATTGAAAAGAGGTAAACTTTCCTCAAAATGCATTGAATTAATAAATTCTACTGAAAAGTGTGTGTTGGGGAGGGAGACATGTTTATGGCCCTGTATCTATCCTTAGGCTTTTATCTATTGTATCTATCCTTTGACCATTGTTTATTATACCTATTCTTAGACCTTCATTGTATCTATCCTATCTTTAACCAGTGGCTGAAAACAAGCTGCCTGACTGAATACAGTAGAACAGACATCAAAATTGCCTACATGTATAGCATGTGTGATTCAAGAGTAAATTTGTGTTTGAAACTGATGGAAAGAACAAGCACAATATAACTCAGTATTTAAAGGTATATGGAGGTAATATGATAAAGGATACAATCATTATTTCATATAATAGAAGATTAAAATCCAAACTAACTACCGGGTACCAAAAACAGCCTGTCAAAATCTCATTCCTATCTTAAGTTATCCATCTTTTAAGAAGACATAAAGTTTGATACAATCATTATTACATATGATAGAATATTAAAATCCAAACCAACTACCAAAAACAGCAAGTCAAAATTTCATTCCTATCTCAAGTTTTAATCTCATCTTTAAAGGGAGACAGTCTAATACAATCATTATTTCATTTGATAGAAGATTAAAATCCAAACCAACTACCAAAAACAGCAAGTCAAAATCTCATTCCTATCTCAAGTTTAATCTCATCTGTAAAGGAGACACAATCATTATTTCATATGATAGAAGATTAAAATCCAAACCAACTACCAAAAACAGCAAGTCAAAATTTCATTCCTATCTCAAGTTAAATCTCATCTTTAAAGGGAGACAGTCTAATACAATCATTATTTCATTTGATAGAAGATTAAAATCCAAACCAACTACCAAAAACAGCAAGTCAAAATTTCATTCCTATCTCAAGTTAAATCTCATCTTTAAAGGGAGACAGTCTGATACAATCATTATTTCATATGATAGAAGATTAAAATCTAAACCAACTACCAAAACAGCAAGTCAAAATCTCATTCCTATCTCAAGTGTAATCTCATCTTTAAAGAAGATGATACAATCATTATTTCATATAAGAGGATTAAAATCTAACCAACTACCAAAAAGCATTTTGAGGTGTTTCCTTTTCACATATCACATTTTTCAATACATTAAAATATTTTCAAACCTTGATTACTCACAACTTGAATACTACAAATACTATGTTCAAAATTCCAGGACTATTTAACTAAGATTTTAATTTTAATTTTTTTGGTCAGTGGTTGAACAGAAAACTGTTGCACCTGTCCTTAAACTTTTAACACAGGATGAGACAAGACCAAAAACAACTGTTCTCTTTCTTTCACATTCTATTCATTCTCATTGACGTGCTTTAAACAATAGATGATTATACAACTTCAAATTAACTATGATAAAAAAAGATATGGTTCGATTAAGATACACAAAAAGTGTATTTACATACTTCGCTATTCTACATCTCTTCTCAGTGATTCTGAAAAAAGGAGATAATTGGCAATAATAAATGCATAGATGGAATAAACTTGTGTTTAGAAACAATATGGTAGAAGCGGCACTTATTTGATAAAACTAGAACTCACATATCATTAAATAGTAAATGCAACACCTTAAACTCTTCTTTCATTAAATAGTAAATGCAAACCTTAACTAAGGTTCTTACTGCTATACTCCAAATTCAATGCAATTCTTATCATTAAATTAAATGTACTCAGAATCCAATGCAATGGGAAAACAGGGCAATATCTAATAATATACACAGATCATACTAAAAACTTAATGAGAAAAAACAACAATTTGTTACCTCAAGGATAACAAATATAATTTAAAACTGTCTTAGCAGACAGATTCCTACAATTTTCATTTGATTTAAAAGCTGTAACAAACTAACCCAAATTTGATATCTGTCATGGACAAGATTCATACAATTGTACTGACTTTAGTCAAAGCTTGAAACACATTTTTGGTAGAATATGGACATTAACCACCACTACCCCAAGTAAGGGGCATATAAGATTTGAGTCATTCTAATATCTTGCTCCTTGTGGTGGCTCATTGATTTGGCAAGTTGTTGGCATCAAGCTCTGTTCTTAGTAAGTATAAATTTAGCACACAGATACCTGCATTGAGGGTTTTAAATACCCCTTAATATTAAGCTTTATTTTTTTTAATTGTGAGTGTTGAAAGTGGTACAAACAGTATAACATTTTCTCCCCATGAGAAGCTTTTTCTCCCCATCCCATTAAATAATATTGCTATATAACACACTACATAGCAAAGTGTATGCATTCCGAATTACAGACACTGCATGCACGTACATACTGCATGCACATACATATGTGTACATGGGATCAACAAAAGTGAAATATTTGAGTGACTTTTGCAGAGCAGCCTATATTTGCTTTTATTAAATTTCAAGACAAAAAAATCACCCAAACTTCTAGCTGGGATGGTTAATATTTAATATAAAACAATCATGAAATAAACTACTATAAAATTATACTGGTATTGTTTCCATTGTCTACATGAGTAGGTAAACATGACATCTACAAAAATTCAAATGGCTTACTTATGTTGAGTAGCATTATCATTGCTTCTTGAGTTTCAGTGCGAAACACAAACCAACTTCTAGCTGGGATATATAGTTAACATTCAATTCAGCACTTGCATAGAAAGGCATTTGCAAAATGTGAATAAACTAGACTGAAATTCATGAAGCAATATCTTTCCTTGGGAGAAATGGTCCGTCAATCATGCACAGTTAATGCACACATCACATCAGGCATATGATACACAGCTATTCTTATCACCAGTTTGAAAACAAACTTCTCCCACTAAGACACTTAACACGGATGAGTGATTTTAATCACAAAAGTGTCTAATTATTCAGCTCTGGCTTTGTGTAATCTTATACACACAAATAGCCTTGGGCTACTTGGTTGTGGTGTGCATGGGAATGGCAGATAAGCAATCATTGTTTGAGTGGAAACACAATACACTGAACAGGAAGTCGGGTTGGTAATTGTCATGCCTGAGTTTTCAGGATAAACTCAGGTGTCGGGTGCGAGTAGGCTTAAAGAGAAACTTTTTGGCATGTTAAACACTGCTTGTGTTACTTAAATCATCTACCTAAGTAGGTGCACATGAAATCTACAAAAGATGTTAGGGTGACTTTTTTATATATATTTTTTTTTCCTAGAGTAGCATTTTATATGTTTGAAGTTTCCTTACAAAACATAAAACACTCACTCCTGGGCATGTGCAACACTTGCACAGAAAATCAATTATAAAATGTGAAATAACTGGTTGCTTATATCAGCTCCCTAAAAATAAGTGTACATGGCATTCACAACAGTTGTTAGGGTGACTTTTCTCCAGTAGTTTTAAATTTGTTTCTTATTCAGTTTCCTTATGAAACACGCATCATTCAAACTAAACTTAAATCTAGGAAAGCAAGTTGTTCTGTTCACTTGCATCGAAAAGCCAAGTGCAAAATGTGACAAACTACCGTAAAATCAAACTCTGCATGTGTTGCTTATATCAGATACCTAAATAGAGTCATCTGGAAGCTATTTTGCAGGGCAAACGTTGTTGCGTTTCATGTGTCTTCACACAGCTCAGTCACATCACACATACAACAAACATACTACGTGCTAACCTACCTACCAATTCAGTGAATTTGACTGATTGCAGTTTTTTTTTTTTTTTGTTCGCTTCCGATTTTCCTTCATATCCCTTACGTTTCATATATATTCACCGGGCATACGAGGAGTAACTTTTACGTGAATGCCATCTGATTGTTTGTTATATGCAGACAAATCCTAGTGTGAAGAGTAGGTTGAAAGCTGTTGCATACAGCAGAAACCCACTTTGGATGTCGATCAGGATCATATGGAAATCAATAAAACATCTTTTTATTCCCCCTCCGCACACATCTTTTAGTGCAACCAATGGCACAGCAAGATTTCAGCACAATTATCTTACAAAAATAATCTTATACAGCAACATGCAAACGTTTGTAAGTCTAATTAAGTGTACAGCAGATGACTTACCTGACAAAATAGCGATGTAAACAAAAGTCACGCGACCTCATGACGTCAGCTGAAACACCTTTACAGGTGCACATATGCATCTACTAAAGTTATGAGGGTGATTATTTTAGAGTAGCATTATATTTGCTTTTATTTAGTTTCCTTACACGACAAAAATTACACTCAAAATTCTCTGCAACAGTTAATATTTCAATATAGCACTTGCAGAGGAAAGCAATGGCAAAATGTAATATAATTACCTTGAAATTAAACACAGTGCTTGTGTTGCTCATATCAGCTACATCCAAAATTCTCAGAAAAATCAAATCTAAGATAATCGCCTCTTTCAATCCCAAATAATCATCCTAATTAGAAATAAAAGACAACTGAATACCCTTTTGATTGTCAGATCTTATCGAATGCTTAATACTGTGTGGACACTTTGCACTTTCTTCTGGTATTCCATACAAAATGATCAAATGTTTAATTGAAAATGAGTATAATTAAAAATTAAATATTTTTTTAAAATTAATACTTCTAACATTGCTTGATTGTGATTTAAATGGTTCAAAGAATAAGTTTGTTCAATGATTAGTTCCGGGGTCAATCAAGTTTGATCTTATATGAAAGATGACCTTAAAAAAAAAAAAAAAAAAAAAATAGTGGAGAAAGCTTTCAAAAATCTTATTCCGTTAAGGAGATATTCAAGTTTAACGCTTGGTATCATTTTGTGTAGAAACGACTGAAATGAGACTAGTTGTGATGTCATAGCCTCAGATTCCTGCAATTTTGTGGCTTGAAAACCATCACATATGTCGAAAAAGTAGTAAAATTGAATCTAGGAAGGGTATTTATAATATACCACCTGAAGAAAGTTTCAAGAAAAATAATTTAAAAATAAAAAAAATGAAAAATTCTGTAAAATACATTAACCATTGTTAATAATGTGAGGATGAAGACACCAACTTTCCATAGTAGACTTACTACACCAGTCATTTCTAAACAGATAAAGCTCCAAACTTAGATATCTCCTTAATGAAATAGGTTTGTTGGACGCTTTCTTCACTATTTTGTTTCTTTTGAAGTCCTCTTTTATATAAGATAAACTTGCTTGACTCCTGAACTAATCCTTTAATGGAATAAGATTTTTGAATGCTTCTTTTACTATATTGATTCTTTTGAAGTCCTCTTTCATATAATATAGACTTGTTTAACCACTGAACTAATCCTTTCAGTCATCAGACATGTCTACCTTGTATGGCCAAAAACAGAAAGAAGAGTGAAAGTTTGGCGTCTTCTTACATTTATGATATATCATGTTTGTACTGTAGAAAAGTGTCACTCACAAATCCCTTTCTGACAGACCGTCTAGCTGGTCCTTTGATGTCAGCTCTTCACTTTCTTCTACTGTTGCATAATGTTTTGCTGCAGGCTTGATGCTTATATGTGTGTGGTAATACAACTTATTGTCCTGATTTTTCCAGTATTTATCCAAATTTCTTTCAAATGACAACACTTGTTTTACAATCCACCGCTTTTTGAGGTAACGCATCTCACTTTTATGAATCGTTAAATTGATTTAATTGAAAAGTATAAGAAATAAAATAATTCAAAATATTTTGACAAAACTTCTCCACATCAGTTACTTCGAATGACTGTTTTAGCACTCATATGACATTCAGTGGTTGTAATCATACAAATTCATAAAAAAAATTCAATAATATATGCAAAGACATTAGGGAAAGTGACGAAGTGATGTCATAATTATTCTTATTCCAGTTATTGCTACACAAATCAGATGTAACTTAATAGCTTGAATATCTTTCTTCATCATTTGGTAATTTTTGAAGTCCAATTTCATGTACGAGGAGCCTGCATGAACTAAAAAAAAAAAAAAAAAAATGATTAATTAAAGGAGCACTAGACCGAAAAGTGAGGGCGTATTTGTAGGGGTCCCCAAAAAATCAATTGCTTATCTAAAACGCAATGGTGCAGCAATTTTCTGGTTAATATGAATATTTAAATGACCTTTTCCCTCATGTCATTTGTGGGCTATGGAGGCATGAAGTTGATCGATATGTTGTGGATAATATATCTGTAAAATTTGCAAAAAACAAGAGCCCTCACTTTTCAGTCTGGTTCTCCTTTAATGCCAGAATAGCCATCACCTGGACAACAGAAGGTAGAAAGGAAGACCTAAAGAGTGGCAGAGAAATGGTTTTGGATGGAACAGCTGGGGAGAAGCTGCAGTAGTAGCAAGACACAGAAAGAGATGGAAGAATTTGCTTAGAGAAGCCTCGATTTCCATACCCAGCAGAAGGAAGTGGTAAAGTAGGACTCCTTTAATGATTCTTTTCATCCATTCTGATGGCAGTGTCTATTACTTTAACATCTGTGCATGTGTTTGAAACATTACAGCATTACATGTAGGTGACATTACATGTAGGTCTGAACACTCCCAGTAGCTCTGAACACTCCCAGTAGCTCTGATCACTCCCGGTAGCTCTGATCACACCCAGTAGCTCTGATCACACCAAGTACCCCTTTTCACTGCCAACCACACTCGAATCTCCTCCACCAGCTTTCCTCAGCGGTACAAAGTTACCCAGACTGCTTGGTACAGGACTCACTGTGCCAATAGAGTCTGGGTATCTGCCGTGGTATGGTGCCTGCTGTTCCTGGCGCAGCTGGTGGGCATAGTCCATCTCCTCCTGCATCTCACTTCCTTGACCTGATGGGTCTGCAATTAAAACAGACATTCATGAAGCGGGTACAGATAAATAGTTTCACCAAGCGGCTACAGATAAATAGCTTCACGAAGCAGCTACAGATAAATAGCTTCACCAAGCGGCTACAGATAAATAGCTTTACGAAGCGGCTACATATAAATAGCTTCACGAAGCGGCTACAGATAAATAGCTTTACGAAGCGGCTACAGATAAATAGCTTCACCAAGCGGCTACAGATAAATAGCTTCACGAAGCGGCTACAGATAAATAGCTTCACGAAGCGGCTACAGATAAATAGCTGTACGAAGCGGCTACAGATTAATAGCTTCACGAAGCGGCTACAGATAAATAGCTTCACGAAGCGGCTACAGATAAATAGCTTCACGAAGCGGCTACAGATAAATAGCTTCACGAAGCGGCTACAGATAAATAGCTTTACGAAGCGGCTACAGATAAATAGCTTCACGAAGCGGCTACAGATAAATAGCTTCACGAAGCGGCTACAGATGAATAGCTTTACGAAGCGGCTACAGATAAATAGCTTCACGAAGCGGCTACAGATAAATAGCTTCATGAAGCGGCATATACAAATGTTTGTACACAGCTCCTGCTTTCCTGAGTTGCTAAACAACCCCCGATATGCCATCATTTTAAGGGTCTCTTTATGTTTTAAATGTGACAGGTCGGAAATGTTTGACTGCTTTGTTCACCTGTCTCAGGGTGGCATACACCAGGGCTTCTTATTTCACCATTAGTGAGACTGCTTATGCAATAGTGTGATTACCAGATTAATTACAATCTTCTTTAGCTGAAAAAAGAAACTTACACTTGCAGGAGCTGTATAATTTATGGGGGAGAGAATTGGCTTTGTTATAAAACGAATGTTAAAGGTATATGATCAAGTAGAGACAACATTAGCTAAGATGCTCCTATCTACCAAGATCCATGAAAGTAGCACAAAAATTCATCGAAATGAGCCATTTTACAGCTTTTGAATTTTAAGACAACAATATGCAAATATATATGCATGGTATTTTCTTATTTTAATTCTTTATTTTTGAATTAACTTTCATAATCTTTTAAAGGGGTGTAGAGCCCTAAATCCTTCCCCCCTTTTCTGCAGAATTAAAACACTAGTTGTGAAAAACACTGTCCCCCTATTTTGTGGAAGAAACTATGTACCTCAACCTCCCTCCAACTTTGTGAAGGAGAATAACGGCACTGAAGGGTGTACTGTAAAAAGTAAAACAAAAGAGTATATGAAAATATTCCTTACAATATGAGTCCCAGCTTGGCTGATAAGAGTTCTTTCGTTCATAGCCCTGGTTATAATACCCAGATGACGGCTCCCTTTGCATTCTATCCTCACTTGGGGTCATTGGTCTACGATCTTCATCCATTAATCTGTCATCTTGATAAGAACGATCATCCATATACGATCGCTCATCATTGTATGAGTGATCATCATCGTAGTGTCGTTTATATGGATGGGACTGATCATCACTGTAGCGATCGCGAGAGTGGTTTGAGTAATAGTCGCTACCCTCATATGAATCTCGGTCTCTCTCTGATTCAGGTCTACTGTGGGTTATGACCGATTCAGGGAGCGGATTTGAGTCGCCAGCTTCTGATCTGTGGAATTAATCGACAAAAGTAGGTTGAAATCAATGTAAGAACTATAATACAAAAATTTGATTTAAATAAGATAAGATGAGATCAATTTATTTTGTCCACAACAAAATATGGAAATTTGTCACCCTGTAGCAAAATGTACACAGATATTTAAAAAGAAATATCAATATAAAAGTTATAAATATAAGTTACATAAAAGTATAAACCTATTCAGTATTCTAAAAGGAGTCTCACAGTGATGAAGAAAAGAGTTTAAGGAGACTCTTTCAAGTACAAGTAAAATTTTGAAGTGAACAGTAAAAGAATCTAATGGAACCAGAGTTACAGTATAGGAAGTGTACATGGAACTTGGTAGTTGTAGGCTCCTTAACTTTGCATTGTCAGGATGGAGACTCCTGGGTTGGGAACTACATGAATATTAAACTTACAACAAAAACACACATCAAATACATTTCTTTAAATCATATTGTGAATATCAAATCCCAGTATTAAGCAAACAGTACACCATTTAAATATCAAATCCCAGTATTAAGCAAACAGTACACCATTTAAATATCAAATCCCAGTATTAAGCAAACAGTACAAAATTTAAATATCAAATCCTAGTATTAAACAAACAGTACACCATTTAAATATCAAATCCCAGTATTAAGCAAACAGTACACCATTTAAATATGAAATCCCAGTATTAAGCAAACAGTACACCATTTAAATATCAAATCCCAGTATTAAGCAAACAGTACACCATTTAAATATCAAATCCCAGTATTAAGCAAACAGTACATCATTTAAATATCAAATCCCAGTATTAAGCAAACAGTACACCATTTAAATATCAAATCCTAGTATTAAGCAAACAGTACACCATTTAAATATCAAATCCCAGTATTAAGCAAACAGTACAAAATTTAAATATCAAATCCTAGTATTAAGCAAACAGAAAACCATTTAAATATCAAATCCCAGTATTAAACAAACAGTACACCATTTAAATATCAAATCCCAGTATTAAGCAAACAGTACACCATTTACATATCAAATCCCAGTATTAAGCAAACAGTACAAAATTTAAATATCAAATCCTAGTATTAAGCAAACAGAACACCATTTAAATATCAAATCCCAGTATTAAACAAACAGTACACCATTTAAATATCAAATCCCAGTATTAAGCAAACAGTACACCATTTAAATATCAAATCCCAGTATTAAACAAACAGTACAAAATTTAAATATCAAATCCCAGTATTAAGCAAAAAGTACACCATTTAAATATCAAATCCCAGTATTAAACAAACAGTACACCATTTAAATATCAAATCCCAGTATTAAGCACACAGTACACTATTTAAATATCAAATCCCAGTTTTAAGCAAACAGTACACCATTTAAATATCAAATCCCAGTATTAAACAAACAGTACACCATTTATCGATGTGAAATCGTCATATAAACACAATGCTTACAACACCATTCAAATTGTTTGATTGGTTGAAATTTCAACAAATTGCTGCACGATTCGTTGGCCTTTATTTTACGGTATATGTCAATTAAAACCCTAATCTAAACTAACGCTTGATGTAGCCCAATTGGTAGGGGGATGGAATTTAATTTTTTTTTAACTAACAGTTTTCTCAAATTTTGCTCTTTCTTTTTTTGACTCATTGTAATTTTCGTCTCGTGACTGTTTAGTCTATCTTAAATTGAATGGAAGTTTTAACGAAATGTTAACATATGGTCAATCCGTAGAGCTCCCCTAAGTTCTCTTACATTAGAAATGGCTCTGCTTAAAACCAGGAACACTTCGACCGGCCCTTATAAAGAACAGGGCTGGTTGAAGTAAAAGTTATCTTTTTCTTTAATTCCCAAAACCACAAAACTGTGGTCTGTTCAACACTCCATACAAGCTGTTCAATGAACCATGTGCTTGATTTCCACTCAACACAAAGGAGTTTTTATTAAGGGCAGCAGCATCTCCCAAGAAGTATGAAATGCCCTTTGAAGCAAAGTTATTCTTGTGGAATGATGCATACATTTCTAGTCTGAAATTTGCACAAATTGTTTTTAAGCAGTGTCCATACTAATGTACACACACCCTATCTGTCCTCACTACTGTATTGTAGTATTATCTTACTAATCTTTCAGTTTTTCTTTCATACAAATACATTAAAAACAAGTTTCCCGTTTCCCGTTTCTTCGCACACACAACGCTATGCAATATGCACATGTACAAACAGATAGGGATTTTGTGCATTCCAGAACTGGAAGTGACGTCAATGCTCTGCATCATCCAATTTTACAGAGACCAAAAATGTACGAACTGAGACGAACCTCCCTCTTTAACTTAGCAGAGTCTTGAACACAAGTGAAAATATTAACAAAGGATAGAAGGGATGGGCTTTGCAGTTTGAGGAGCGAAACCACAAATATGGTTGCTCTAAATCATGAGTAAGACCATGGAAAGAGATATGATTATATTCCAAGGTGTATAAGTGGGGAGATTATCTGCGCTAATAAATAAATTTACCCCGCTAAGCGTAGCGGGGATATTTACGGAGTTATACTTACCTTCCATGCTATAAATATGCAATCTGGTCCATGACCTGATTCTAATGCACCTTAAAAATGTAGTTACCAGCCCAGCCCTGACTTCTAACCCTCACTTAACATTCCACCAAGGCCTGAACAAGAGGGGATCGGTGGGCCGGGACGAATAAGGTGTTAACGTCGTTTCGTAAGGATTGCGTATCTTTGATAAAATGTTTGAGACACCGAACAAGACACCAGGCCTTATCCTCGGATGTGTCAGAAAACGTGGAGGCGACGGAAGAAATATCGGTTCCGGTAGATACTCTTACTTCTTGGCCAAGAAAGTTGGATTGGGCACGAGTCGAAGCAATATGGCCTTCTTTGAGCGAAATCGCATGAACGGCACCTCTGCGTCTGGCAGAAGCCGCTGAGAGTAGAAAAAACGTTTCGATCATCAGTTCCTTAAACGGAGACTCAGAAAGTGGCACGAACGGAGCCCGTGCTAGTGTCTCCAGAACCACCTGTATGTCCCATGGGGGAGCCAGGTTGAGAACTGGAGGTCTTTGTAAGAACATTCCTTTAAGTAATCCTTCCAGAGGTCGCGTGTCTGTGACGGTCGTCCCATCTGAAAAGCTTTGGTGGATAGCTGCTATGGCTGTCCGAAACACCTTGACTGTATTGATGGATTTATTCAGATTAAACTGGCCCAGCAAGAAGTCTGCTACGTCACCAAGAGACGTATGCGGAGAAACGGATCTATTCTGGCACCAGTCTCGGAACATCCCGAGTCTGGAAGAATACATCCCCAAAGTGAAAGGTTTCCGACTTTGGGCTGCCACTTGGGCAGCTTCCTCTAAAGGCCTTGCGACACAAGGGATTAGCTGATAGAGGCCACACAGTCAAATGGAGTGCTCTTGGATTGTGGTGCAGTTTGCTGGAGCCCGGGATTGAGACTAAGTCCTCCGTGACCGGAAGCTTGTATGAGAAACCTGCGATAAGATTGAGCAGCTGAGGGAATCACAGTTGGCCGGGCCAATTGGGAGCTACCAGAAGCAACATGTGACACTAATGGTACGTCACCTTGGCCAGTACTCTCGGAACCACCACGAATGGTGGGAAGGCATATCCCGCAAAGTGGGTCCACCTGATCGTGAATGCGTCAACCCTCCAAACTCTCGGGTTGGGAGTCAAAGTGCAAAAAATTGGTAGCTTGTGGTTGTCCACATACACGAATAAATCTATGTACGGGAGCCCAAAGGTCAACCAGATTGCATCGGCTACCTGCGGAAGGAGAGCCCATTCTGTGGGGGCTCCTTGGAGGCGAGATAACAGATCTGTGATCGTGTTCTTCTCCTTGCCTGGCAGGTGGACCGCCTGAAGATTAACCTTGTTCGTCATGCACCAAGACAGCAGGGACTTGGCAAGGATTCAGAGTCTCCTGGACCTTGTGCCTCCCTACTGTTGATATACGCCACTACTGTGGTGTTGTCGGTGCGTATGAAAACATTCTTGTTCCGTACCTCTGATAGAAAGTAAACAAGAGCCCAGGATTCAGAGTCTCCTGGACCTTGTGCCTCCCTACTGTTGATATACGCCACTACTGTGGTGTTGTCGGTGCGTAAAAACATTCTTGTTCCGTACCTCTGATAGAAAGTAAACAAGAGCCCGGCGCACTGCCTCTAGTTCCGATAAATTGATGTGCTGTCCACACCAAGTGTCCGTCCAAAATCCTGCAACTTGGGACCATTCTAAATGCGCTCCCCACCCTGTCAAAGACACGTCTGTCACCACTAACACTGAAGGTCTGACGGGTGGGAAAATAGCTCCCTGTGACAGGTGGTAGTGCTTGCACCACCACAAGATGTGGGACCTGACTGTCCAATACAGGGGGACGAGAACACTAAGGTCCCTCCTGGATGTTAAAATCAGGTCATGGACCAGATTGCATATTTATAGCATGGAAGGTAAGGTATAACTTGAAAGTAAACATATCGATTGCTAGGAGAAGTAATCACAGAATAATAATAGTGTTGGGAGATGAATAGGTTTGGTTTGGTTTGATGAGATTTAACGGCACCGCAACAGTCAGTCAAACGTGTTAAATGATTCAGGTGCAAAGAAAAAGATGATTGGAAAAGGAGGAAAGGATGCAGAGAAGTGAAAATTTTAGAGGAAAAAAGTCGTAGAAGAAAAGGTGGTAAGAAGGAGAGAGGGAAAGGGCTGTGAGATAGGAAGGGATGGGGGTGTGGGGAGATTAATTCAAGTGGAAATGATTGCTGTTACGGAGAAAGGTGATAAACAACTTTCGTATAGTTAAAGTAACATCAAGGGAAAAGATAGAAGTAGGTTTTGAAGTGGAAAATATCTCTTACACAGAATAATAAAAGCTTAAAGAATGTTTAGTACTCAGAATATCTTGTGTTATAGAGAATAATGAAACAACAATATTGTGAAAATACTTTTTCCAGGCTTGTAACATTCAGAAGACATACACTTTTAAAGTTATCACAAGTTCAAGTTTGCCTACAAAAACGAAACGCTACGCAATGAAAACACTTACGATGGTCTCACAAGTTCAATCTCTGGCCTGATAGCATCTTTGTCAGTGCTTCCTAGAGTGGAAGAGAGAAGGTCATCAATGTTTAAAGGATTAGATCAGTGGTCCATCTTATATAAAAGAGGACTTCAAAGAAATAAAATGGTGAAGAAAGCATTCAAAAATCTTATTCCGTTAATAAGGAGAGATCTACGTTTCAAGTTTGGTATCATTTGTGTAAAAATGACTGAAATCAGACTAGTTGTGATGTCATAGCCTCAGATTCCTCAAAGTTTTTATGTATTCTATCATATTTTGACCTTCAATTTTGTGGCTTAAAAACCATTGGATAAGTCAGGAAAGAAGTAAAACAAAATCTTGTAAGGATAATGATAATATATTACCTGAAGAAAGTTTGAGGGAAAATAATTGAAATAGGAAAAAACGTTAAATATATTTTCTTTAAAATACAATAAGAATTTGGTAAGAATGTGAGGATAAAGGTGCCAACCTTCCATAGTAGACTTACTACACCAGCCATTTCCACATAGATAAGACGAGAGTTTTAAACTTGAACATCTCCTAGCTTAACAGAATAAGATTTTTGAATGGTTTCTTCACCATTTTAATTGTCATAAAACCTCTTTCATATGAGATAAACTTGCATGACCACTGGACTAATCCTTTGAGAATGTTTGGTTTTGTTTTTGTTTACCTCACTGAATCTTTTCAAAATGTTGAAAAAAAACTCTCCATTTTAAATCCACCATACTTGCAAATCAAACTTTAGTTGGCAACCTTTTGATTAAATACTCTTCCCTAAAATTACAGCAATGTTCCTTGCTCAGTGGTTAACACTGACTATTGTCATTTTTTTCTGATAAAAAAATGGTAAAATGCCTGCCATACAGGTAACAGGTTTCTCTAATCATCGTTTTCAGATCAGCCCTCATCCTTTTTAATCAGTTACAGAACTCTTCAATAACCTACCCTTTAAGATACTCTTCAATAACCTACCCTCTAAGATACTCTTCAATATCCTACCCTCTAAGATACTCTTCAATAACCTACCCTCTAAGATACTCTTCAATAACCTACCCTCTAAGATACTCTTCAATAACCTACCCTAGGCTAAGATACTCTTCAATAACCTACCCTAAGACACTAATAACCTACCCTCTAAGATACTCTTCAATAACCTACCCTCTAAGATACTCTTCAATAACCTACCCTAGGCTAAGATACTCTTCAATAACCTACCCTCTAAGATACTCTTCAATAACCTACCCTCTAAGATACTCTTCAATAACCTACCCTCTAAGATACTCTTCAATAACCTACCCTCTAAGATACTCTTCAATAACCTACCCTCTAAGATACTCTTCAATAACCTACCCTCTAAGATACTCTTCAATAACCTACCCTCTAAGATACTCTTCAATGACCTACCCTTTAAAATACTCTTCAATAATCTACCCTCTTAGATACTCTTCAATAACCTACCCTCTAAGATACTCCCTAATAGCCTACCCTCTTAGATACTCTTCAATAACCTACCCTCTAAGATACCCTTCAATAACCTACCCTCTAAGATACTCTTCAATAACCTACCCTCTAAGATCTAAGATCTTCAATAACCTACCCTCTAAGATACTCTTCAATAACCTACCCTTTAAGATACTCTTTAATAACCTACCCTCTAAGATAATAACTCTTAATAACCTACCCTCTAAGATAATAACCTACCCTCTAAGATACTCTAATAACCTACCCTCTTAGATACTCTTCAATACCCTACCCTCCAAGATACTCCTAATAACCTACCCTAAGATACCTCTTAATAACCTACCCTCTAAGATACTCTTCAATAACCTACCCTCTAAGATACCTTCAATAACCTCTTCAATAACCTCTCTAAGATACTCTTCAATAACCTACCCTCTAAGATACTCTTCAATAACCTACCCTCTAAGATACTCTTCAATAACCTACCCTTTAAGATACTCTTCAATAACCTACCCTCTAAGATACTCTTCAATAACCTACCCTCTAAGATACTCTTCAATAACCTACCCTCTAAGATACTCTTCAATAACCTACCCTCTAAGATACTCTTCAATAACCTACCCTCTAAGATACTCTTCAATAACCTACCCTCTAAGATACTTTTCAATAACCTACCCTTTAAGATACTCTAACCTACCCTCTCAGTATTTTAATAACCTACCCTCTAAATAACCTACCCTATAAGATACTCTTCAATAAGCTACCCTCTAAGATACTTTTCAATAACCTATCCTCTATTCTACCCTTTATTCATCATATCAAATACAACAAAACATATCCATGATGAAATAACCCTCTATGGGAGGAATAGTTCATCAATCATTCATGGGCATTAAGTTGCACAAATTCCTCCATGCATATTACGCATATTTATTTTTAAGGGTCAGCCAAGGATTAATCTGATCCAGTACACTGCAAAGAAGGTTTGTGGCTACAGCCCCAGATGAATGACCTAATGTGTACGTGTAATACTAGCTGGTTGTTAGCAAGTGAAGTGTGAAGAGGCCTTCAGGTTGAAAGGTGTGGATTACCACTGTGTTGTGTATGCTGTAACAATAGCTGATTGCTAGCAATTGAACGGTGAAGAGGCTCTCGGGTTAGGTGTGGATTACCCCTGATTTGAGAAAACCAAGGGTGTCGGGTTGGGGGCCCAAGGGATAAAATTCTTAATGCACCCTCCCCCACCCCCAAATAATGCTTTCCAATTTCTAAAATTGACTTTGCCAAAGTTTTCCTCTACTATTGCACCTTTTAGTTGAACCTCTCTCTAGATATAATTAGCTCTCTGGCACAACTTTGCTATTGATGTGCTTACATGCACCATCCATCAATAATTTACCTGTTTTTCTTGTTCTTTTCTTCAAGAGACAACTACACAAGAACAAGTTGATGAACACGCACCCCATGACAATGATGAAGGCAACCAACACCATGGCATATAATGGCAGGACCTGGAAAACTGCAGAAATCAGAAAAGAAAAAAAAGCACTGTTTAATTCAAAACTAATGGATTTATTCAACATCCATTCAGCACAAATATCTTAGCTTCAGCTGTGTTACATATTATATTCTCCTGGGTCCTGACCATCTCCCTCTCCCACAATTTTCTAAGGAAATTTTCAAAAATTTAGATAATTTAAGGGTTTTTTATATCTTTTTTTGCTTTTTAAAAACAAAAGTGCCCTCAGAAGTGGGCTAAATTTTAATACTTTTTCTTGGGGCTTTGTCTAGGACCTTCTCGGACCACCTTTCTCTTTTAATGCTGGTTATGCCACTACTCCTTCTATATAGTACTGTAAGTGGAAAGTGTAGGACACCTTAACATAAATTACAAACACAAACCCTCAGAACTGAAGACTGTTAAACTGAAATTCCTCCTTCCATCATTCCCTTATCCCAATCAAATATTTCATTTGCAAATGATAATAGTATTTTTCTGAACCTAAGCTCATCCTAAAAATATGCTTTCACAACAGTCAATCCGCTGTTAATAAGGCATTTAACATCATTCTCTTTCACACAAGCCCAGCCCCGCCCAATTGGTCATTTTTGAAGAGTTGCAATTTTTTTTGGAATAGGTACCCCAACTTCTGCAGTTCATAAAATGAAATCTGTTCCAAGCTAGGTTATTTTAGAATTTGCCCTAGGTTTGTTATTCAGTCGTGCATTTGAGGTGCAGTGGATAAAGAAAACTTGCTTATATGCAAAGGTACCGGGTTCAATTCCCGCCGTGAGTGCTGCATTTGTCATTGAGCAAGGCACTTCATTCTACTTGTTCCTGTCCACTCAGCTGTAAATAAGTACCACACTGCTGGGGAGTTGACTTGTGGTGGACTGGCATCCTATCCAGGGGGAGTCATGTGCTCTCATCCACTTGCGCCATGGAAACTGGCAGGGGCGGACTGGGAGGTGGAAATATTTTGAACCAGATTTACCAACGGCGCACAATATACTAGCTAGAGGGGGGAGAGTCCTCTCAGCTCTGGAGCCACTCCTGGTGATTTTCAAGGTCAGTTGACCATATTATATAGACACGATTTCAGAAGACATTTGACAAGCTTTTAGCTAGTTTTTGTTTTTTATAATTAGTTTGTTTTTTATACTTAGTTTTTCTTTTTTATAGCTAGTTTTTCTTTTTTATAGCTAGTTTTTGGCTCTCTAGACTTGTGCGCCTGTGGCACCACAGGGGTACTAATCTAGCGGCGCTTTGAACTCCGTCAGCTGGACCTGTAGGCCAGTCCGCCCTGGAAACCAGGGATAAGCACCGCCCTGTAAGCCTAATAGCTCCGATGAATTTATCAATATAAATAATTTAGGTACATATTATTTTGAGGAACTTTTAAAAACTATATGATGATAACACATTAAAATCTCATACCTGGAGCTGGACGGACCGTCGGTCTGAATGGGGCAACTGTATGTGAAGACAAGAAAAAGGATAGGTTCAGTAAAACCGTTAACGTGGTGTTTTCACAATTAATGCAAAACCTTCCTTTTCAAAAGCATCTTTTCAACATTAAAAACAAAAAGTTTGTGGTCATTAGTTTTTCTTCACAGGTGATTTTCAACTCCCCACACCTGCTTCATCTTACCTTTTGTTTTTGCATCCACAACTCCCAAAAAGTAAGGTCCATCACCCAATGAATTTCTGCCGCGCACTGTAAAGAAGTATACGGTCTCGGAGTCGAGGTTTTCCACTGTGTAGATGGTTGCATCGGTTGGATTAACGTCAATGTACTGGTACTGCTTTGCTTGTTTCTTGTTGAATCTCACTTGAAATGCCTGAGACACCCCCCCGTTAAAACCTGCAAAACAATATTTGAAGCTTAAAAATGACTATGACATGATAAAGAAGCCTCTGTAAAATGCTTATAAAAGAGGAGTATATAATAGAGACTAAAGTATGACATAATACAAATTACTTTATTTCCGAGAAATATTGATTGATTGTTTAGGCACATGCAGGGAAAGCACATGTAAGTCCCATTGACTTATTGCACGGGCAGGAAAAGCACATGTAAGTCGCATTGACTTATTGCACAAGCAGGAAAAGCACACGCAAGTCGCATTGACTTATTGCATGTGCAGGGAAAGCACACGCAAGTCGCATTGACTTATTGCATGTGCAGGGAAAGCACTCGTAAGTCACATTGACTTATTGCACGTGCAGGGAAAGCACACGTAAAATGCATTGACTTATTGCACGTGCAGGGAAAGCACACGTAAAATGCATTGACTTATTGCACGTGCAGGGAAAGCACACGTAAAATGCATTGACTTATTGCACGTGCAGGGAAAGCACACGTACGTCGCATTGACTTATTTCCAGTGTGGACCCAATGAAACTTTCCAGGATGGAAAGTGAATGAACACCAGGTTAACACCCAGCTTATTTCGAAAGTGTTCAAAACCAGGCAGGGGGTGAAACTCCTACCATCGGGACCAATGGCTTTACGTCCCTTCCAAAGGACGGTGAGCACTATCCAACAATTAGCCACTTTTTTGAAGGTCAGATAAGGGAGAAGGTGTAATGCAGAAGACAGGACCTCTGCGCATGATGTGTCAGCGTATATCGTTCTGTATATTTGTGGAAAAATCGCTGGTTAAATCGACATTGCACTCGAACCTGGGACCTCTAGTATGTCAGTCATATGCTCAGCCGACTGAGCTACCTGTGCTAAATATGCGATATTAACTTGGTCAATTTATTAACTTGGTCAAAATTATTAACTTGGTCAAAATTATTAACTTTGGTCAAAATTATTAACTTTGGTCAAAATTATTAACTTGGTCAAAATTATTAACTTTGGTAAAATTATTAATTTGGTCAAAATGCCACACAAGTAGCAAACGACAGTATTGGACTGGTTCCAAAATTGATATCAACTCAGGGTTTGCATTAGCAGCACGATTTTCCAAATCGCACTATCAGTTCCCACAATCCCGCACAAAATTAGAAGCAATGTGGGATGGTCGTGCACAGCTACCGGGAGCTGCTGGCTTAGACAAGTGTTCAAATCCGCGCTAAGCATTCAGTGATAACATTACGCCTCCAGTTAACGATATGAATTTCAGTGATTAGACATAAAATCTCTTTGTACCAAAGATACCTAAAATAAACTGTAAGCTTCTTTAATTTGCATCAAGTTTCTTCAACATGGTAGCTGCTAGTAATAAGAACTCAGCCATGTACAACGATGACCATGTGCAGTTGAAGTTATGAGAATTTGCGTAGATTGCCGCTGAGAGGAAAGGGGTGGAAAAGGGGCGTTTATGGGATAGTTGAATAAATATTAGGTATTGTGGCATATAAAAACAGTTTTTATGCAAAGATGTTTCTTATTTATTGCACTAAAACGCTTGGTTATGATAGCAGTGTTGCTAGGTGTCACGGGGGCTTATTTGGTATTTCAACATTTTATGCAAAACTTGAGGTTAAAGGTCACATTTAATCGAATGAAAAATTGGTCGTTTCAACGTTTAGGTTGCTAAACGTAAATGCACAGCCCTAATATTTATGCAATTTACGGAAATAAATATAATTTAAGAAGAGTTTTACCTTTTAAGTATACAGAAATAATAAAAAATTGAACGAGGGAATTTCCCTACCAAACATCCAAAGCTAGTGCAAACCCTCTATCAACTCACCACAGATATTTACACAGGTAGTGATTTTCAGTACAATTCCCTGCAGGGAAACTCCCTGCTTTATCTTCAAGACCCCAGTGTATGGTAAGGAAGCAGGTGGATTTAAAATCTTTGACCCATGACTGATCTGAGGCCTACCTACTGAAATACATGTTCTCTAGCACTGTGCGAAACTGCCAACCACTAAGTGCTATCAGTGGTGAAGTGGGCAAGTTGAGTGGCAGTTGGAGGTGATGGGGAAGGGAATTTATACCTCCACAAGAAAACTTTACCCCCTAAAAACTGTACCCTACCCTTACCTTTCTTTATCCTACCCTTACCATTTCCTCCCTACCCTTACCTTTCTTTACCCTACCTACCCTTACCTTTCTTTACCCTACCTTTCTTTTTACCCTACCTTTCTTTACCCTACCCTTACCTTTCTTTATCCGTTCCTCCCAACCCTTTATCCTACCTTTACCTTTCTTTACCCTACCCTTACCTTTCTTTACCCTACCCTTACCTTTCTTTACCCTACCCTTACCTTTCTTTACCCTTACCTTTCTTTTACCCTTTATCCCACCTTTACCTTTCTTACCCTTTCTTTACCTTTCTTTACCCTACCCTTACCTTTCTTTACCCCTTACCTTTCTTTACCCTACCCTTACCTTTCTTTACCCTACCCTTACCTTTCTTTACCCTACCCTTACCTTTCTTTACCCTACCCTTACCTTTCTTTACCTACCCTTTACCCTTCTTTTTCTTTTTACCTTTTTTTCCCCTTACCTTTCTTTACCCTACCCTTACCTTAACCTACCCTTACCTTTACCCGATACATTTCTTTATCCTACCCTTACCTTTCTTTACCCTACTCTTACCTTTCTTTACCCTTACCTTTCTTTCTTTACCCTACCCCTTTCTTTACCTTTCTTTCCTTTTTCTTTACCTACCCTTACCTTTCTTTACCCTACCCTTACCTTTCTTTACCCATACTTTCTTTATCCTACCCTTACTTTACCCTTACCTTTCTTTACTCTACCCTTACCTTTCTTTCTTTACCTACCCACCCTTTTTCTTTACCCTTTCTTTACCCTACCTTTCTTTACCTTACCTTTCTTTACTTTACCCTACCCTTACCTTTCTTTCTTTTTCTTTTACCCTACCCTTACCTTTACCTTTCTTTACCCTACCCCCTTAACCCTTTCTTACCCTACCCTTACCTTTCTTTACCTTTCTTTACCCTTTACCTTTCTTTACCCTACCTTACCCTTTACCTTACCTTTCTTTACCTACCCTTTACCCTTATTTACCTTATTTTACCTACCCTTACCTTTCTTTACCCTACCCTTACCTTTCTTTATCCTACCTTTACCTTTCTTAACCCTACCCTTACCTTTCTTTACCCGACCCTTACCTTTCTTTACTCTACCCTTACCTTCCTTACCTTTCTTTACCCTACCTTACCACTCCCTTCTGCTGGGTATAGAAATTGAGGTTTGTCTAAGCAAAATCTTCCATCTCTTCCTGTCTCTTGCTACTACTGCAGCTTCTCCCCAGTTGTTCAATCCAAAACCATTACGCTTTTTCTCTGCCACTCTTCTCCATGTAGTCTTAGGTCTTCCCTTCTTTCTTCTGGTGTCCAGGTGATGGCTATTCTGAAAAAATTCTTCATCTTTTCTTATTACATGACCCAACCATCTCCATCTTCTCTTAAATATCTCCTTGCTTACGTCTATTGTACTTGTTCTATCGAATAGTTCTTCATTGCTTATTTTCAAAATAATTCTAAGACACCTACTTTGGTTCACATCTAGCTTATTCTCTTCAGCTTTTGTCAGCTTCCAGGTTTCACATCCATAGAGGAGTACTGAGATTACATTTGATTGAAATATTTTCAGTTTCGTTTTTATCCGGTAAATGTTTGATTTCCAAAGCTTGTCAAGTTGTCTGAACGTTGCGGCCTGTACCAGCCCAATTCTTTGTTTTATGCCTTCAACAGTGCCTCCTTCTGTGGACAGTGTTGCACCGAAATATGCACCGAGATAGACCAAGCTATTAACATCTTCATGCTCTGTATTTGTAACTTTGATGGTTCCATCAGTTTTGTTGTTAACTGAATGCGCATGATCTTTGTCTTTTTCCATTAATCTTCAGACCAACCGTTTTACCTGTTTTATGTAGTTTGCTTGTTTCGTCTTGGGAGTTGTTCTTTGGTGCTAGATGTAAGTGCAATATTATCAACATAGTCAAGATCGTCTAGGTTTGTAAATATGTTCCACCAGATTCCATTCCTTCTGCCTAAAACCTTTTGATGGGTAAAATTTGTAGCATCTTATCAATATATGATACCATATGTTGGCACCAACACAAGATACCACACCCTTGATGTCTACAACTGACAACCAGTTTGCATTATGGCAATTAATATTCATGTGCTGAAGATTGGCTTGATATAATTACCTGCAGTCCAGTTGAGAGTGACTGACCTGTAGGTGACCACAACAACCATCAAATCTGAAGGAGCATCTGGCACACCTGTGAAGATTGAAATGATCATAAAATGTGTTACAGACCAATAATAGAAAAGTAACAACAATGCCAAAAGATCAAATCAAGATCAGTTTGAACAGAATATACTCAAATTTCATACTTCTTCTTATAAAATGACTAATTCTTAATATAATGAAACCTAACTATATATTCTAAACTGATACTGTGATAGTGAAGATGATGCGCTATCTGTCTGGCCTCTCTGTGGGCAACGGTTCACTTTTTAAGTATTCCAATATATATGATCCAGTATCCAGTTCCACGAAGAATCCTGCAACTATCTTGATGTGATGATTTCTCTCAAAGTTTTAGGTCTGTTTATGAGTTCATTGAAATAATTTGTAACAGCTGTAAGGTCAACTTTTTATGATATATATATCACAGACAGTTTAAGACAAAGATTTTCTCTGATAATTTATTCCTCAAGCAGAAGTAACGAAAATTCAAGTTGACTTTAATAAATATCTATACACCTAATGAATGGAGGCAGGAAATTCTTGATGTAAGACAATAATAGTTAATTGTAAATTGATGAAATCTCGCCGATGTTCTTGAAAACAGTCTCTAATATAGACTTTTGAGTATGTTTAAAATTAGAAATAGGCATAACCAGGCGTAACCCTCTGATGAATGTTTTAATTTGAGAAATAATGTCACAAAGTTTTAAATCGAGATGATTGCGATTTGAGATCATTGTGGAATTTGAGATCATCGTGGAATTTGAGATCATCGTGGAATTTGAGATCATCGTGGAATTTTCTGGAACTGCGCCACCGAATTACTGAATCATAGTGTTATTGGCAATTTTCGTCACTCTCTGGAATGTCTTTGATAACTTGTGAGAGGTCACGGCATGCAACAACTGTCATAAGATTACACAAGTTTTATATATTAAACATACAGCTGAACTATGAGATTTAAAAAAAAAAAAGTAATTCCAAAGAAAAGCTCATCGAAGAATTTTTGAAAGGATTGGCATTTTTTGCAAACAAAATGGTGTGTTTGTGTCGGTGAAGGGAGGAGGCTGTTGCACACTAATAAGGAAGACCATTTCCTGGGAGAGCTACATTCATTACTTAAAAAAAAAAATTCTATGGAGTGTTTGCATTGTCATGACACGTGCATTAAATCCCCATAATGCACTGCCTTGAGTATTTTGTTTAGTCCATTTTTACAACAGGTGAAATTTAAACAGAGCGAAAAAAATGTATGTAAACTTTTCTTGTTTTTCATTTTGTTTTTTATGCATTTTAAACAATCTAACATGGAAACCTAAAAAAATGATTAATGTGTTGGCATCATGTTTATATGCGTGTTTATATGCGTATTTAATGCATGGTTCAAAGGACTTTGCACTCGCGAATGACCCTCCTAAAGTCAGGTCATTCCACTTGGGCCAAAGTTCTTTGCCCCATGCATTGAATAATGCATAGAAACACTCAGCCTCAACAAGAAGTAGGGCATATGTCTTAGATCCCTATCATATCTTCTACTATTGGAGAATTCATTACAAAAAAAACAACAATCAAATCAGCCAACAACTGAATCAATAATTTGCAATATAAATATGCATGCTTAGAAATAAATGCTTCTCAGGAAGTTTGAGTATCTAATGACTAACTTCATTTTATTTCCTATTCAAGTGTGTTTTGTTTCTAAGCCTCTAAGAGGGTTGGTATAATGGTGCGTAGGACCCGTGTGGAAAAGTGTGTTGGTGTATTGGCTTTCAAATAAAAAGAGGCTGTGTCCCCTTCCCCCTCCTTAGTGTTGTGGGCCCTGTATTTACCTTTTTAATTTTTAGTAGACTCTTTTACTTGGTACAATAAATATTACTCCATTTATAATAATAATAATAATAATGTATACTTGATAAAGCGCCGGTATCCGCCAAAAGGCGCTCATGGCCCTTTGCAAAAAAGCAAGCCAGTTAAACAGTTCAAACTCATCAAAGGCTGGAATAAACATACAACAGTACAATATGAACAAGAAAGTTATTTGAAAAGGAATGTTTTTAAACCAGTTTTGGAACTATGTACTAATTTATGTACTAAATCAATCCCTTGGTATACATCTCAATATTTCTTTTTCAGCACTTGCTATCAAACTAATTTTCAATTTTCTTCTTACTTGTCTTTTCCAAGAAAATCTGAAATGTTGCTGATCCCAAGTCATTGTATGCCTGGCACACATACGTTCCATAATCAGTGATCTGTAATTCACTGATAATGAGGCGGCTCTCATAATGATTGGCGTACTTGAGATCCTGACGAACGTCCAGGGTGTAGTGGGCACTTGTCATATTCACCCCCATCTGATCTTTCAACCACTTGAAGCGTACCACAGGTGCTCCCTGTGCTCGGCAACGCAAAAATGCAGTTTGGTCTGTGGCTTTGGCAACTTTGTTAGGGATGGAATTATCGATCTCAGGAATAACTGTGTTGAAAGTGCAATAGTGTTCATTGATTAGTGTGAAGGATAGTACATTAGATACATGCAACCGGTATTCACATTAGGGTGCACGATTGCAGGATTCCTGCACATATTATCAAATTTCCCTTAAAAATAATTGAAGGGCGGAATTCTCGTGGAAAAAAAAAGAAACCAAATTTGGTCTTTTTTAGCCAACTTTGACCTTTTTGGGGGTATTTTAGGCCCTTTTTTCCAAAAATAAATCCCTTCTTCTTAATCCCCCAAAATTATATAAGGGGGGAAAAATCCCCCACCCCCCAAAAAAAACAAAACACATTTTGAACTCTAGTGTGAACACTGCATGCAACATTGTAAAGAAAAGAGCACAAAATTGCTAAAAAAGACTATGTATTTTGATTGTGCAGCAGTGTAACTGGGAGTTATTCATACCACTAACACAATAAAAAAACTGAACCCATTATCACAGTTAAGCACACCTCTTCAACTCCAACAATACATTCATATGTCACATTTGTAACTATACCCTCAACCCACACTCACAGAGAAAAGGTAACCCCAGTGGTTCAGCTGGAGGGGGCTGTGAGGATCAATGACCTTGTCCTCAATTCCCAACTGCATTTCTAAATTCTCTTTATTACCATAAGTTTTAAGATTTACTTTTCCCCCTAATGAAGAAAGCACTGTAAACTCTTTTTTCCATTACGGAAAAAAATTCACTTATACCCTTGATACCGTAAGATTTTCACAATGATTTCTTCAACAGTTTTTTTTTATTTTATAGTTTTTAGAAAAAAATCAACCTTTGTTTGACTGAACGGAGTGAAGCGCATGTCCCCTTTCTGATCCCACTCTGACAAGAGTTACTTTTGATACTAGCCAAACTGAAACTGACTGAAGCAGAGGTCCTTTTTCAGGTCCCTGTCTAAGGGTTAACACACTTGAACACTAAACATCCCCTACCCCTTCCATAAATAAATTAAAAAATTAGAATGTTATTGAAAACAAAACCACCTGTTGATTGTTCAACAGATGTTACTCTGGCACTTACACTGTATTATAATATTGATGTCTTTTTGTACGGCAGGTTCAATACCATTATTCGCATGACATGTGTACATGCCGGCATCTGCTTTGCTAACATTAGCCAATCGCAGAACCCCTTGACCTTCTCTGAATTCTTGGGTGTGCATACTGATGTCAAAGCCGCCACGTGTCCACGTGATGAATCCGTCGGGCCTTGGATTGGCATCCACTTCACATATGATCTCCTGCATGGTGTGGAGGGTGATCGTAATGGAGTCCGCGGTAGTAATTGTAGGTGAATCTAAAGGAATTAAACCAAATTCCCCTCATCTTTTATTACAGTATGTGAAGACTGTAACAACTAGAACTTTGTACAGTGCATAATTCCAGCCTGCTTGATAATTCCAACATGCCTATACTGCTTATTGCCTAAAATTTTGTAAAGTTCACCCCAATCCCCAATACAATCTATCTCAGAAATTCTACATGAAGCAATATCTTTCTTTAGGAGAAGTGGTCCGTCAATCATTTGCAGTTAATGCACACATCACCTCAGGCATATGATACACAGATATTTTTATCACCAGTTTCCAAACAAATTTCTCCAACTAAGACACGGATGAGTGATTTCAATCACAAAGTGCCCTGATTACTCAGCACTGGCTTTCTGTAATCTTATACACACAAATAACCTTAGGCTACTTAGCTGTGGTGTGCATGAGAATGGCAAATAAGCAATCATTGTTTGGAGAGGGAACACATTACACTGAACAGGAAGTCAGGTTGTTAATTGTCATACCTGAGTTTTCAGGATTAACTCATGTGTCGGGCACGGGTAGGCTTAAAGAGAAACTTTTCGGCATGTAGACCCACCAAGTTTGAGTTCTTTTCAGGGAAGATTCACATTCCATCCTTTTCCATTCATGCCAAAAGCAATTATTGTTTGATACCCAACCAATATATTTGATTTTCTTTGGAGTCCAGAAAACAGACTGTTTGAAAATCTTTTCAGGGTGTGAATTCATTGTTCAGCACATTCCATTGGAAAGTTTGAACTAGAAGTCTTCACAGATCTCATCCCAAAACATCCCCACCCCTCCATTTGTGCCTTTTTCCTGTTCCAATATGTCTCAAATTTTAATCTAATCATCTCTTCCTTAAGCAGCATACACAACACACATACAATTTAATCCAAATCCAATCATCACTTCTTGAAATATCTTGATGGCAAACAAACAAACAGACAAATGCAGGCGAAAACATAACATCCGTCCAACTTCATTGGTGGAGGTTATAACCCTTTATGGGATGGAAAACAGGGTGTGAATTCATTGTTCAACACATTCCATTGGAAAGTTTGAACTAGAAGTCTTCACAGATCTCATCCCAAAACATCCCCACCCCTCAATTTGTGCCCTTTTCCTGTTCCAATATGTCTCAAATTTTAATCCAATCATCTCTTTCTTAAGCAGCAAACACAACACACATAAAATTCAATCCAAATCCAATCATCACTTCTTGAAATATCTTGATGGCAAACAAACAAACAGACAAATGCAGGCGAAAACATAACATCCGTCCAACTTCACTGGTGGGGATTATAACCCTTTATGGGATGGAAAACAGGGTGTGAATTCATTGTTCAACACATTTTATTGAATAGTTTGAACTAGAAGTTTTCACAGATCTCATCCCAAAACATCCCCACCCCTCCATTTGTGCCCTTTTCCTGTTCCAGTATGTCTTAAATTTTAATCTAATCATCTCTTCCTTAAGCAGCAAACACAACACACATTAAATTCAATCCAAATCCAATCATCAGTTCTCGAAATATCTTGATGGCAAACAAACAAACAAACAAACAGACAAACAAACAGACAAATGCAGGCAAAAACATAACATCCGTCCAACTTCATTGGTGGAGGTAAAAACCCTTTATGGGATGGAAAACATAACAAGTACTCAGATAATGAAGCAACTGCAACAATTTTTTCCTTTGACTTTCCCAGGCAATAAACCGTCTTTCTTACACTTCCATAACATGAAAATATGTTGTTTAGTAGAATCTGGCAATAGCTGGTCAAGGCATCACATTTCACTGTCCACTCATGATTCTGAAGCCATGTAAATAACACCCCTCTTCAGACTCTTTTTAAGTAAGTTCCGAACATTTGTGTTGATATCAGTAATTTTGCCCCAGCATCAACAGAAGTCTGCGTGTTCATCTAGAAAATGTAACTAGCTCAATCTGGGAAAGTTTGTTTGTTTGTTTGATGAGGGCTAAACGGCACCATGACAAAGAGGGTCAAGTTGTGCCTGAGAGGTCAGATCATTCTAAAGGTAGGAAGGAAAGGAAACAGAGGGAGAACAAGAGAAACTCAAGAACAAAAGGTCAGAAAGCTGTGATCGAGAGGGGAGGTGCATGGTTGAAACAAAAACAAAGTAGAGAGGGGGTGGAAGAGGAGAACTAAATATGGTTGCAGAGGGAAGTATGTCGAAGGAAGGAGACAATTTCATCTGGAGGATCCCTCTGGAAGAACTCAGCAACTGAGTTGTGGGGAACGAGGGAAGCTCTGGAAAGGTTGTAAAGGGGGCAATCTGGGAAAGATATCAGGTGGTGATATATCGGTGCAACTGCAAGTTTGGTACTATTTTTCAGGTTCCTCCTTGAAAGGTCAATTTATAGGTTTTCAGGGACCAGCTTCTTTATGGGGAAAAGTTTCGTGATGATTTTTTCATGGTAGGTATACTGAATCAGAAAAGGTTTTTCTGGAGGAAATCAAGAGTACTTATAAATTTATTTGCAAAAAGTTTGCTTATTTATCATACCTCAATTGCATTGGAATATTAAAATAAAATGTCAAATAACATCAAATGTGTAATGAAAATTTTTCAATCTACTTTCGGAAAAAATGACAATTTAACCAGTTACCGTATACAACGTATTAAGCGCCCACCCAATATTTTTTTAGTAATAATATCATTTATTTGATTATTTTGAAATAAGTATTAATTGCATATTTTCTGTTTAATGCTCACGATGTTTTTGTGGTGGTTATTGTGGTACTAGTATAGGTGTAGTTCACACAATGTTGTTTGAATAGCACACTGTATGCTGCCTGGAGCATAGGCACTTATTATGAAGAAACTATGGGCCTACAAAATGATGCAATTCTATTATCGTAAGCACCCCAGGTGTTTCCTACATCAAATACAGTATTTTATACTCAAGAAAACTCACATTCTATAGCAACAATTGCATTAATTTCTCCACTTCCCTCCTCATTTGTAGCAACGCACGTATAGACCCCTGCCTCTGCACGTGTAGCATCTTGAATTGAGAGTGACCCATTTGCAGCATGTAGAGTGTACTTTGTCGTCGCTCCTATGACAATATCTGTTCCATCTTTTTTCCAGAGGTATGTAACGGCTGATGGGTTGGCGTGCAAAGAGCAGTTGAGAACGACTAGCCCTGGCTCTTCTTTTCTTCTGACGATGATTCCTGATTCTGTTGTTATCTTGGGAGCATCTAAAACAGATTAAGTATAGCTTAGGTTTGCTTTGGTTTCTAATTGTCAAAATCAAAGTTTTAAAAGGTTTTGATTTCCTGACAAACTTCCTTCTGGATATCAAACTGAAGATGCCCACAGCCATTTTATTAGTCAGTTGTGGAACACAACCATTTTATTAGTCAGTTGTGGAAGACAACCATTCTATTAGTAAGTTGTCGAACACAATCATTCTATAAGTCAGTTGTGGAAACTGCCATTTGATTAGTCAGTTGTGGCAACTGCAATTTTATTAGTTAGTTGTGGAACACAACCATTTTATTAGTCAGTTGTGGAACACAAGCATTTTATTACTCAGTTGTGGAACACGACCATTTTATTAGTCAGTTGTGGGAACTGCCATTTGATTAGTCAGTTGTGGAAAGTGCAATTTTATTAGTCAGTTGTGGAACACAACCATTTTATTAGTCAGTTGTGGAGCACAGCCATTTGATTAGTCAGTTGTGGAAACTGCCATTTGATTAGTCAGTTGTGGAAACTGCAATTTTTTTAGTTAGTTGTGGAACACAGCCATTTTATTAGCTACTTGTGGAAACTGCTATTTTATTAGTCAGTTGCGGAAACTGCCATTTTATTAGTCAGTTGTAGAAGCTGCCATTTTATTAGTCAGTTGTGGAAACTGCCATTTTATTAGTCAGTTGTAGAACAGCCATTTTATTAGTCAGTTGTGGAACACAGCCATTTTATTAGTCAGTTGTGGAACACTGCCATTTTATTAGTCAGTTGTGGAACACTGCCATTTTATTAGTCAGTTGTGGGACAAAGCCATTTGATTAGTCAGTTGTTGAAACTGCCATTTTATTAGTGGAAAGTGCCATTTTGTTAATCAGTTGTGTAACACTGGTTGGAAACTCAGATCAGAGTGGAATGAATCCAAGATGCCCACATGATGGTATGAAGCTTCGACTACTAGGCCACCAAGGGATAAATGATGATAACTTTTCCATAAGGATGAATTAATTTTCATAAAAGAGAGGATTTGTAGTGAAGCTTGTTTAGTGCCTGGCAGATGAAGAAAAAGAAAGATAGGCATTGAAAATGATACAACAGGTCAGGAGTCTTTCATCCGAATTCTGAAGAAGAAAAAATCACTCTCTTTAACTTTTGCAATTGGAACTAATTTTTTTTCAAAAGAACATATAGAAGTTAAACATACAAAAATAATGTTTAAGAATGCTCAGAATTACTGTAGAATTGTAAAAACATTACAGAACTATCATTTCATAGAATTTTTGCACAATTTTAAAGTAAAGATTTTTGACCTCTGTTTTGATTATCAGTAAATGTACAATTTTAAAACCATATCTAGTCTACTCCTCTTGTTTCACTGACAATTCTTAAAGGAATATTCCCATGAATTTTTATATATTTATTTATATATATATATATATATATATATATATATATATATATATATACATATAATACAGGACAATAAAAGAAACAATTTGGTGTAAAAATCATGTTGATACCTTTTTCCATTCATGAGTTATTGCTTTTCAAAGATTGTGCGAGTGTGTTGAAAAGTGACCTCACAGTGTACAGTGTGATGTCATAAAGGCAGATCCAAGACAATTTGTGTATTTCTTTAAAAATTAATTGCCTTTTCCTAAATTACTGGAAGCAATTTTTGTTTATTTATTGAGAAGGAGTATAAACAGCTTCTATTTTCAAAATGGATTTCTATTGTCAAAATGGACTGGAATAAAGCCTTCAAATTACCATTATACTCCTTTTTTGGCACTTAATAAATTCTGTACCAGAATAGCAAGCAAACAGTCTATAACCTAATCTGGTACATAGTTTATTAAGTACCAAAAACAGAGTATAGTGGTAATGTGAAGGCTTTATACCAATCCATTTTGACATTAGAAATCCATTTTGAAAATAGAAGCTGTTTATAACATACATATTATAAGAACATGCTTTGCTCGTTTGCTCATAAATCTTACACTCTAAGTAAAAGAAAAACTTATTCTTTGCTTTATAGAAATGAATAAGAATTGTCTTAGATCTGCCTTTATGACATCACATTTTTCACTACAATGTCACTTTTGAAGACACTCGCAAAATATTTGTAATGCAATAACTCCTCAATGCAAAAAGACATCAACATGATTTTTACACCAAATTGTTTCTTCTATAGTCCTCTATCATAATATACATGAAAATGAAAATCTCCACTGCAATGTTCCTTTAAAAAAACATTTTGATATCTTCTCCTTTAATTTGTTTACATTGCAAAAAATGAAAATACCATTGCAGAAATAAATAATTCATAAAAAAAAGATCATTTTAGTTGGCAACAATTTGAATTAGCATCTGATAAAATGTTGAAAAAATATTTATTATCAATATTATGATCATTTCATCAAAATAAGTAACGTCAGATCTGTAAAATGCTCCATCTAAGCATTACTTACATCTAACATCCAAGGTAAGGCCATCGTTGACACTTTCCACCAAGAGTTCATTCATAGCTCTGCAAAGATACACACCACCATTATTCTCCCAGGTCAGTGACTCTACCACTAGTTTACTCTTAGTGGACATTCCACCATTATCTGCTGGTAAGGTCTTTTGGGTTACTGCATCTGTAGGAAGTACAACAGGAAGGATCAAATTTGAAAAAGGCTCCAATGATGAATTAAAAAAATAATAATAACTTCAGGATAAATTTAATGGTCAAACTGATTTGTGTAGAAATGACCGATATCAGACATCACATCCTCACAGTTTCCTTAAAGGATTAGTTCAGGGGTCAAGCAAGTTCATCTCATATAAAAAAAAAACAATAATTAGGGATTTTTGTCTCTTAGACCCCTCCAACCCGGCACCCTTGATTTTCTCAAAATCAGGGGTAATCCACACCTTTCAACCCGAGAGACTTCACAATTAATTTACAAGCAAACACCTATTGTTACACCATACACAACACAAAGGTAACCAAAACCTTCTAATTGAGAGCCTCTTCACAGTCCACTTGCTAGCAACCAGCTACAGTTACACTGTACACAATAGGACATTCATCTTGGGCTCAAGCCACATACCTGATTTGCAGTGAAGCGAATTAGATTAGTCCTTGGCTGAGCCTAAATATGAATATGCCTAGAGAACTTTATGCAAAGCCCATGAATGACTGATGGACCATTCCTCTTAAAGAGGGTTATTTCATCATAATGGTGAAGAAAGCATTCAAAAATCTTATTCTATTAAGGAGACACTCAAGTTTTAAATCTGGTATCATTTATGTAGAAACAACTGAAATCAGACTAGTTGTGATGTCACATCCTCAGAGTCCTCATGTTCTCCATCATATTTTGTCCTGCAAATTTCTGGCTTAAAAACCATTGAATATGTCCGCAAAGTAGTAAAACTAAATCTTGTGAGGGTAATTATAATTTACCACCTGAAGAAAGTTGTAGGAAAAATAAATCAAATAGGGAAAAAATTGAATAATTTTTTAAAATTTACTTTAAGAATTAAGAATGTGAGGATGACAGCGCCAACCTTCCAGACTTTCTACAACAGTCATTTCTACACAGAGGAGACAGAGCTTTAAGCTTGAATATCTCCTTAATGAAATACATTTTTTAAAGCTTTTTTTACCATTTTGTTTCCTTTTAAGTCCTCTTTCATGTAAAATTATATTGCTTGAGACCTGAATTAATCCTTTAACTATTTTCTGAAATTGTGTGACTTTTACAATTGTATATGTCAGGAAAATCTAGTAAAGAAACAGTGATTTACCATCTGAAAATATTTATAAAAAAATATTAAATGCTAATTAATCTTAAGCATTAATAATTGTTACAAAAACCTGAATGTATGGTTAGTCATGCATGTCACAACGTCTCCTAATGATACGCCTAAGAAAAATTAATTCTCACATCGTAACAATCAATTCTTAAGTTCTTATGTTGTAACAATTCCATTTCATACGTCTAAGACGCATCGCTATTAGGCTGTTTCCTTTAGGTGTAAGAATAGACATAATTATTTAACTTATTTAATAAACTAATTTTCAGACATATTTTATGTCTAAGAAAAATCAATTCTTATGTCGTAACAATCATTTCTTACATTGTAACAATCAGTTTTTATGTTGCAACGATTTCATTGCATACATCTAAAACGGGTCGCTGGTTGAATGTTCCTTTAGACTAAGGAATAATAAAATTACGTTTTCATACGTAAAATTATGCATATTCTCACGCTTGAAGGAAACAGCCAATCACCAACCCGTTTTAGACATGCAATGGAATTGCTACGACATAAGAACTGATTGTTACGACATAAGAATGGATTTTTCTTAGGCATAATATTAGGAGACATTATGACCTGCATGGCCAACCAAATATGTGTACTTCACAATTCAAAAGAAGACAGTCTTTTTCAAATAAAGACTAGAAAAAATAGGAACAGAAGAAAATATCAGAATCTTAAAGCAGTTTTGTCATCTAGTATAAAGCTGAGAATTAACTTTAATTTTCAGATAATTGTGCAGTTCAAGATGCTATAGGTCTAACAGACAGAAAGTAAGCACCAAAACTCTCTCTTTGGGAGTGAGGTTTCCAAGACGCTAACTCAATTTAACTGTCTCTCTTTGGGAGTGAGGTTTCCAAGATGCAAACTCAATTTAACTGTCTCTCTTTGGGAGTGAGGTTTCCAAGACGCAAACTCAATTTAACTGTCTCTCTTTGGGAGTGAGGTTTCCAAGACACAAACTCAATTTAATTGTCTCTCTTTGGGAGTGAGGTTTCCAAGACGCAAACTCAATTTAACTGTCTCTCTTTGGGAGTGAGGTTTCCAAGACGCAAACTCATTTAACTGTCTCTCTTTGGGAGTGAGGTTTCCAAGACGCAAACTCAATTTAACTGTCTCTCTTTGGGAGTGAGGTTTCCAAGACACAAACTCAATTTAATTGTCTCTCTTTGGGAGTGAGGTTTCCAAGACGCAAACTCAATTTAATTGTCTCTCTTTGGAAGTAAGGTTTCCAAGATGCAAACTCAATTTAACTGTCTCTCTTTGGGAGTGAGGTTTCCAAGACACAAACTCAATTTAATTGTCTCTCTTTGGGAGTGAGGTTTCCAAGACGCAAACTCATTTAACTGTCTCTCCTTGGGAGTGAGGTTTCCAAGACGCAAACTCATTTAACTGTCTCTCTTTGGGAGTGAGGTTTCCAAGACGCAAACTCATTTAACTGTCTCTCTTTGGGAGTGAGGTTTCCAAGACACAAACTCAATTTAATTGTCTCTCTTTGGGAGTGAGGTTTCCAAGACGCAAACTCATTTAACTGTCTCTCTTTGGGAGTGAGGTTTCCAAGACACAAACTCAATTTAATTGTCTCTCTTTGGGAGTGAGGTTTCCAAGACGCAAACTCAATTTAACTGTCTCTCTTTGGGAGTGAGGTTTCCAAGACACAAACTCAATTTAATTGTCTCTCTTTGGGAGTGAGGTTTCCAAGACGCAAACTCATTTAATTGTCTCTCTTTGGGAGTGAGGTTTCCAAGACGCAAACTCATTTAACTGTCTCTCCTTGGGAGTGAGGTTTCCACTCTGCTTAACTATAATCACCAAAGTTTCTTCTATTATATTGCTCTGATAGTAAGAGATCTTAAAATAGAAATAATTCATGTAGCCATATGGGCAGTTGAAGGGGAAAAACATAGGGAGGAGGACTGAATATCCTTTTACTTATACATATAATTTAAGCATGTTTATATATTTTTTTTTTATTGCACACACAAAAAACAAAACAATGATTAGCCTAACTATGAGGGGGAAAGTGCACCCCTTGCACCTATGGCGAGCCACCCATGCATGTAACAATACTTACCCCCAAATGGAATCCCATCTCTCCACCAGGATACATCTGATGTAGGATTGCTGCTACCCGTTAAACACTTGATCGTGACACTCTCCCCCTCCCGAGCAACAGCTGGCTCTGCTGTCACTGTAACTTGACTGGGTGGAACTTTAAAGTAAATTAAGGTAAAGTCTTCATTGTAAGAGTGATCAAATTTCCTTCTAAATCTTGGAAAATAGTGTACACTATCATACTTTCTGACACACAACTTGTCCTTCTCCTGAAAAACTTGTTCCAGCAAATCATAACCACAAACTTACTGTGGCAAATAATGAGACCACTTATCCAAATTAAAATAACCACTCAACCACACAATAAGGACTTTCATCTGTTGCTAATTTGATACTCAACACCAACTTCTACAACACCTCAGGACCAACAGGAGAACGAATACAATGGAGCCATTGATTAGGAAAATTTGATCCTAATTACTTGTGGTATTCAGAATGAAGAAAATAAAGAGGAAAAGTCTGACCCGATCTAACTATTCATCAGGTCGGGTCAGATTATTTGAAACTTTAAGGAGCAGAACAACTAATGAACATTGTTCAAGTGAATAGGTTACATGAAAAAAATCCTACTTTTGGGCCATTCTGTAGCAAATGTGACCTACAAAATCAACATGCAAATCAAATCTTTATTTCATACATACTGACACTTCTTCCATACAAAATGCTTACCTCCTTAACCTTAAATTTGACGAAAAATACAGTAACAATTTTTTCCTGTTGGTAAACTATTAGTTTGCCATTATATGACAATGGTGAAATAGAATATCTGATGCAAATTAATAAGAGTAGTTTAAGAGGAATCAAGTAGCTGATGCATAAGTACGAAATTCGGCTGTTTCTTCCGTCAAATTTCAAAGTTAAAGGAGAAACAAAAGTCCGACATTATCCCTGTTTCAATATGAAAGAATTTAAAACTAACAAATCTTCTGACCAAGTTTCATACCTCCTAGAGCAATCTAACACATTGTTTGTAGTTATCAACAACAACAAAAATTATACTTCTAATAGCACTATGGGAGCTGCCACTTTGGTTTTAAAACATGCAGAAAATGTTGTCATCAACCCAGCAGGCCGTTTTCTTATGCAAAGGAACCAGGTATGGATGGGCCTTCATAGCTCTAGCATGAATGTAATTTTTAACAAATATGGGCTCTAATGGCCCAGGAAAGGATTTATATTTTCTTTCAACTTTGATCAGAAGTACTAAATAGAGATCATGTGAACTAAATATCCAATACATTAAAAACTTGAATATATGACATATGTACCGCCACTGAAGAAAAGAACAGGACTTATCCTTCTCCTTAAAAATTTGTTCCAGCAAATCTTAACCACAAACTTACTGTGGCAAATAATGAGACCACTTATCTTAATTAAGATAACCACTCAACCACACAATAAGGACTTCATCCATTGCTAATATGATACTCAACACCAACTTCCACAACACTCAGGACCAACAGAAGAACGAATACAATGGAGCTGTTGATTAGGGAAATTTATTCCTAATTACTTGTGGTTTTTAGAATGAAGAAAATAAAGAGGAAAAGTCTGACCCGATCTGCTTATTTATCAGGTCGGGTCTGACTATTTGAGAACAATGACAACTTACACAGAACATTCAGAACCTTCTTAGCTTGTAGTGGAACAGGGGTAGCTGTATTGCTGGCATTACAAGCATAGATGGCACCATTGTCCGTTTGATCCAGAATGATAGTCATTTCGCTGGACGCCACACGACTGCTTGTACCATGTTCAGCCTCCTGAAGATTACCATTTTTCAACCACTTGAGGGTGGCGAGGGGGTTACCACCATGGGAGTAACACTGCATGCGAAGGATGTTGCCCGCCCTGACCTCACTGCCCTCTGTGTAACCAGTGATTGTAGGCTGTCAGGGGTCTTAGGAATGTAGAAAATGCAGATTTAAAGTTATTATATGACAAATGAAGGGACATAAATCTTCACTTCACAGCATGCAATGCTGTTGAACTGGTCAAAATAAATGATCAAACCAATTTTAAATGGAGTTAAAAAAATACAATTGGTGGGTCATTAGTAGGGGTGTAGAAAAAAAAGGAAGGCTATTAAGCACTCCATGGTTGGTTTTGAAAATGAAGTCTTTGTTTGGGAACTGAGGGCACCTTGTGGGAAAGAATACATGGGTCCCTCTTATACTTGAGAGGTTCAGTGGCTCATTTGTTAAAGAGTTATGCTTGTACCCAAAAGGTAATGGTTTTGATTCCCGTCTTAAATCCTGCATTGTGTCCTCGAGCAACATACTTTACTCTACTTGCTGCAGTTCACTCAATTCTAAACAAGTATCACCACTGCTGTGGAGTTGACCGGCGATGGACTGGCATCCCGTCCATGGGAGTCATGTGTTAAGGGATAAGTACCGGCCTGATGGGCCTTCATGGCTCTAGTATGGATTTAACGTTTTAATCTTACACTTGATTGTCTTGGAGATATTACCTGAACACAAGCTGATGAAAATGATTGAAAGGGTATTATCGGAAAGGTATTACTGTAACATGATGAACAGCAATGCTGTAAGATTTGAAAATATATCTTACACATTACACTAACGGTGACCATCTTGTCCACAGTCTCCAGAAGTTCCTGGTTAGTGGCCTGGCACATGTAATCCACTCTGTCAACATCCGCAGTCATGGTGACCGTCAGATTCTGCTGCGTGATGTAACCACCGTTGGGAGCATCTGTCACCACATCCTGGTGTGTCTGCACCGGGCGACCAACTGACCACCAAGTGATAAACGATGCTGGGTTGCTGTTTCCTAGAGAATACAAGGAAATTTGATTGAATGATCATCCTTTTTAGCATATCTTCAGCAAAATGTCATATAGTGTCGCAAAGGTTAGATATATCATAATGGTGTAGGTAGACCAAAAGAATTTAAAACATTTTGTCATATAGTGCCATCTCCGGCACTATATGACAAAACGTCATATAGTGCCGCAGAGGTTAGATATATCATAATGGTGTAGGTAGACTAAAAGAATTTAAAACAAAGCAGGGAGGAGGAGTAGAGAGCGGTGAAGAGAACATCACCTGCAAAAGAGCAGAGTTCAAAAGTTTTGAGGGAATTCATCAGAAAGAGTAGATTTAAAGTGAGAGAGATTGCCTGGTGAGGCGTCAAAAGAGGACAGTCTAAAAGGGTATTTTTGACCCCTGGTTTGAATGAGAGCTGTTTACTGCACTTGTGGCATGGCATGGGTATGGCTTATACTCAGGCCAGTATATATTTTCACCTTTACACAGAAAATGGTGGGCATAGTTTGATTTAAAGGCTTGTCAGAACTTAACAACAACTTCAATTTTCATATCATTCTGGTTAGAGTGGCTGTATTCTGGGCATCAAGTGTGTGTAAAACTCAATGATTGCATGAATGAAGAATACTGCTTCAAAACCATTTGAATATTTGGGAACCTAATGCTTACTTGACCTTTTCCTGGCCGTTTATGCAAATATGAAAATGACAAACTGACCTTTGGTCTAACTCTTACCTGATGTGCAAGAGAGGCTCAAGGTAGCTCCAGAGGCCACCATATTCTCATGACCAGTCACATTTACAAATGCAGGGGCAACTGATGGGTAAAACAGGAAACATAATCAAAATATAAAATAAATTTAGTGTTTTACAAAAAAACATCATATTATTAAAAATTAAACATTAGCAGAAAAGATAAAAGCATGAGGAACCATATGGCTACTCTACTATACTACCTTAGATGGTCCTCTCAAAATGTTCAGTTGCTTCACAAAGGAAGAAAGTTAGTGCCATCAATCTCTTCACAGGTATCACATTCACACATAGCATTTCAAACCACCTGAAGGCTATTTATGTAGTTTCCTTAAATAAATAAATACTGTATTCAACAAACAATAAAATTGCACCACTTTTTAGGCCCGAAGCTTCTTCCTAATAATCGGCCATGCTCAGGGACCATGTATAGTGTGTTATTGGAACTGTCCTATACATATATGTGAACTGGTTATATACTAGCCGCACAGTAACCAACACAAAAGCATTATGAGCATCACAGGCAAAATAAACAAAGAATATAACAAAACTTGAGTATTTTTAAATCTTCAAATGAATTATGTTATCATTCAATATTGGTTGGGCGCTTATTAGAGCAGGGGCGCTTATTAGAGCAGGGGCGCTTATTAGAGCAGGGGCGCTTATTAGAGCAGGGGCGCTTATTAGAGCATGGGCGTTTATTAGAGCAGGGGCGCTTATTAGAGCAGGGGCGCTTATTAGAGCAGGGGCGCAATAGAGCAGGGGCGCTTATTAGAGCAGGGGGCGCTTATTAGAGCAGGGGCGCTTATTTAGAGCAGGGGCGCTATTAGAGAAGGGGCGCTTATTAGCGCGGGGGCGCTATTAGAGCAGGGGCGCTTATTTAGAACAGGGCGCTTAAAGAGCAGGGGGCGCTTATTAGAGCAGGGGGCGCTTATTAGAGCAGGGGCGCTTATTTAGAGCAGGGGGCGCTTATTAGAGAAGGGGCACTTATTAGCGCAGGGGGCGCTTATTAGAGCAGGGGCGCTTATTTAGAACAGGGGCGCTTATAAGAGCAGGGGGCGCTTATTAGAGCATGGGGCGCTTATTAGAGCAAAGGCCCCTATTAGAGCAGGGGCCCCTATTAGAGCGGGGGCCCCTATTAGAGCAGGGGCGCTTATTAGAGCAGGGGCGCTTATTAGAGCAGGGGCGCTTGTTAAAGCAGGGGCGCTTGTTAAAGCAGGGGCGCTTGTTAAAGCAGGGGCGCTTAATACGTTGAATACGCTACTCAAAATGTTCTACAGATGCAACAATGCGACATTATGCTTTATTAAAATCCACTAAAAACCATCAAAATAGCAAAATATTTCATCAACATTGGTTAAAAAGTGACCGTTTGACAGTTGCTTGAATTTTTAGGCTTGAATACGCAAATTTGTGAGGTATGCGAAAGCAGACTGTTTTACTTCTCAATGTAAATCTTTTGTTTTAGAATCATCTTCTAATAGTTTATTTTTATTGCATAAGGAAGAGACTTCAAAAAAGTAGTAATGGATTTCCTGTTTGGGCAGTCAAGCACCTCTCGGCTTCTTTCAATAACTTACATAAGACGGTTAGCTGAATTTCTGTTGTCATAGGAGCATCAAGCACAACGCTTGTAGCCTCACATCGATAGAGGGCGTTGTTATCTCCATATCCAACTACCAAAGGCAGTACATTACGAGCACTCCTTCCATCTGTGGTGTATGAGAAATCCATGCGTTCTCCATTTTTGTACCAATACACCTAGGGACAAAAAATATGCTGAACAATGTGTAAATTGATTTGGAATTATAATTTTCCTTTTTCATTAGCATGTTAAATACACCAATACACCCATATTTCATAAATTCGTACATTTAGAGAAAACTTGACCAAAAAGTGACTCCCTTCATATGAAATCTTCATCTCCCAAACGTGCTCCCACTTCATCCTTATAAAAATATGAACAGCCCAAATTTGTTTACTTGATGCTACTGAGATAGCCTTCCCCTAAATGCCCCTCTATTTAATTGCTCCTGTCAACAAAATATGGAGCAGTAAGGATGTCAACTGTCTGTGAGGATGGTTTTGAAGTATGGAGAACAAAATATGGAAAGAGTAACACACATCTGTTTGCAGCCAACATAGAAAGCCTGTTACGCCTATACACAGAATTGGCATCTAACTTCCTGGAATGGAAGTAGGTGGAGGTGGACAAAGTGAATGGGCTGGGGATATAAACACTCTTAAATTGATATGTGCCTGGTGAAAAAAAAAAAATATTCCTCATGTCTCACTTTAAAGTAGTCTGTTGACAGGGCCGTCGAGAGCCAGCACAAGCCCCAGGGACAAGTAATTTTCCCCAGCCCCTTTTAAATGGTGAAAATTAGCCTATATCTTTGCTTCGGGCTCCCCCAATGGGCCCGGGCCCATGGACCACAGACCCCCCTTGACAGCCCGGTCTGTTGCTACAACATATCCGACAATCTTAAGACTTTTTAAAGATTGTATACTCACTTATAAAGGTATCAGTTCGTAAGCACACTGCCATATGCGAGTGGTAGCAGGAATCATCTGAACAGAGACATGACTGGCAATACTAACCTATCCACATTCCTTAATAATAAGCTTGTAAATACAATTTCACAGAATAGTCTCAAAACCATATTATTACAAATTAAAGGATTAGTTCAGTGGTCAAGCATGTTTGTCTTATATGAAAGAGGACTTCAAAAGAAACAAAATGGTGAAGAAAGCATTCAAAAACCTTATTCCGTTAAAGGATTAGTACAGTGGTCAAGCATGTTCATCTTATATGAAAGAGGACTTCAAAAGAAACAAAATGGTGAAGAAAGCATTCAAAAACCTTATTCCATTAAAGGATTAGTACAGTGGTCAAGCATGTTCATCTTATATGAAAGAGGACTTCAAAAGAAACAAAATGGTGCAGAAAGCATTAAAAAACCTTATTCCGTTAAAGGATTAGTACAGTGGTCAAGCATGTTCATCTTATATGAAAGAGGACTTCAAAAGAAACAAAATGGTGAAAAAAGCAATAAAAAACCTTATTCCGTTAAAGGATTAGTACAGTGGTCAAGCATTCACAAACCTTATTCCGAGGCTGTGACATCACAACTAGTCTGATTTCAGTCGTTTCTCACAGAAATGATACCAAACTTTAAACTTAAATATCTCCTTAATGGAATAAGATTTTTGAATGCTTTCTTCACCATTTTGTTTCTTTTAAAGTCCTCTTTCAAATAAGATAGACATGCTTGACCACTTGACCACTGAACTAATCCTTTACCGGAATAAGATTTTTGAATGCATTCTTCACCATTTTGTTTCTTTTGAAGTCCTCTTTCATATAAGATGAAGATGCTTGACCACTGAACTAATCCTTTGATATTTACACAAATTCATTGATGAGAAAAACCCACTCTCCGCATTATATCATAGCGATATAATTACCTCAGCAAGGGGGTTTCCCCCTCTTGATAAACACTCCAGCCTGAGTTCATCTCCTGTCCTTACTATTGTACCCTCTGTGTATCCATTGATCAGAGGCGGGGACGGTGAAACTATACAGAAGGAAAAAATATGTTTACCTTATTGTACTTGATTAAACTATAACTCTTAATGCAGTAGCACAAACTTCATTAAGTATATTACTGCAGGCAAAAAACTGAGAACCTCAAGTAAAGAGATTGATTAACCATTCTAAATGGCTGCCATTTTATAAGGTAACAAATTTAAGACTTGCAAATTTGAGAATGTATATACAAAGGAGATAATCTTGAAAGTGTATACAGAATTTGGTTGAAAAAATATTCAGAAAGAAATTCTTTGGGGAACCGTACTAAAAATGTATTATCTGATAAACGTATTTACTTCTCTCCGATTCAGGCTTCACATCATCTGAAACTTTGGACAGCTTTAAAATCATTTTCAGGGGTCAAATTTGCTACTGTTCCAAGAACAGTGCTTTTTAAGCATTTACAGTGAATTTTCAAACATCAGTGTTCCGGTGGAATAGTGTTCTTTTCACAAGCATGAATGATCTATAACTTGATTTCTGCTTAAAAAATGTTGTCAAACAAGATTATCATTCAAATCAATTTCTTCTAGTAAGAAAATTAAGCCCATTTTGAAGAAGGAAATTGGCCCTGTTATCAGCAAAATAGTTGGAACAGTGAAACATGATCCAGAACAGTATTATTTAAGAAAGTACTGTTCCGTAGAACAGTGGCAAATGTTTTAAATTTCAACCCCTAACTTCTATCATATAATCATCATTTTATACATAGATCCCCTGAGATTTTAACAAACTATTCCTTTGACGACTACATAAACATGGAGGTAAGTATGCAATACAAAGTTCCTGGTTGGTCAAGATATTTACAAAAATACTGACAAGTAAGTCATAACCTCAGTGAAGGTGACATCACTAGTATATATCGCATTTACTAGTGATATGTAAAACCATTTCCTTTGGACTAGATTTCCTCTGTAAATAAGGAAAAGATATGATTCCTTTTCACTTACATAAAACGTTCATGGTGACTGTTACCATCATTGGCTGAGGTAGCGCAGGGTGTTCTATCTTGCACATAAAAACAATACCATTATCCTCTTTCTCCGGCTGCAAATGGAGGGTGCTCGCGATGTTCCTCAACTTGCCTGATGGATCACCTGCATCCTCTATGGTAACAGCAGGTTCAGTGTACAGCAATGGCTCATCGTTCTTCATCCATGTTATGGTTGGCGCTGGTTTGCCATTTGAGGATCTGCAGGTTAATGTGACCTCTGCTGGAGGTTTTACTGACACTAGGCTGGCGTTGGCAAAGTTGTCAAATGATGGGGGACCTGGAGGGACTGTAAAAGATAACAAAAATTGTACTAACTTATCATGCATTTTTTGTCAGATGAGGTGACCTTAACCTCATAACTATCAGCTAAGTGTCAGAGCTGGGAGAGGGTTGGGGGGACCCTCTCCCAGTGGCGGGATGTGAAACATTTGTTCCGAGAAGCTAACTGTACTCAGCAGTGGCTGACCAAGGGAGAAGGTCCGTAGTCTTAAAATGTTTGTTAGAAAACTGTGAAGAAGAAAATAATTGGCCTATAGTAGCTTGTCACTCCACCTTTGGCAAGTGTAGAAATGTCACAGAAAATGGCAAGAACAAATTTCTTCCATACAGCGAGCGACAAGAAAAATGCTAATTACATTTTCAAATTTGTTTGTATAAAACTGTTGTATAGAACAGGGTTTTTTTGGGGGGGGGGATACAGAAAACCTTTTTATGAAGGGCAAGCAATTATTAACACTAATAAAAACTATTGAGAGACAGTGTTGAGGGGTAGTACCCCATCTTCCCTCCCCAAGCCAATACAAAAATATCATAATGCTTAATCTGTGTGTAGAAATACAGTACATGCTATTTTTCAGAGAGAACACACACACTATAGCCCACCCTACTCTTAAATTACGAATTTTAAAATCTCTCGTTTTCATACCCTGAAGACTCAGAAGAGCAGGTTGTGAGTTTAGCTGGGGTTGACTGGCTGTAGCGAATATGACACATATGTACGTGGCATCATCAGAAAGTTCTGCGTTTTCAATTTGGAGGTTTCCACCAACTGCTGCATCACCTAATGAAAGCAAAGAACACTTGAGGGAAGTTGAGGTGTTGTGAAAAGCATACTGTAAGCGTAGGAACATGTTCTTCATTGGAGGAAGGGGGGGGGGCACAAAGATATGCTACAACACTAGTTCAATGGTAAACTTAAAAGTGTCGGAAGGACAGTATGCTTGACTATTTAAAGCTAGTATAGAGAATGGGCTTATAGAGGGAAGTATATACAGAAATAGAGTAGCAGGGGCAGATAGTTTCAAATTACTTGATCTTGGAAAGATGCACTTACATATTCAATTGCACTACAAGCTTAAAAATATCTGTTGAGTTTTCCTATATATTTTAAGACAAAAAAAGTTCAAGGTTACCTCACCCAGTAACTCAGAAAACATGTAAAACCTAGCAGTCTTTATAACAACAACACCTCTTTTCGTTCTATCAATTTAATAACAAAGAAAGGAGAGGCCCTGACTTGCCAATGTAAATAAAAGAATGTCATTAAGCCCCCTTTCCAACCAGTACCCTCCCCCCAGCCCCTACATCTTCCCAGAACTACATCCTGTATTGCAATACAACTTCCAATTAAAAAAAAAAAAGTGTGTCACACAAAGTCAAGCAGCATGAAAAATGCACAATAACATTAAAGCAAAATTAGGCAAAACAACATTGCTTAACTTATGACAAACTAGACGTTGGAAACGATACAAATCTCCTCACCGCTAATAATGCATATTCCAGACTGTTCCACATTCCATCTCAACCTGTCCCAAATGTCATCCCACGTCTATACTCCATGCAATCACACCTGAAAACCAGATACTGTATGTCATTCCACCACTTGCATGACCCACATGCCATCACAACTGAAATCCACATGACATCCCACCACATGCCATTACACCCTGTCCCACATGTCAAACCACCCTGTTCCACATGCCAACCCATATTGTTTTACATGCCAACACACCCTGTTCCACATGCCAACCCATCCTGTTCCACATGCCAACCCATCCTGTTCCACATGCCAACCCACCCTGTTCCACATGCCAACCCACCCTGTTCCACATCCAACCCACCCTGTTCCACATGCCAACCCACCCTGTTCCACATGCCAACCCATCCTGTTCCACATGCCAACCCACCCTGTTCCACATCCAACCCATCCTGTTCTACATACCAATAAACCCTGTCTAACATGCCAATACATCCTGACCAACATCCCACCACACCCAGCCCTATATACAATTCCACCCTGTCCCACATGACCTCATCCTAATTCCTTCAGCTACTTTATCACCATGTCATCTTCTACCCCACATTCTGCTTATTGCTTATATTTCCCAAACCCCTAATTTGACATTCTTTAGAAGCAGGATACTTTTATTTGCTTCTTTATTCATGGCAAGACAAACATTTTCATTGTTATTCATTTCAGGAATGTCAATATCATAACAAAACTAGAAATGTGAAGTAAGTAAGTCCTAAGCCATAAACTTTTAATCTCAGGTCAAACATATTGCAGCAAATGCACACTATACCTCACCATTAAGTGTGAAATTTTAAAGTTTTTTGTTTATTCTCTTTCATTTTTATTGTATTGTACAGCGCTTTGAGATTCTTCTGAGTTAAAGGTGCTTTATAAGCACCAGCTATTATTATTATTAACAATGCTCTTCACATATACTGTATGATCATTTGTTTAAGCAAAATCATTATAACCACTTTAATTCAAGAGATACCACATATACAAATATTTTCATTGTTAAGCAAATAGGCTAATCATTATGCACACACAACCCCCCAACCATGCTCAACTAAACAGTACCAATGCCCTCTACCACTAAACCAAATAGCAAGTTATTATCTCAGGTTAAATATTTTGTATGCAAGTCTATTGTTATGCAAACAGCCTACTTAATATGCACACTATACCTCACCATTGAGTGTAGACAATGGTCTTCACATATATGATCATTTGTGTACAACAAAATCTCCACTCCCACTTTGATTTAAGAAATATCATAGATACAAATATTTTCATTGTTATGCAAATAAGCTAATCAGTATGCATACACAACCCCAAATCATGGTCTTTTGAACAGTACCCATGTCCTCTACCCCTGTGCCAAGTTACATGAATGTACATCATTCATAACTTAATTTATGTGCTCCTGAATGTTAAACATTTTGTACGGAAATCTATTAATATGCAAATAACATAATTAATATGCACACTTCACCTCAGCATTGAGTGTAGACAATGTATGATCATTTGTGCAAACAAAATCCCCACATCCACTTTAATTTAAAAGATATCATAGATACAAATATTTTCATTGTTATGCATAAGCTATTTAGTATGCACACAACCCCTAATCATGCTCACTTGAACAGTGCCCCTATACCAAGTTACATAAATGTACACCATTCATAACTTAAGTTATGAAAACTTTAAGCAAAAACTTTAACCAAAACTTTAACCTGACAAATATTTTCATTGTTATGCAAATAAGCTAATTAGTAGGCACACACAAACCCCAATAATGCTCATTTGAACAGTACCCATGTCCTCTACCCCTATGCCAAGTCTCATGAATGTACACCATTCATAAGTTATAAAAAATTGAACCAAAAGCTTGAACCGAAACTTTAACCTGACAAATATTTTCATTGTTATGCAAATAAGCTAATTAGTATGCACACACAACCCTCTAATCATGCTCATTTGATCAGTACCCATGTCCTCTACCCCTATGCCATGTTACATGAATGTACACCATTCATAACTTAAGTGATAAAAACTTTAACCAAAACTTTACTGGATGCCGACTGACGCCGACATAGACACCGACACTGACGCTGCGGGTAATAGAATAGCTCTACTATTCTTCGAAAAGTCGAGCTAAAAATGATTTAGATGAGGGGGCACCATGTAGGTCACTGCAACATTGGGGAGGGGGGCACATACCTCCTGTGCCCCCCCACACATTGTTTGAGTTAAATTTGTGTTTGTTTGTATCTAACAGCACTTTTATAGTTAATTAATATTAAGATTAAAATGTTTGTTGCTTGTTTTCTACATAATTTGTGTTGTTTTATGGGAGTAAAATAGTTTATATCTTATATGAGAGACAAAAAAAAACAATTAAGTAATAAATAAATAAAAATTATATCCTGTTTCTGAGATATTTATGTCTTCAATTAGTTTCATCAAATTTATGTATGACATTTAATTGACATTGATTGGCCTCCCTCCCTCCCCCTTCCCCTCTCCCCTCCTTCAGCTCCCCCAATCTTTCATATGATGTCTTTTTGAGAGAGAGAGTTGAACACACAATTCAGCATTGATAACAATATTTACTCCCAATATAACTTCTTTCATATGATGTCTTTTTGAGGGCTTTTCATGAGTTTAAATAATCTGGTTCATTCTAGAGATTCAATCTACAAATAAAAATCTTTAAAATTGCAATATAGATGTATAAGTACAATTGGAAAATGTTTCCACATATAATATTAAAGTACAACCAAACTATATTATCTATGCCCCAAAACATTTGCTAAACCAATTTCCCAGTTTCCTTAAAAGTTGTTGCTTTCAACTTTCTAAGAAAAAAGTTTTAAAATCTAGCAAGAAAAATGTTCCCATACTTTTCGTTGAAAGATATGATAAGTATCAAAGTATACAGTCTGGCTTCCTTGTATCCCACTATCTTCCGGGTTTGGTGGATAAAAAGCCTTCTTTTTATAACTCACCAGACTTCAATCAGCACCTGGTAATTACTGCAACTTCTCAATGTAATCTATGCCTTTTGGTGATAGCAATGGAACGATAAATGACTGAAATGACTTTACCAGATGACCTACCTAGCTTCTTTAAGCGGAGTACCACACATGGAACTTCATCATAAAATCATCCAACTGACTTCGTCCTTGTATGGAATACAGATAACATATACAAAATACTCAAAACTTCCCTGAATATACTTGTCAGTCTAATAGCATGCCTATTAATAGGAACATAAGAGTTCCTATTAATGGGAACATTTTGCTACATGGAAGCCGCCATTTTGTGATATTTCCCATGATCCTTAGCTATCCTAACGTTAAAGCCTTATGCAATGTTACATATTTCAAATTTGAAATACGTCTGGGAAAAATATCTTTGCTAGGGGAAACTTAAAATTCATGAAAATACCTTCATTACTGGCATGGCTATAACTTTTCCACTCCCATTTAATATGTTCACCATGCCATTTTTGAAATATTAGACAAATTAGACAATAAAACTAGTCTTTTAGGCGCAAAACGACCATTTTGAAAATTCAAATGTTTTTCAACACAATGATCTTTAATATTTGCAGTACATAAATTGATAACTACAACATTTTATTGCAACATCTGAACAATATGGCCGCATGACTTCAATATTCCCGTGTGTTAAAAATGTTCCTATTAACCCTTACTCTACCACGCGGTGATACTATCGCCGATTTCAAACCACCTTTTTCTAAAAATAAAATCGGGACTTTACCACAGTCCTATACGAGTAATCTTGGTATCATTTTAAAGTACTCGGATAGTTCTTTCACAAAATGAAACTTTTTTTTAGGGGTCATATTACATAATTTTTAGAAAAATTACATCGAAAAAGGGTAAAAATCAATAATTGCTAAAAAAAAAAAACCATTTTTTTTTTTTTTTTTTAAATCTTACGATAATTTCAAGATTACATTTTTGCTTCAAAGTCAAACACGAAAGTCCTAAGAAATGATAGTATTGGTTTCTGGTATAATTTTTATAATCCCTACGTCCAATCTTTTGTTCTAGTGAAATTTCTGCAAAATTTCATGAATTTCTGCCATTTTTGACCGGTTTTGTTCAAAAAATCGTGAAACCCAAACCTTACAACACGCATGCTTGGTTGAACCGCCGTTCGAAAGCGCTTGAAATTTCCTTTCATTTGACATATAAATAAAGGCATACCCCCCTCTATTTAGAACCTATCCTATAAGAACAAAATTACAGCTAATCAATTTCAACGACCACGTAGCGCAGAGGAAATGTACGCGACTAGCGTGCAAGCGCTCCGGGTTCGAGTCCCGCCGTGATCACTGCGTAATTATTTTTCTGCTGCAGCTTTCAGGGGAAGTTTGACTTTTATCATTTTGGATGATAAAAGCTTACCCTTTCTTTCTAAAAAATGTAGATTAGTATCATTAGAAAGGAATTTTCAAAATAAATCTAAATATGTAACACAAATCTCTGTTTTCAATACTGACAAGAAGTTATACTTCTGCAAAGATTGACCATTTGTTGACCAAATTTAGCCAAAAATTGCCTAATTTGCATAATTCTGTCTAATATTTCCTAAATTGGTTTTAATTACTCAAAAGATAAATAACTTAGCATCTATTCCAACCAAACTTGTAACGAAAGAAAATGAAAGGAAAGTTGTCAAAAATGCGTATAAAAAAAAAGTTACGAAAATTAAGGTCGCTATTTCTAAAGCCCTGGTAGAGTAAGGGTTAATAGGCATGATTCTTCTGGCGCTCAGCATTAAGACGACAGAGTATGCAGGGTAATAATGTGGTTGGTGACATGTTGCGCCACTCTTGGCTGCACCAGAACGGAGTCCCGCTTAGCATAGTCCTGGGGACTTGGAAATGAGCCTTGGTTTGTGTGGATAGTTGACTTTCCTTGAGAGCGCTTTGAGAAGGCTGTGCGCCTTAGAAAGCGCTATAAAATACTGTGTGTTATTAGAATTATTATTATTATCAAATGAGAAGTCAGGTAGCTCAGTTGTTAGACCACACGACCCCAGTCAGGTCTAACCAGTTTTTTAACAGCTATGCAGACAGATACTCCAATCATCAAAGCGAAAGTAAGTCATTAGCAGCTCCTGCTCCCCATTCAGCTGTTGAGAGAAGTGGCAATGGTTGAATGACAGTAACACTCTTCCTGGTTCTCTGAACACTATTCGAGAAGAGAAGCGTAACAACGCGGTGTTCATTCACTTCCCTGAGGTAATGGATGGATGATGCGCCGTTTGGGCATCTCTCCCTAAAGCTCCGATATTTGTAAAGCGCTCTTGAATATACTTGTATAGAAAGGGCGCTATATAAAACAATTACTATTGCTATTATTATTACCGTATTCAGTGCAATAAGTGCCCATGCTCCAAGAAGCGACCACCCAACATTTTTTAACTGATAGCATATCCCAACATCAATAAATAATGAATACTGTTTATATGTATTTACATGTATGTTTCATATCTTTTTTTGCGCACTAGATTGAATCCCTGTTAAAACGGGGAGAAGAAATTATTTAATAATTTTCTTTGGATAGCATAGAATCATATCATTTTTGTGTACAATACAATTTCAATTGCACACTGTACATGACTCCCACAAGCATGGGTGCATACTAGGAATAAACTTTGGGCCTAAAAAATGGTGCCATTCTTTTTCCGTAAGCACCCAGGGTGTTTATTACGTGGAGTATTCTAATTGCTTTATTTTCTACCATACAACTCACCTGTTATTGAATACCTCGGATACCCTGGTAGCTCTCTCTCTGTGCCCAATATGATGCCATCTTTTTTCCATGTTAGGGTCCCTTCTAGATGATCAACTGCACAATTGAGAATTGTACTCTGGCCCTGGATGACCGATGTATTGGTTGGCTCAATCGTGAAAGTCTGCATTTGCCCAGAAGCTTGATGAAATGCAAGAATTGATCATGATCATGATAAATTTGATGAGAAGCCAACCACTTTTCTTGTTACCTCTCCCCCCAAAAAAATATATATATATATATATATATATATATATATATATATATATATATATATATATATATATATATATATATATATATATATATATATATATATATATATATATATATATATATATATATATATATATATATATATATATATATATATATATATATATATATATATATATATATACACACACACTCATTTACTAGTATGCAGTTACATGTTTATGCAGTTACATTCTAAAGAATATATCTTTAATAATTATGGCTGATCAAATGCCACCTTTTAAAATTGATGACATTTTAATCTGAAGGCATGCATGGGACCATAGGTGTAGAAGCCAGGGGGCACGTGCCCCATCCCCTCCACTTTTCTAAAAAATGATAAAAGTATCCCTTTTGAAAAATAAAAAGTGCCCCTTAATTACTGTCAAAGTTGCAAGAACTGGTGGAATTTGCCCACACTTGAAAAAAAAAGTGCCCCTTATAAAATGAAATGCTCCTTAATTACTATTTCCAAATTCAAATCTCTCTAAAAAAATACATAATGGAAAAATAGGTTTAAGCCAAAGGTAGGAAAAATGCATGCAAAATATTCTAACTTTATTGGTGCAACAGAACATTAAAATTATTTTCTCCATTTTCACCAGTGCAAATTTGACTTTCACCAGGGAATTTAAAAGAAATCTTTAAAAATTAATTTCAATAGTTCCTGAAGAGTGGATTTTAAAACTTTAGTCACCAAAATAAGACTCAAAATTTACTCCCCTTCCCCCACTTCCCAATTTTTTTATCAATTTTAGTATCATTTTTAAAGTATACAACTTTAGAATAACAGAATTTGAAAGGCAAAAACAAATCTAACTGCTGAAATTTTGAACAGTTTCAATAATAGTTATTGCGCATGTCTCGATATCCCGATCAAGAGATATCCCAATTGGGAGCATGACTGGACTGGTTACGCCAAATAACAAGGCCTTAATTTAGACACTTCTTTTTTTCTGGAAACATTTTAGATGAGGTTAAATTTCTCCACTTTCCTAGCTATCATTTATTATCATTAGAATCTTGCATTGAACGAGCTAAGACATCAAACTTAAGGGTAATGTACAAAGGGGCCTATAGTTTTGCAATGAAGCAAAGAAAATGTATACAAATTAGTTCATTGAATGACTAGCCAAAAGTGACCATCTTTCAGCTTTGCATTTTCTTGTAGGAATCTGCAGTTTTCTTTGATATCATGACTTATTTATTTACCCCTTATAAACCAGACAGTCCGGGAGAATCCTGGACTTTTGGTGTAATAAGAAAACATGGAGCTTCGTAATTCATTAAGATCCACGGAGGCCGCCATTTCAACTTGTGATAACGTTATATCAATGGGATTTTTACTAAAAGAATGGTAGTATTTGTGTAATGTAACGTATGATGCATGTACACGGTATCAGCGATGACTAAGCTAACACAGAATCATGTGTCGAGAGGGCTGTTCAAAAGGTCAACGGAAGTCTTTTGTTATCTTATCACGAAGTCTATAATGATTGAAAAGTCCGCTGTCAAATCTAATGAATATTTATTGGATATCAGTTTTTCCTTTCAAAATATCCCCCTTCCCTCCCTGTTTTCATTAAAAATCCCCATTGACTTAACGTTATTACTATAGTTAAAATGACGGCCTCCATGGATCTTAATGAATACAAAGCTCCAAATTTTGGTGTATTTATTATTACACCAAAAGTCCAGGATTTTCCCCTACTGCCAGATAGGGCTGACCTATCTACTCAGAATGAAAATTCCTTGCAGATTAATTTGGAGATTTATTCCCAAGACACTTAATTATAAATTCTATAATTGAGGGGTCAGCTCTATTGTTCAACATTTTTTACATGCCAGAACAAATATTCTAATAGCTTTTCAAGAATGCATTTTTAAGTTCTCGCAAGACAAGATTCTCCTTTATATCAATTTCTTTTCATAAAAATGGTTGGAATTCCATTTCGAAGGCAGAAATCTTTTGTTCCTCAGTAGCTGAACAATACAAGAGGTTGGACGGATGGATGGAAGAATGGTCAAGATGCTATACCCTCTATTCCACCAACTTCGTTGGCAAGAGGATAAAAAGCAAAAAAATCATTAAAATTATTGAAAAAGTTGCACATTTTGAGTAAAACCTTCAGACATTCTGAGGAAAAAATTGTATAATTTTGTAAAATTTCGAGGAAATAGTAAGAAATTTGGCAAGTCTAGACTTAATTAAGAAATTAGGTTTTTTTTTGTGATTTTTTCCCATGGCTGGTACAACTGACGACTAAGACCGACGACTAAGACCGCAGCTAAGACCGACGACTAAGACCGACGACTAAGACCGACGACTAAGACCGACGACTAAGACCGACGACTTAGACCGACGACTAAGACCGACGAGTAAGACCGACGACTAAGACTACTACTAAGGCCGACTACTAAGACCGACTACTAAGACCGACGACTAAGACCTACTATTAATTTAAGGCCTTAAGACAGATTGCTTTCATCAGGATTACCAAAAAACGTACCGAGTTTCTATTTTGCAAATTTGAAAGTTTTGGGAAATTTCTGGCCAGTAGGAAATTGTCATCTGCCCCTAACCCTCCCCCCCCCCCACTTTCTTTAGTAGCCACGCCACTGGTCACTAGTATTCATCAAATTTGGTATGTGTCAGTTACAGACCTTATTTTTCAACAAAAACCCATCAATTTTTCAGATTTTCTGTGTGCAAAAGTATGTAATAAGGAAATAGGTCAATTCTTCCCCAAAAATAAATGTGATGGTGCCATCTAAAAGTTCAGCTCCCCCTTCCCCATCTTCTCCACTTTCAAAATTGCTCCTCCATCATACACTCTAGATTAAGGGCAGTACATGATAACTTCAAACCACCCATGTCTGAACAAGTAAGGTTTATATGTTTATTTTCTTAGTGTACAGTTTTCAAAATGTATACACTGGTATAACATTACAGCTGAATAAAGATGTTTTCAAGGGTAACATAATATAAATTTTATATCATGGCAAGGAGCAAGGACAAGGAACAATTTTCACTCCATTCCAGAAACAATCAAAATTATCTTTTGCCAACAGTAATTTGTGTCTTCTGAACTGACTCCCAGTTACGTGTGGACACAATTACTTCAAGAGAGGGCACATGGACAGAGTATTCAAGAATATTCCTTTTTATTTATTTATTGTTTAATTTCATGCAAGGGGGCACAGACCTTCGATAGGAGGGCATGACCTTCAATAGGAAGGCACAGACCTTCGCTAGGGAACAAAACCTTTGAAAAAGGCACAAGCCTACACAAGGGGGCACAAACCTTCACAAGGGGACAAATCTTCGTTAGTGGGCACAAACCTTCGTTAGTGGGCACAAACCTTCACTAGGGAGCACAAACCTTCACAAGGGGCACAAACCTTCACAAGGGGCACGAATCTTCATAAGAAGCACAAACCTTCACAAGGGGCACGAATCTTCATAAGAGGCATAAACCTTCACAAGGGGGCACAAACCTTGGCTAGGGGCTCAAATCTTCGCTAGGGGCATAAACCTACAAGGGGCACAAACCTTCGCTAGGGGCACATACCTTCGCTAGGGGCACATACCTTCGCTAGGGGCACAGACCTTCGCTAGGGGCACAAACCTTGGCTAGGGGCACAAACCTTGGCTAGGGGCACAAACCTTTGCTAGGGGCACAAACCTTTGCTATAGGGGCACAAACCTTCGCTAGGGGGAACAAACCTTCAAAAGTAGCACAAACCTTTGCTAGGGGCACAAACCTTCGCTAGGGGCATAAACCTACAAGGGGCACAAACCTTCGCTAGGGGGCACAAATCTTCGATGGAGGCACATACCTTCGCTAGGGGCACATACCTTCGCTAGGGGCACAGACCTTCGCTAGGGGCACAAACCTTGGCTAGGGGCACAAACCTTGGCTAGGGGCACAAACCTTTGCTAGGGGCACAAACCTTTGCTATAGGGGCACAAACCTTCGCTAGGGGGAACAAACCTTCAAAAGTAGCACAAACCTTTGCTAGGGGGCACAAACCTTCGCTAGGGGGAGCAAACTTTCACTAGGGGGCACAAACCTTCGCTAGGGTGCACAAACCTTTGCTAGGGTGCACAAACCTTCGCTAGGGGGCACAAATCTTCCCTAGGGGGCACAAACCTTTGATAGGGGCACAAATCTTCACAAGGGGCACAAACCTTTGATAGGGAGAACAAACTTTCACAAGGGCCCAAACCTTGAAAGTAGCACAAACTTTCGCTAGGGGGCACAAACCTTTGCTAGGGCGCACAAACCTTCGAAAGCGGCACAAATCTTCACTAGGGTGCACAAACATTCGCAAGGGGCACATACCTTTGCTAGGGGCACAAACTTTCGCTAGAGGGCACATACCTTCATCAGGGAGCACAAACCTTCGCTAAGGGGCACATACTTTCATCAGGGAGCACAAACCTTTGCTAAGGGGCACACATCCTCGCAAGGGGCACAAACCTTCGCTAAGGGGCACACATCCTCGCAAGTGGGCACAAACCTTCGTTGGGGGTGGCACCAACCATTCATCACACACTTTTCCATTTCTCTCTAAATATTCCAGTTTCTCCTTGTTCTTTTCAACTGATTCCTCTGTCAGCATCTTTCCCCAGCCAAATCTTCTTACTTGTGGTGTAGTCTCCCACCAAAATATCCTACACCATCAAACAGCCCTAATTTTAATTTTATCTTACCCTATCCACCCTTCTACTCATAAATTCACCCTCTCTCCCCCTTAACCATCTCAACCACCTTTTACACACTTTAGCAACCTATATTTTCCTTCTCACTCCCTAGACTTAATGTACCCTCCACAATTCCCCTTTAAAACCTACACTCACTTACCAATCCTGCACTAGCTCACCTGTCCTCCTTACATCACACCCTAGCTGCTCCCTCTGTTTTAACTTTTATGTATCAGCTTACAAAAAACTTAACACAGGATAAAGAAAACCTACACCCACTTACCAATCCTACACTCACCTGTCCTCCTTCCATCACACCCTGCTCCCTCTGTTTTAACTTTTGTGTATCAGCTTACAAAATAACTTAACACAGACACAGAATAACAAAACCTTTATAACCTTTATATGATGCACCTTCTCACCTTTATAAAGTCTAGATGGAGTTATACTTTGTAAAAAAATCAGGATTTATTGATCCAGTTATGACTCATTAAAGTTCAAAGATTTTTTTATGACAAGCCCATTTTGTGATATATTAACTGGGAGACAACTTAATTGTTTTCATAAATTCCCTCTTTTTTTCTCTTCTACTTTCCGTGTTTGAAAATTCTGAGAATAACTTTTACTAAGATTTTTATTCTAGGCAACAATCCCTGTGCTGGGTTTGTAAGTTCCAAATGGGGGCAGGGGGAAGGGGAAAAAATATAATGATTGCTCACAGTGGCATAATTATACGGTCCTCATCAATATTTTCAACCACCAACTTTTAAAAATGCTCTGCCATCACTAATATTTAACTCAAATTTAGATAAGAAGAGTTGTAAAGATAACAAATTGTGGAAAACAAACTGCATTAACAAACATAATAAAATGGGGGTGGAACGTCCGGATCCCCCAACTTTTTTGAGAAAATGTTCAAAACTTTGTTTTTTTATATCTTTTTTGCTAAAAACAAAATTGCCCTCAGAAGTAGGCTAAATTTTAACACTTCATCTTGGGAGGGGGTCTAGTACTAAGGGTGTAGGAAGCAAGGGAGGGTGGGCTGGGGGATTTAGGAAGCATACTTCCCCCCCCTCCTCCCTCCTTCCCCCCACTTTTCAGGGTAGAAAACCCCTTATTGGGCTTATTTGTACCCTTTAAAAATATATAAACCTTTTCGGCGCTTGTTTTTCTGATTTATTTGATTATTATCTATAATACCTCGGTCCAATCCCAGGTCCGATTTTAGTTTCCCCAATTATAATCATTTGAATTGACCACACTTGGCAGTAAACTGTAGCATTACATCGTATATACTGACATAATGCTTGCGTATGTGTAACATACAGTATGCACTTAGTACGTGTACATGCAGGTGACAGGTCACGGTACTGCGAACATGTATGTACTGCCACATACTGTATACTAACTAATCTACTATTCTTCTTCTGTATACTAACTAATCTACTATTCTTCTTTGTTAAAAAAAAAAAAAATCCCACATTCGTGAAAATAAATGGGACAAAAATGAGACTTTTGAATGAGGATAGGGGTAGAGGTTCATGGTGAATAAACTTTCAGCCCCCGCACAAAAAAAAAAATTGTTCCTACTCCTTTGTCTAGGACCTTCTCAGACCCCCTCACTTTTTTTAATGCTGGCTATGTCACTGATATTGAGTAGCCTATCTAGATATCTAGGTCAACATGCACCACACTCTTAGCACCTATATGTATGTCAGAAAATGTCATGTCTGTGTCAGACTCCAGTGAGCCTTCAAACAGTGTTCCACAACTGTTAAAGCCACGGGAACTTTGAATTAATAAAAGTCTAATCTTTTATATGAATGTCGTTGAAAAATTACTTGAGTATACGTTTGAAATAAAATTTCAGTTAATTAGAACGTTCACATCAAATCAATACCATTACAGGTATGAAAGTTGACACAAGTATTGCAAATTGAAATTTATTCTATAGACTCCAGAATAATATGCCCGCACATTTTGACCAACTGCTCCTTTAATAAAATAGTTGTGAGCGTCCTTTGGTTTGATATTCAATGAAAACGTTTGTCCGGAGGTTAAACCAAGGCGGTGCCACTCAAAAATGGCACCTCCAGGGGTGTAGGAAGCTCTGAAAAAGTGGAAGGGGGCACAACCTCTTAGGGGGCACTTTTTAAGTCATATGCATGTCCCACATCCCGATCAGAAGATAGAATAAGTGAGCCCAAAACAATATAGTAAAGTAAAAGGGGTACTTTATTTTTAGAAATGGGGCACTTTTCTAATTGGGACACATTCCTCCCGTACATGAGACTGACAAAAGTCGCCAATTTTCTACTATTGGGACAGTAATTGAGGGGCACTTTTCATTTTCCAAAAGGGGTACTTTTCATTTTCAAAAGGGGCACTCTTGTCATTTTTCAGAAACATGTGTGTGTGGGAGGGGGGGAAGGGCACCTATGAGTGCCTTTGTCCAATCTAAAAAAATACCATTTCAGTTATAGCTCCATGATACCACAAATAATGTTCAATCATTCTTCTCTGAAATAGAAGGATCCTCATTTGTTTGCAAACGATATCACAAAGTACATTTTCTGATTAAGTATCAATCACATAAATCTACCCCAAAATCTAGGTTGACACAAACCTAAATATGGAACATAACACCTGAAAATTCCTCTGTCCTTCAACTTCTTGTAATAATTATGTCAACTTGTCTTAGATGGGGGCCATATTACCCAGCCCTTCTAACCTTCTTATGCCAAAACATTTAAACCTCATCCTGGAAAAACATTAAACTTGAGAGGAAGCTGTCAGTGCCCCATCACTTTTAAGTGTATCACAATGACCCAAATTGATTGAACAGATAAACCAAATCGGTCTCAGCAGGGGAATTTAGTTGAGGAGAGTGGTAAATTTTGGATTTTACTGGAGGGCTTGGTCTCAAATTGTTCTGACAAAATCAACATGTGTCTGGGGCCTTGTTAATGACAGGAAAATGATTTGCTAAATAAACAAAGGATGGTGGAGGTGACAGTTCTGGAAGGCATGACCTCAATTAGAGTCATTGTGATCACATAGAAGCTAATTTGATACAAAAGTACTTTGGATGTACGGTAGGCTATATAAACTTGCATGGTTTTGCACCAACGTGAAACCGGTCGGTTTCCAAAACCAAAATCGGTTTTAACCTGAAAACCGTTTTTTCACCCGTAATGTTAACAAGCTTTGCACTTAAAGTGCATTACAGTAATTGTAACCATAACTGCAGTGTACAACATTGTTATATGATAGCTGCTAACAATGTTTGTATTACAGTATTTCCTGTAAATAATGTTGAAAATGATAACGGAGGCATTGATCAATAAAATGTATTAATAAACTTTAATTTTTTACACTCCATTTGCCTCTTAAATAATGACAATTTTACCCCTTTGTCAGTCTAGGTCCCAAGGCAGTCAAGTCAAAAAGTTGTAAAAAAGGCTGTGACGACAATGCCCTTATTTGCTTCGATTTCTAATTCATAGTTATAATTTTAATTTTCCTTCATATTAAATAAAATAAATTTGTCGGATACCCGTAAAACAGATAAATTAATGCATCATCTTATGGTGTGATGCTAGCCATCCTAGTACATTTGTTGCTGATTTGCATATAACCTACGCGGAAAATCTTACAGTTCAGATCCCACCCACATGATACCCAACATTTCTTTAATACATTAACCATGGCCAGGCCGTGGCTCCTATTTGTAAAAAATAAAAATAGTTCAACCAAAAAAATCCTCATAAATCATGCATCTGTTATTTTTCAAAGTTCAATAATCATTCTTGGTATGCTTTTACGTTAAATAATTTGTGCATCGTGGTGGCATTTTCTATTATGCTTAAGCCACCAAAGGTTTCCCACCCTATAGCCTTATATGGTATTTGCCTTCTTCAATGTGCTATAAAACTGTGTGAAGTACAGGAGTGTAATAAGGCAGAAAAGAAAATGCCCACTAATAAAAAGTAATGTCCCACTCCCTACTAAAATCTAAAAAAAACTCAATAAAAGTGTGTTAGGCCTACCTGCAATCTCTGTATGAATCAGGATTGGAAATTAATCTGAAATACATTGTATTCTGTTTTAAACAAAACCAGACCTTATTTCACATATAGCTATGAAAAGATTTTCTTTTTACAAGACATGCGACGCACCCAAGCAAAAGCAATTCTTGGGCACTCTGCAGAAAGTTTAACATTGATTCGAAACATTACAATGATAAACAATATTTTTGCTCATTCAGAATCATACAAAACAGCAAAACACATCTGTATTTGAACATTCTGTTTGTACTTTCTACTCGTGAAACAATATGCAGAGGAGAAAGCAGAGATACTATCATTAATTTATGCAAACCAACAGGAAATCACCTAACAGGTCCACAAAAAACATGTATAACCTCGCTCCACTTCAAACCAATGAAATCATTTGAGCTTGTACCCCCAAGCAAATAACATGTGGTATAGGTCAATTACATACAACACATGATTGGAACAATGGATTCTATCGCTCGCTCGCGCTCCTAGGCTACTACTACGAGTAAACATAATTACAGAAGAATGTAAGAAAGTTTTCAAAACAAAATGCATGAAATCTTTTGTTGTTTAAATCTGAACAATTTTGACTCACTAAGAATTTTTGGCCCTTAGACCCCTCCAACCCGACACCCCCGAATTTCTCAAAATCAGGGGTAATCCACACCATTCAACCCGAGAGACTCTTCACAATTCATTGACTGGCATCCAGCTATTGTTACACCATACACAACACAGGGGTAATCTATACTTCTTAACGGACAACATCTTCATAGCCAATTCATAGTTCACTTGTTAGCAACCAGCTACTGCTACACTGTACACAATAGGTCATTCATCTTGGGCTCAAGCCACATAACTGCTGTTCAGTGATGTGAATCAGATTAGTCCTTGGCAGAGCCTAAATAAAAATATACAATTTATGCTTGGGAGGACTGTGCAAAACCCATGAATGATTGATGGACCATTCCTCGTAAAGATAGTTATTTTATCATGTGGGACTGTTGTTCAGAGGTTTATTATACGCATGGAAATGAGATGAGGGGAAGGAATACAATTTTTTTGAGGAAATGGATGGTCATTTTCACTTGCAACCTTATTGTGAAATGTGAATCACACCAGCTTTGTTTGATTCACAAACCAAGCTGGTGATAGCACGGGGATAATTCATCTTCGTTTTACAGTACATTGGTAATTAGATTAATTCACTCTCCTCTAAACAATGCTACAGCTATTTAGAGCAACGGTTTTTCCCAGCATAAGCTGCTGAATTTAAACTTAAAAAACACTTCTGAAAATGATACAACTCTTGAAAACCCATTTATTAATCATGTTACTATGACTACACGTGAATCTAGGGTCATTCACGCAAAGCTTTATTTGTATCCAGGGGCCCATATACACATTGAATAATGTGTTATAATTTGTACTAGCTTTATGTACATGCATAGGGTCAGTCAGTACAGTAGGGCATGGTTGGGTGTTAATTCGTAAATGGTCTCGTAATACTCGGCTTGCAATTTGCGATAGATTTGTCAGGATTTATAATGGATTTCCAAGTAATATAAAAGACAAAAGGACTCAGGAGAGAATCGACATGACTTCAAATAAAGGGAATATAAAGAAATTAATTTGTTGTAGTCAGGGAAATATTAGCCCGGAAAGAAGACGCAAATACATCACCGAACCTGTTATCCGCAGGTACATCATGACTATTTATGCCAAACATTCTCAATCGTATTTATGTGTGAATCTGCATAAATAACATATATTTTCACAAATATATCAAAAGATACTACAAAAAACAAGTTGACACAGAGCATGAACTTTCTTTTCATTTAAAGGCCATCTATCGTGATTAAAAATTTGGAGGCTACAATTTATTCTAAAACAATACTGATTGGCCTATCAATGTAAGTACAAACTGTACCATTGTGTCTCCACCAATCAAAACATAGGATTTGAATTTATAGACAACAACTGGCCTTTAGAAGTTTACCATCTTTTGGCAATTTGTTTGTAGTGATGTGGTTATTTTCAGTACTTCCGGTTTTTCATAAAATATGAATCAGATCGAAACAACAATTTCCTGAAAGCGGTTTTAGTTACAAAACCGGTACACCGTGCAAGCTTAAGGCTACATTGGGTATCCACAGCGCATTGGGTACCCACAGCACACTGGCTCTATTCAAATGTTGGGGAAGATCTTGATGGGTAATGCTCTACTGAGAAAATCATCAATATTGCTCTACTGAAGTAGAGCAAAGTTTGGTATCATTTGTGTAGAAATGACTGAAATCAGACTAGTTGTGATGTTGAAAGCCTCAGATTCCCTCAGATTCCTCAAAGTCTTTATGTATTCTGTCATATTTTGTCTTTCGATTCTGTGGCTTAAAAACCATGGGATATGTCAAAAAAGTAGTAAAACTGAAGCTAGGAAGGGTATTTATAATATATCACCTGAAGAAAGTTTAGGATAAATAATTTAAATACTAAAAAATTAAATAAACTTTCTTTAAAATACATAAGACATTGAGGAATCTGAGGCTGTGACATCACAACTAGTCTGATTTCAGTCGTTTCTACAGAAATGATACCAAACTTTAAACTTGAATATCTCCTTAACGGCATAAGATTTTTGTATGTTTTCTTCACCATTTTGTTTCTTTTGAAAGTCCTCTTTCATATAAGATAAACATACTGTACTAATACTTTTAAATATTTAGGGAAGTAAAGTTTTTAAATATTGGAAAATCATCTTACAATTTTATTTAATTATGTACCACAACTGCTTGAAGAGAGTAGGTGATTCTGCCAAGTTTGTTTTGCCATACTTAAAATTAACAGAGAATTTTTATCATCATTTTTTAGAGAATGAAATTAAGGAGAGAAATTTAAAGAATTACATACAAATTTGACACTGTTTATTGACTTTTCATTCATTTTTGATTTAGCAAATATCCAAAGACCCTCACACTTAGCTCAGTCACATTACTCAGAAACTAAACATGCTATTTACTGTACAAAATTAAATCTCAGACCTTTATGCTTCTTTTTAATACAAAACAGAACAGAACATAGGTACCTGAAGTGGGTGGACCAGGGGGGAGGGGGCTATGTCCACCCCCTTCCCACAAAAAACTTCTGCAAAATTGGAAATAGCTCCCCTCCCACCCCACAAATCCCCCCTCCCCAAATTTTCAGACAAAGTTACACATGACATACATATCTAGCCATGTTTTAGCGCTCCCAACTTTGAAAACATTCGCATGCCCCTGAAACGGAGCAATTCTGTAGCTGCCCATAATACCTTTAAAGGAAATCTTATAAGAATGGCCTCTACCAACCTGTTGCTAAGAACTGAAAGATGATGGTATAGACTAGTGGTATACACACTCTTTGACATGGGTAACAACGTATCCAAGCACTGCACACACCCTCAAATTTCATCCTGATTCTTTAGGTTTGGCGTAGCCGCAGATGTTTCCCTGGCATTAACTGTGAGAAAAATAGGAAACAAATGTCACAATGCATTATAAGTAACATAGGCCATGGATCAGTGGGGTGGGGCTCTAGACCTCACTTTCAGCAGGAGTTTAATCGTTTCTATAAAGCAAGTTTGTAATGTACATACACACATAAAGTGTTTAATGGATTAGTTCTGTGGTCAAGCAAGTCCATCTTATATGAAAGAGGACTTCCAAAGAAACAAAATGGTGAAGGAAGCATTGCAAAATCTTAATCCGTTAAAGAGATATTCAAGTTTAAAATTTGGTATCAATTCTGTAGAAACGACTGAAATCAGTTGTGATGTCACATCCTCAGATTCCTCAAAGTCTTCATGTATTTTAAAGAAAGTCTTAAATTTTTTCACTATTTAAAATATTTTCCCTCAAACTTTCTTCAGATGCTATATTATTAATACCCTTCCGAGATTCAGTTTTACTACTTTTTTGACATATCCCATGGTTTTTAAGCCACAAAAATCGCAGGACAAAATATGATAGAATACATAAAGACTTCAATGAATCTGAGAGTATGACATCACAACTAGTCTGATTATACTTGATTCTTACAGAAATGATACCAAACTTTAAACCTAAATATCTCCATAATGGAATAAGATTTTTGAATGCTTTCTTCACCAATTTGTTTCCTTTGAGTTCCTCTTTCATACAAGATGGACTTGCTGGACCACTGAACTAATCCTTGAAACATTTTGCGTACAATTATTTTTTGTACACTCTCTGCTGCCCCTGTATAATACAGTAGTTCATCTTTAATATAAAACATTATTCTATACTTGACCAGAAATATAACCTAATAGGTCCCTAGACCAGGGCGCTAACAACTCTTTGAAATCTACTTTGTAATGCAAAGTTTGATTAATATACGAGGCGTATGTACATCACACAACCATGCATACAAATCGAAACAGTGCAATGATCTTGTAGTTTATTCATCTGGGAATTCCCACCTTTGAAAAAAAAGTTTCTTGCCTGAATTACGTTGGACATTGCATCAGGAAGTCAGCAAATTTGTAACGCTTATGCATAGAAAAAAAAACAGAAATGAAAATAGAAAATGAGAAAGGCTATCAATCAATGGGTGCTTACAATTTGCTTTGCTTTTATAATAATACGTCTACAAGAGACTAACATTATCAACTTGGAAAAAAATAGTTGGGGCACTTATTGGGGCAAGGGTGCATGCTGTACGAGACATGTGATACAATTTTTTTGTTTCTGTTTTTGCCACAGGCCCTATTTGCTGATATTCTAAACAAAGAGGGGTTTAAATGTTAAACACATCCTAACAAAATTTCTAGCAAATCACATAGTGCCTGCAATACTATTGAGTTGATATTCCCACAATAAAATCAAAATGTGAACGTGTGTATTGTGATCACAATACATATATACAGTTAAAAACTATAAAATGCTGACACACTTAATCAACCCCAACAATGAAAAAAATGGGCCCTTCAAAAAAAAAAAAATTCTAAAATGTGAAAAAATTAATCTGTTTTGAGGGTGTCACTGCATCAAAGCAGATTTGCAATATGTTTGAGGCAAATCAACTGCATTTTTAGGCATTATTTTATCCACAGGAATGCCATAAATCTCAGAGCTTCACGCCCTGTAGGCTTCAGCAAAATTCATTGGCCATTTCATGCATTTGTTCCGCCACCGCTGCTGTATTTAAAAACAGAGCGCGCCTGAATCAGTAATTGGCTTATTAGAAAATATCAATGGAATATTTCTTTTGTTGCATCTTGGGAGTTGTTGATGGCAGTAGAATGTGAATGAATTATAAACCCAAGCCCCACTTATCATATTCCACTTTTCACTTATCCCCATTTGTGCATCCTTTTCATTACAAGTTCATTAATACTAGCTGTCATGTTTTGGGAGATATTGAATTGATAAACTTTTAGTAGCTTTTCTCAGTAACTCTCTCTCATCCAGTAACAATACCTTTATACACATCTTGGTAAATTAGTACATTATCTTTGCGATGTTTTTATAATTTATTAATTGCTTGAATGTACAAGATTGTATTTAAAGTATTGGAAATGTTTCAAGTGAACTTATAGGAATACGTTTGCGATAATCTCCTAAACTGTGCAAAACGCTCTGAAAAATCGTACATCTTTTGCACTTAAAACATTATAACTATAAATCTCTGAATATTGTGTTCCATTTAAAACGGTACAAAGAACTTGAATTCATTATCTATCTTTGAGACCATTTTTGTTTGATTTTTTTTTAAAAAGTACCGTACTTTGTATACTATAAAATGAGTTTTTTCAATGAAAGCGCAAGCAAAATCACAAGGTCACCGCCGCTTTGACCTTTGTAACTTATAAATAAAAGTATTTGGGAATCCATTTCACACAGCCCGACAAATAGCATATACCTATTTACCATATATATTAAAATCCAACGTAATTGGTGCAAAAAAGGGCCCTTACTTTGCAACAAATAGAAATCGATGAGAGAAAAAACTTGACGTCCGCTTATGTATCCCTTTATTTTAATTTTGACATAATCCTAGCACGCCCAAATTGCGTGGACTGTACTACTGTGTGCAGAGGGTTTCCTGTTGTATGTGTATTGTAAACATGAAGTGGGGAGGCGATTAAGGGTTTTCCAATGTCGGATTTTGGCTGATTTTCTCCATCTTTAACAGTTTTTTGTCAATTTTATTACACTGATATATATATTTCTTATTATATGACTTTATTCATCAGAAATTAAAACACTATTTGGCTGAATATTATTGACAACAATCATGAACGAAGACGTGCAAAAGCCAGGCATAATGACAACGTTAGGTTGCATGATTATGATACCCAAAAATTAGAAACTATGCTATTTATTCAAATTTGTGTATGAATTAATATCTGTTTCTTATATCCTTGAATACACATATTTATCTTTTCTTTACTGCATTCTTAAAAATTATTTTCTATTCAGCACCAAAAAAAAAAAATACCCCACCTCAAGAGCTACTTAAAGAAAACTTAAAAAAAAAAAAGCACTTGAGTATATCATGTTTTATCATAATATCTCATTATCATAATTCCCCATCACCATGCATGGGAGTGATCGCTGACACCTTCTCTACAAACACCTTTGACAAGCTCTTGAGATATTCTGTCAAGGAGGACTAAAATGTAAAGAAATATCAAATATGACAGCTTATCAATTTTAGTAACCTTTCCCTGAGGACAAATGACAAAATTTATGGTCAGCCTGAGTTCATGGAACAAATTGACCAGTTAATATGACACTGAAGACCTCTGAAGTACCCTCTAACTTGAAGTAGGCATAACTTATACAGCATACCTATTACTTCTGGAAACTGAAGCGTACAATTAAATATCTACCTATTCAAACAAGATGGAGTGAATGAGTGAAATGGGTTAAGAAAATGATATAATGGACAGCAATGAAACCCTCCAAAATGGCACTTTTAAAGGGTTGTGAAATGAGAGAAATGAAACCGACGACCCCTCCCTTCCCCACAAAAAAAAACCCCTAGAAAATGGCACTCTTAAAAAGTTGAGTAAATGAGAGATTGGACAGCTATGGAACGCCCAAAAATGGCACTTTTAAAGGGTTCAGTAAATTAGTGATTGGATAGATTAATTTCTGTGAATGTGTATGTTCAAATTTACAAAGGAAAACAAATTCTTGAGCTTGGGTGTGCATAACAGTATAATTTTTTTTTTATGACAACCTGTGACAGTAACACACTGTCACCAAGATTTTCCATTGATGAAAACAAGATATTGTATCAAACATTACACATTAACGACAATGAAATAAACAAGTTTGGCAAAAGCTGCTACTTGCTACAAACAAAATTGACCTTTAGCAGTTGCAGGACATATTTTAATGTCTGACAACGTCTAGTAGTCGAGCTTTAGACAAGAAAAATTATGACAAGCTAAGTATTAAATGAAGCTTCAGTCATAAAATGCTGTGGTTAGAGGAGATGCAGGTCCATCGTCAGCATGAGGTGGCAATTAAAGAAGAGCGGGGAGGGGGAGGGAGGTTTAGCTGTTCCTCCTGTGTGAAATCCAATCAGGTTTAACCAGTTTTTCTACAGCTATGCAGACAGATAACACCGATCATTAAAGTGGAAGTATGTCATTTGTAGCTCCTGCTCCTTATTTAGCTGCTGAGAGAAGTGGCAGTGGTTGAATGGCACTCGCTGTCCTTCGGAGGGGACGTCCCAATGGTAGAACAGTCACACCCTACCTGGTTCTCTGAACACTTCTCGAAAAGAGTAAGGTGAAAACCCAGTGTTCATTCACTTCCGTTCCATGAGACTGGCATCTGCTATGCAGGCTAACTGGCATCTATACTCTGTATAGAGTCTTGCTGAGTTCCTGGCCGTAAGGGAGGATCACGTACTGTACAAAACAAAAATCGACAAACAAAAACTAAGAAGGGAATATGTAGACTGCCCAAGTGCCCTATCTTAAAGTTTAAGCAACCTCTCATGAAGTTTTTTCAAACAAAACTCCTGGTTACAAGCCTACTGAAAGGACAGTCAGTTTAATGGATAAATGCAACATATTTTCCCTGAACTTTTCTAAAAGAACAAATTGGTGTCAGGTAGACTACTGAGTGAAGATTATTCTTTTGCCTCTCTGTTCATTGGTTTGTTCTTAATCTCTCAGTAGCAGGCTTCCCCACTACTTGTGCATCTTCTCGGCCAAGGCCAAGGCCATCCTCCTCGCCCTCAACTTTATTAAGTACTCTCCGCTCAGCCACTTTGCCATCTTCACCAACTCCAAGGCTGTCCTTACTTCTTTACTCAATCTTAAATGGGATAACTCCACATCCAACCTCCCCCTCCGTAAACTCCTTTCGCCTACCCTCTGCAGGAAAAGTATTCTTTTCTTTTGGATACCCAGCCATGTTGGCATCCCTGGCAATGACAGGGCTGATGCAGCCACTAAGCTTGCCCTCAACCTCCCCCTACCCCATTTCTTAAAACCCTTTCTGACAACAAAGCGCTTATCGCTTCCCTTGTTCGTGACCGCTGGCAAACCTCATGGGACTCCCAAATTGATAACAAACTCCACGTCATCCAGCCCACCATTCCGGTCAAACCTACCATCCACAACCTCTCTCGTGTCGACAACATTCATATTACCCGTCTTAGAATAAATAGGTCACACCCACCTCACTCACTCCCACCTCCTTACTGGCTCCCTCCAACCCCTCTGCAACAATTGCCATTGCACCCTCACAGTCCATCACATTTTCCTTGCTTGCCCCATGTACAACCTTCCCAGAGCTTCCCTCGCTCCCCACAACTCAATAGCTGAGTTCTTCTAGAAAAACCCTCCGGGTAAAATTATCTCCTTCCTTCATCATGCTTCCCTCTACAACCATATTTAGTCCTCCTCTCCTACCCTCCTCTTTCCACTTTGTTTTTTTCACCCATGCACCTCCTCTCTCGATCCCACTTTTCTGATTTTAGTTCTCGTGTTTCTCTTAATCTCCCCATTTTCTTTCCTTCCTACCTCTGGAATGATCTAACCTCTCAGGCACAATTTGACCCTTGTTGTCGTGGTGCCATTAAGCCCTCATCAAACAAACAAACAATCACTCTTAATCCCTTAGCAAATAGGACATTAACAAAGTTGAAAGTGAATTAAAAGGAATTTTCCTCTGAATTTTCATTTTCATATATATGATAGAGGACTATTAAAGAAAAAAATTAGTGTAAAAATCATGTTGATATCTTTTTCTATTTACGAGTTACTGCATTTTAAAGATTGCTCTAGTGTGTTAAAAGTGACCTCACAGTATACAGTGTGATGCCTTAAGTATTTAAAAAAAAATTGTTTTCTTTTACGTTGAGTGTAAGGTTCATGAGTAAAATGGGCAAAGCATGTTCTCGTGTATATTATACCCAATCTAAAATAAACAAAATATGCTTCCAGTAATTTAGGAAACAAAAATTAATTTTCAAAAAAAACATACACAAAAATTGTCTTGGAATGCCTTTCTGACATCACACTGTGAGGTCACTTCTCATACTCATGCAATCTTTGAAATGCAATAACTCCTAAACGAAAAATGATATAAACATGATTTTTATTCCCAGTTGTTTCTTTCAAGGTCCTCTATGATATATAAGAAAATGAAAAATCATGGGAATATTTCTTTAAATTAAACTTAGTAGACTGATTGTTCCTAGAATTGGATCATTACACATACATTAATTTTGGGGGTAGACATGCCAAAAAGTTTTTGTTTAAGCCTAAGCCTACCCTCACCCGACCCCCGAGTTAATCCTGAAAACTCAGTATGGCAATTATCAACTTGACTTCCTCTTCAGTGTATTGTGTTTCCACTCAAAACAATAATTGTTTATCTGCCATTCCCATGCACATCACAGCCAAGTAGCCAAAGGTTATTTGTGTGTTTAAGATTACAGAAGCCAGTGCTGAGTAATCAGGTCACTTTTGTGATTGAAATCACTCATCTGTGTTAATTGTCTTAGTGGAAGAAATTTGTTCGCAAACTGGTGCTAAAAATAAATGTGTACCATATGCCCGAGGTGATGTGTGCATTAAGTGTAAATGATTGACGAACCATTTCTCCTGAGGAAAGATATCGCTTCGTGATATAAATTGGGGTATGGTGGTAGTGTGGGAAGGGGGCAGTTACTGTATATAAATTTGAAACTACCATGTAACTTACTAAACAATGGCATTCACACATGAAGGCAGCATGAAAGGTACATGGAATGTCATTTCAACTTCACAGCACAAAGACATGTATCAGAGCAATATTGACAACTGAACAGTAAATTACTCACCATTTACTAGGCAAAAAAAAAAAAAAAAAATGACAGATAGGTCCCTTTACCAATAAAAATGTTCTGAAAGGTTTATGTAATTTATAGGTCACAACACAATCTTTAGCCATTTCAGTCTGGTACAAGACGTTTCATATGTAAATAATGCTCAAATAAAAATAAAAACTTTTTATATTTAAATAACGCTCAAATAAAAATCTTCGGGAAGTTCTGTCAAGTGGTGATTTCTGCGGTGCGTTGTTGAGTCTGTTTAGTTCTGTGTGCGGTTAGTTGTTTTTTTGCTCAGTTTCTATCTTTCTCAACAATAAACAGAAAATCAAAACAAGATGTATGAAAGGCTTAAAGGATAAGTTCAGTGGTCAAGCAAGTTTATCTTATACAGTATGAAAGAGGATTAAAAAAGAAACAAAATGATGAAGAAAAAATTTCAGTATCTTATTCTGTTAATGCAGCGGTCAAGTAGCATTTTCACAGACCCCCATCAAGGCATGTTCAAGATTCGGCGGCATTACGATGTTGAATCTTCAGGTCAAAAAATTTCAAGTTTGGGTGAATCTTAACCTAAAATATTTTTTTTGTGGTGTGAATCTTGAACTAAATATTTTTTAAGTCAGGTGAATCTTTGCCTAAAAACTGTTGCAGATGGGTGAATCCTTGTCGAAATTCTTCAGTCTAAATGACGGAAATGCGTGAATTTAAATCATTAATGTCAAATCAGCATCAAACTGAAAAATAATTTTTTAATATTTTTTGTATGAAGGGTACTTCATTCTCGCTAACACTTGCGTAAATCTGGAACCTCTATGTACCGTATGAATGTGTGGTAGTTTTTGTACTACGAACATACAGTGATTAATTAGTGCATAAATCAGATTAAGTCGCTGAAATTTGCAGCATTAATGCTGCAAATTTAAGCGAGTTAATGTAATAAATTATCATTTATAGCACTTCAATTCATGCATATATGCGTGACGTCAACACTGTCAACAGTATAGATCCGAAAAGTTCCTAAAACGAATGAAGGAATGTCTATTGTGAAATTGACTTCCTGCTATTAAAAGTCTTCCTCAGCAACAAAAGAATCAATGGGAAGGACCTTTGCTTTACTGTGGCTTCACCCACAAGAAAGATTACAAGGATGTTAAAAGGAATTAAAGTCTTATCATGTCAGTTGCAGCATCTTAACAGGTTTAAGAAACCATGCAGTGTCATAGGCCATAGGCCGTATTTTGTTTGTGTACAACTTTCAAGTTCATTTCTTTTCTATACACAAGCAATCAACATCTTCTTTCCACAGGATATAATCGTTCATATGTTAATGATAAACAAAGAAAAAGAAAGAAAGACATTGCCTCAAGTATTCTTTTTTTTCATTTAAAAAATATAAGAAGAAGAAAAACCATTTGCTTGGTGTATTTTTCTTTACCGCGGCCCACCACCCAACAGAATGCGATCAAATATTTGTTGAAAGTACATAAAAAAGAAATCCCCAAAGAAATCATTATTAATTCAAGTTTCCCCACTCAATTCCTTCCAAATCCTGTGACATTTGATTGCTTCTATGAATGTATATTCTATATTATCACTTTGAAGTCACCTAAAAAATAATAATGATTCTCAGGGTATTCTTGCTGTTTCCCTGCTTCGTTGCAGCGTAACTATAGATGCAACACTAAATAAAGCCCAGATCCCTATAGCATAGTTCTCCCAGTTTAAATCCACATTAAAACCCCTGTGTGTATTAATCGTTTGACATGTTGGGCGTGGTGAAATTTGTCATCTCCCTGGGCCTGTAAACACTCATGATCAGACTTATCGTTCCAACCATTTCCCTTTTATTGTCACATTTACTCATAAGGCAAACTTTTCCCGTACATTAACATTACAAGGACATGGGCAACTTATCACAATGTATCATTGGGTGTTGAAGTAAATAAGTCCCTCTATAAATAATAATCCCGTATAATGAACCTCTATCACTACAATTTATTTTGAAAGTTTCTGAAAAAAAAAAAGAAGTAATTACCAACTTTGTTTTGACTTTTGGTGAAATTGATTCTTAATATATCAATTAACTCAGACGCAGCCTGAACCCGGAAAGACAACTGTATAACCACTCCGTAACTTTGTATAACAACGGAATTTTCTTCCACACACATGGGCAAATAACATGAGTCAGTGAGAAATTGCGTAATAAGCCTTCAGCGATAATAATTTCCAGATGGTTGAGAAATAGCTAGGGCACAGTACAGCACAGATCAAAAACTACTAAATGTGAATTAATGGTTACCATGGAAATTTAAGCTAGTTGTAAGTGATCTGAGTGCCTAGACTCTAGACTCGTGTAAGGATTGACCTATTCTTTTAATGAAGAATTTATACAAAAGCAGGGCCGAGAATTGGTCTAACAATAGTTTTGATGGGGATCAGTGGCGGGGCATACATGGGCAAGTGCCCCGTCCCCCAATACTTTCCATGAATGTTACTTTACCCCTGAATCAACAAAAATATATTGTTCCCTCAATAATAAGATTATCAAATTTCGGCAAAAGATGGTGTAACACTTTTGGGCTGAAGGTGGGTGAAGTTACGGGGAAGTTTCCCCCTCCACAAATTAAAATCACACACCTGGTGGTTACTTTTCAAGCATCGCATTGTGGCTTAAGCCATTGCACCATTATTGTTTTGTTTTGTATGCATTGTGGGGTGGTGGGGCGGGGGAAAGGGGGAACCTCAGCATTTTATTGTTGACTTCTCGACAGTTGGGAATAATTTGAAAATTTAATTTCTCATTAGATGGTATCATCAAATTGCCCGTCACCTCTACGTAACCTCAACAATCGACCCAGATCGGTTGAGATCACCCATAGATTCACACATTATATTTCATACATAAAAGGCTTATAACAGACAGAGAGTGGTCTGATGGCGGGTGGGGATTACGATCGTTTTTGCATAAAATATTTGTTTGAAAATTATTTGGCAGAGAGATTGGTCGAACGTGGGGAGGGACAGTCATATTTGTTGCTTTCATGGGTAAGTATAGGAGTATAGGAAGGAAGAGAAACGTCATTAAAAATCGTGATTTACCTTACAGAAACATGTTAGTATGGAACCACATCCATAGAAAATTCAACTGAACATTTTTGTTAGAAGAAAATATAAACATTTCACATTTCATGACGGGTAAAACCATGCAGTTACGTGCAAAAAATAAAACACACAAGTGTAAGTAAAAGAAAGAAAATACATGCATAAAGAAAATTACATGCAGGGGTTCTTGTTTTTATCTATTTCTCGTGTAAGTAAAATCAGTAAGAAATGCTAGTACTAGAAATATGAACGCAAAGATCAATGTAAAACTTAACTTATCAGGTGGGTGGGATACATGCAGCATTACAATACAAAATGCATCAAACAAGTAAGATGGCCACACACATCGCGTGAAGCATTTCCTAGTTATTGTTATGAACTCAACGAGCCCCTTTGTACAAGTGATTGGCTTATCTGCCTATCCTCCAAGTGATGGGATATAACTGTAAACACACGCAGGGAATTTCAGAGATGGTGCTCTTTGTAATGAGGTTTGGTCGAGTAACTTGCTGGTAGTACTAATCCTCATTACGCGCAAATTTTGGCTGGTTTAAACTGATTTAAGCCCTACTAGTTAAGTTGACTGTATGTTACAGCTTGCAAATTTTGCCATCTTATGAATCAATCGCATAACTTTGAATACTTTATATTTCGATTCCACACAGCTCTTTTGGTAATTTTCAAGGCAATTTTATTGCAAAGAAATAAAGATAAAAACTACAATATTCCCAATTTTTATTGACCTGAGGTAATTTTGAAGCATTTTGAGAGGTATTTCATACCACATGAATTCTTGACTTGGGCCTAGTAGCGTTACTGTTAGAATCTAGAGTAGGGTCTAAGGTTGGAACTCTCATTATCTCAGCACAGTATGTAATAAGTGTGTTGATGCCGAGTGGGTTGATGTTGAAAAAGAATGTGTGGTCTTCTAACCTTCTATACATGACAACTTGTGCAGATACACGTTAATTCTTTCATTTGGCATCTTTAATCCAACCTCAGTTCTTCACTTTTGCAAACTGATCTGGATAAGTTAGTTTTTGGTCCCAAACATGGCAGATGTCATTCAATGTTGATAAATGCGAAGTTATTCATTTTGGTCAGAGCAATTTGACTTTTGATTACTGCATAAATGGTTAAAATCTTTGTTGTGTTGATCAAGAAAGGGATCTAGGTGTTGTCATAACTAGCAATCTAAACAGTGTGCTTTAGCAGCTGCAAGGGGCAAATAGGATGCTTGGTTTTTAGAAGAATTTTTTTTTTTCTTGGTAGAGGTTGTTCTTAGTTTGTATAAGCAGTTAGTCAGGACCTCACCTTGAGTATGCTATTCAGGCTTGGAGTCCCTTTTATGAGAAGGATAAGTTCATTTTGGAGCAGGTTTAGTAAAGAGCCACTAGATTTACTCCCGAAGTAAGGAATCTCTCTTATGAATCTAGGTTGCGAATTCTTGGTTTAATCACGCTTCAGTTGAGAAAAGTACGTGGTGATATGATTCAGGTTTTTAAGTTCCTATCTGGTAGTGAAGCTTTGACTTCCTGTTGTTTCAGCTAATCCTCATGTGACACGTGGTAACAGTTTGAAGTTGACCAAGGAGTTATCACGGATATATATTCAGCGTTTTAGCTTTTCGCAAAGAGTTGTTACTGAGTGAAATGGTTTGCCTAAGTGGGTAGTTAGCTCCAATTCTGTTCATAATTTTAAAGTCAACATTGATAAGTTCTTTTCTAACTCTGGGCCGTCTTTAATGATTTTTTCTTGTGGTGGTAGTGGTGTTAATTTGGGCTTTTTATGGGGTGACTAACCCTTCTTAGCCTGTAATCTTGTTATGTTATGTTAAAACTACACAAAACTTGGGGTCTTTTTTACATCACATGACATCTTAGATAACAAGAACACCCTTTAAAAAAGGACTGTCATTGCAATTAATTTTTTTGTATGGATAGTAATAAAGAAAGCAGTGACGTGTCTATGGGACTATAGGGTGCTTTGCCTCCCAAAATTCTGTCAAAGAAATAAACATAATTAATTGAAATATCAAATGAACCATGTGTGGCATTTTTTGCAATCGTATCGACTGAGCTATTATTAATTTTGAACAAAACCTTTCAGTTTGCACCAAAAATCTTCCCATTTTCGACCAAACGTCTTTTAATTTAGCCCCCAAATCTTCAATATTGACTCCAAATCTGCACTTTTGGATAAAAAGCTTCAAGCTTTTATCAAAAGTTTCAATTTTGGACAAACATTTTGGATATAGAGGTGAAGTTCTTATTATCAGCTGATCAGGGCCACACACGCATGGGAGCCATAATGCATTTTTAAAGCAATACAATTTTAAAATAGGCCTTTATCTTTTTGCCCACGCTAATTGGTAAAAATTATGAGAAATTTTTGCAAATTCTTCTTCAATTTACAGAAATTTTTAGTCATTTTCATGATTTTTGTTTCATTTTCAGTTAAAAAAAAAAAAAAAGGAATTCTTCATTTTCGGAGAAATTTTCAGGAAATCTCCGTCAATTTTCAGGAAATCTTTATTTTTCGAGAAAATTCCTGCATGTTCGTGAAATCTTCAATTTCCACGAATTTTTCTTCAATTTCCGGGGACAGGGATATTCTTCACCTTTCAGGAAAGCAGTCAATTTCGAAAAAATTTCAGGAACTGTTGCCAAAATCGAACAAAATTTCAACAAAATTTCAATTTTATGTTAATAATTTGAATTTCCACGTTCCCTATGTTAAAACGAATGTACTGTAAATACTCCTTCTTTCACTAACTGCTCAAACACTAAAAGATTGAAATGCTTTACTGCCAGACATTGGTACACATTCACAAAGTCTAAACTGTTTCAAAGCTAAACTTAGTGTACTTGTAAACTGTTTTTTCTTCATACTTGTTATGCTCGGTTGTCGTTCATGTCCAGAACGATTTTTGCCGGCTTAATCTATATGTTTGCAAAGCACCATTGAATAAATGTTGATACAGTAATGTGCGCTATACTAAAAGTTTCCATTACCTTAACCTTTAACCTATTCAGATTCAGGTTGCAAGATTACTTCAGCGGATGGAAAGTGCACATGGTGTACGTACCCACACTAACAATTTCTTAACGTAGCTGTTGAAGATTGTGGTTAGACTAGCCTCGTTCATTTCAAATATATCATTTATAATTCATGTAATAAATATTTTCTATTATGTTTCTGAAACAGTAAAAATAACTTAACGATACCATTGTTCATATCACGTTTTGGAGGTGGCTATTAAAAATATCGAATTATTACAGGAACTTTTCGTCTGCATTCCTAAACGTTGCCAATTTACATGAATTTGCGAATAAGAACAATGCCATAATTTGTTTAATTAGCATTGCTGAAATTGATTGTAGCGTCATAACCATTCAAATACAATCTTCAATAAATAGCACTTAATTTGAAGTCTATATTCTCTTTATTAAAAGAAATTTACAAAATAATTCTCAATTAAGAGATGGCGAATTTTGAGCATGGAGTTTACAATACTAGACCTGAAAGATTAAGAAAAGAAGATGCAAAACATGATTTGTTGTTATTTATTGCATTAAAAACCTTTGAAAGATGTGTTTTTCAGCAATTTTAATCACTTCCGTCACACTTTATTTCATCTTGCAGTCATAAATTGTAACCATGGACAGGGGTGTAGGAACTTGTCGAAAAGAAGGGGACACTTTTCAAGTCATATGCATGTCCCCCATTCTGATTTGTAGATAGAATAAGTGAGCCTAAAACAAGAAAGTAAAGTAAAAATGGAACTTCATTTATAGAAAGGGGCACTTTTCCAATGGGGACACATTCCACCTGTAATGTGACTTACAAAAGTCGCCAGTTTTCTACTATTGTGACAGTAATTGAGGGGAACTTTTCATTTTCAAACGGGGCACTTTTCATTTTCAAAAGGGGCACTTTTGTCATTTTTTTAAAAGTGAGGGGCATGTGCTCCCAGTTCCTACACCTATGACAATGTATTATGCAAGATAGCAGGGAATAACAAAATTATGATACTACATGAATATTGACTGTTTACAAGTACAAATATCATAAAAAGAAATTAACCAAAAATCATATTTTCTCTTTGGTGAATTTTCACCCTAAAAAAATTTGGCCGAGGTGGATCTTGACCTGATATTGTTTTGGCCAAGGTGAATCTTTGCCTAAAAATATTCCAGGTAGGTAAATCTTGACATAAAATTTTCTTTTATGAAAAAGTGAATGCTTGAGAGGGGTATGTGAAGATGCCGTTTGACTGTTGCATATTCAAGTTTAAAGTTTTCTTATCTGTGTAGAAATGACTGTTGTAGCAAGTCTACTATGAAAGGCTGGCGCCCCCATCCTCACATTAATGTTAATGTATTTCAATGAACATTTATTTAAACTTTTTCACAATTTGAATTTCTTTTCTCTAACTTTTTCATTATACCCATACTAGATTCTGTTTTACTACTTTCCGACATATCCAATTGTTTCTAAGCCACAACGTCACAAGACAAAATTTCTTAGAATACATAAAGACTTTCAGGAATCTGAGGATGTGACGTCACAACTAGGCTGATTTCAGTCGTTTCTATACAAATGATACACAAATTTACACTTAAATATTTCCTTAACCAGAATAATATTTTTGCAGTGATTTTTTTTTTCCTCATTTGGTTTCTTTTGAATCCTCTTCCTAAAAGATGGACTTGCTTGACTCCTGAACTAATAATCCTTTAATAAAACAACAATAGACTAAAAGAGATATGTGTTTTTCACCCTTCCTTCTTGATACTGTATGTGACCTTTATAAAGGCATTGCAAGAGTTTTAAGTTTAGCAGGAACAACAATAATTAATGAAAAAGTGTGTGCACTGGAGGTGGGCGGAAGGGGGAGGGAGGGGAGAGGGTAAATAGTGTGTGCTACAGACATACACTAAGAAATCAATCCTTCATTGGAGGAAATGTTAGGCATGATGGGATTTTTTTGAGGGGAACACACTCTTCATGATGGCATCTCCTAGATATCACTGACAAAACTGTGTAATTTTAAAATTCACAGCATCCCCGTTTGCACAATTACATGTAAATAATATTGTTTCTAAAGGGTTATTTTCTTCTTACAACCTAAACATCTCTGTGGTCTAAATTCCTATTACAGATGAAAATGTTTAAAAATACTTTTCTACAGGTCAACAGATCACATTACACATCAGTAAGAAAGTTAAATTCCAGACAAGATTATCTAACCATTTCTTTCAAAAACATACTGAAAATTGAGCCAGTTTTTTTTTTTTTTAACACAAATACTCTTTTTTTCCCTTTTGCTGTTCACAGTGTAATGGCTTGAGGGTGAAGAAAACAATATTGTGGAAACAGTTTCATATACTATACAGCATAACATGGATTAAACCTATAACAACTAACCAGGGACTAGCAACAACTGTTTCCCTTAAAGTGCTCCAAGGCACATAGCTGAGAAAATGTTGTGAAACTTACTGCTGTAAAAAGTCTGCTGTCAAAATATTTTGTCAAAAGGAGCTCAGTTAGGCTAGTAATAGCAATATGAAGTACTGTACTGTATATTAAGAGAGATGCCATTCTAAATGGCAGTTCCCTGGTGTAATCATGTACTGTACTGTATACCCATTCTGAAGACAAGAATTAGTACAGTACCTGTTATATACACTCATCACTATTTACATGTATGTAAAAGAAATATGAAAAACTAAAACTTACTATGCATGGACATGACTCAGAAACTTGACTCACGTAATATGTGAGCCACCTTCAGCTTTGTCCATGACAGTGTAGTGGAGTAATATATAGAGAAAAGTGCTACTAATAGTGTCGTTAAGGGAGGGGGAAGGATGGGAATGCAGGGGCATGTGGCTGCTCCCCACATCTCCCTAAGTATTCAATTTTTGAATTACCTTTTTACATGTAGGTTTATGTGTCCCACTTTGAATATAATAAGAGCTGCAGTAGGAGTAAATTTGGTTTGCAATGTATTTTAAGACAGGAATGAACTAATCTCTCTTACAAGTGTGGAAAAGCTTTTTTTAAGGGAGGGTATATGAATAATACCTATCCCTGGCATACAGTATACATGCCTCAGTCTGTTTCCTTAACTTTCACTGCTTTTAAATTTCCAAAGTTCCTGACTGTGTGACAGCAAACCATAAACTTACATAAATTCATTTATGACGTACATATCTGCAATCAATAATCAAACACAATGAAATTAATTTGTGATTTTGGTATGAGTGCCCGTATGAGGTATGCAAAGTGTTTTTAGCTTCTGGGGAAAGGGAATCGCTGTTTCTTGAACAGAAAATCAAAATGTTCAGTGGTCTGATGCATTCTTTCATTGTTGGTTGATATTTTCAAGTTTTATACTAACTGGCATTGCATATCACGATATATGCTAAAATAATATATTCATAAGCAGTACAAAAAGCTAAATCCACCCAACCATTAGGCTCATTGAGCCGGTGCTTATCCTGTTTCCATGGCGCAAGTGGATGAGAGTATATTACTCCCCCTGGATGGGATGCCAGTCCATCGCAGATTAACTCCCAGCAGTGCTGGTACTCATTTTACAGCTGAGTGGACTGAAGCAAGTAAAGTATCTTGCTCAAGGACACAATGCAGTGCTCATGACGGGATTCGAACTTGGTACCTCTCGAATACGAGCATGACTCCTTAACCACTGAGCCACAGCACCTCTATAAGCAATGTACATGATAAATCAATAAAATAGAACCTGTTGACAATACTTTTTCAAGATTTGTTTGTTTCATATTAAAGCCCCCATATCTTTTTAAGCAATATGCATGACATCAACATCAAAAACAATAGGGCACACAAGCAGATGATGGGTATCCAACCTGTATCCAATGTATTGTCCTTGAATTCCTGTATTTACAAAGTCTTTTAAGCAAAACCAATTAAGTCCTGCCCACAATGTATATTAATGATATCCAACTATTTTATACATGAATATTTATGTACTAGCTAACAATATAAATATACCAAGTATGAATAAAAATAAAAATGAACTTGTTAAAATATGAGCATTTGATGATTTTTACATTAAGCCCTGCCTACTCATCGATATGTATGACTTCACCACCAAAACCAATAGGACACATATAAGGACATTGGGCTATTTGTGTACCAGATATAACATGATTCCAGTTTATCATTCTTTATATATCGTGTTTACCAGCTTTTTTTTGCAAATTCATATTAAGCCCCATCTACTATGCACATTAATGTATCGAACATTTCTATACATGTACAATGAACACATATACCCTAGATAACAACATAACTATACCAAACATGAATCAAAACAGACATGTGATTGTTTAAATATAAGCATTTAAAGATTTTTGAATTAAGCTCCACCTACTCATTAATATGCATGACCATCACCACTATAAACAATAGGGTGCATTTATAGATCATGGGCTATCTGTGTACCACATGTGACAGGAATCGAGGTTACCGTTTTTCAGATACCGTGCTTATAAGCTCTTTTCTGCAAAATCATATTAAACCCTGCCCACTATACATATTAGTGAAATGTTTTTAAACATATGTACACTAACCAGCATCATAATTACACTAAATATGAAACAAAACACACATTCGGTTGTTAAAATATGAGCATTTCAAGATTTTTGAATTAAGCCCCGCCCACTCATTAATATGCATGACATCACCATTACAAACAATAGGGCGCATTTATAAATCATGGGCTATCTGTGTACCACAAGTGACAGGAATCAAGCTTACCGTTCTTCAAATGCAGTGTTTACAAGCTCTTTTCCGCAAAATCATATTAAACCCTGCCCACTAAGCATATTAATGAAATGTTTTTAAACATGTGCACACTAACTAGCATCATAATTATACTAAACATGAAACAAAACGCACATTCGGTTGTTAAAATATGAGCATTTCAAGATTTTTGAATTAACCCTGCCTACTCATTAATATGATCATTAAAGCTAACGATCAAAGCTATGTACATGTACTGAGCATGTATGTGTAAAAAGATGTCACTCACAACTCGGAAAGTTAATGCTTGAATACGGTAGCACTGCGCTGCATAACAGCATAGGGTCCCGAAACCTGCTTAAGCCTTTAAGAGCCTCTGGTGGGCAAAGCCACCAGTTGCTTAGAAGGGTTCTTGTTTGTGAAGCCCCAAAATGGCTAAAAATCAAGACATATAGCTAGTAACTGTAGAAAATTTTAAAATCAACTGAGAGAAGCATTTGGTTATACACTTACATGTACATAGATACATACACTTACAGTACATAGATACATCAGCAGAACAAATATTATTTATGAGGTTCTTATGAATTATTTTAATTGTCACCCACCCCTCCCTTCACCCCAGCCAGCGACACCAAGGGCTGCTTGAATTTAAACAATTTAACAGTAGTGCAATAAGATACTGTATCTACTATACTATCCTCATTACCAAGCATATCCTATTTCTCATCAGATCTCCTTCAGACTAGACTACAGTATGTAAGTGTATCATCTGATCATATCCACAAGATGCTCTAAGGATTAGCTCAAGAATATATCATGGAAGATAACATCACATATCTTTTCCCAGCATCTTTAGTGGATTCAAAAGAATACCAAAATACAGTACTGTACATGCTAAGAGAATGTTATTGATCAGGTGAATTTGTAAGTACGTTTTCTCTCTTATAACATAACATACATGTGAAATAAAATAACATAACAAGATAATGGGTTAATAAGGTTAACAGGCCCGTAGCCAGGAATTTGAAAGGGGGGTTCGTCTTCGTATACAAGGGCAACAAACTTTGAAATTCCGGATGTTATTAGTCTTAGATTTTAAAAGGTCACTTTCCTAACAAAAGAGGGTTTGTTCGCACGGGTTCATTCACTCAGGGTTCGTTCACTCGGACAAACCCCCTCCCTCCCAGCTACAGGCATGGGTTAGTCACCCAATAACATCATAAATTGATACCAACACCTAGTACATTAATAAAGAACTTGGCAATGAATATTGATTATATTTAAAGAATCAGAGCTAACCTTCTGCAACACTGATTGGGGAGCCAATTTCCTACAATAGACATAGATCCTTGGGATATAGAACTTCCCCCATATACACACATTTTGGTAAGCCCCTAATATATAACATATGGTACTATTTGAAGAAAAAAAAAAAAAAAAACTTTTTTTTTGTACAGATCTACACATACTGTACATGTGAAGAAAATATTATTGATCTCGTGAATCATCAATGTTATGTAAATATTTTCAGCATCACCTGCAAATGTCATTATTGTCATGGATAAGGTCAAAATCTGACATACTGAACAAATTTACATATATTCTCATTGATCCAATGAATTCAAGAATGGTATCAGTGAAAGCGACTTTTTTGACAATTCAAAATTATATAAAAAATATCATGCAAGAAATATTTTAAATTAAATAATGTAACTTCCCACAAGGGAGTACAGCACTTAACCTCTCTCTATCTCTCTCTCTGTAGGTGCCGAGTCTGGAACAGACATTGGCGATCATGGCCCTCCAGTCACTTCTGTTTAGAGCTAAATGTGTAAACTTATTGTTACTTAGGCTGTTGTTGGATGCCCAGTTAAGCTTTGGACATATTTAAGTCGCTGCCTTCCTCTGCTTCTTTTGCCTCAATTTTCCCACATACTACAAGCTGTTCCAACCCACCCTCCCGATAAACATGCCCGACAAATTCTATCTGTCTCCTTCTGATGGCATTGGACCTATCCATGCCTGAAGCTATCAGGACATTATCATTTGTTTTCCTTTCTTTCCAAGATATTTTCAACATTCTCCTAATTAACCACATTTCCGTAGCTTCTAATCTTTTCTTGATGTCACTGGTAATTGTCCAGCATTCACAGCCATACTTAACTTCATCTACCGAATATTCCCTAATAAAAGCGGCCTTTAATAAACGCCACCCCCCCCCCCCCCTCCCCATGTTTTTTATGTTTTTTTGTGGTGACAATCGTAAAGTCACACATAAATTGATGGGTAATATCGTAATATTAAATACATAGTGTGATTTAATACTAGGCTTCAGCCAAAACTCATTTAAAAACTGTAGAATTGCTATAAAAATACACAGTCAAAATAGTCGAACTTGCCATGCACAAAAAAGCTGACTGAAAAATTACTTGATGAGCAAAGTTAGTCATGCCAAAAAAAAGAGAAAAATCAGAAAATAAAGTGAATAAAATGTTTCAACAGAGGTAAAATTCAGGGTAGTTATGAGCCAATTGCGGCCATTGTGAAGAGGCAGGTGATGGCCAGGGCCGTCGAGAGCCAGGACGGGCCCTGGGGACAAGTAATTTTCCAGGCCTCCCCTTTTTGGCTTCACTAAATACAAGCTTCCAACTGCATCGATGATAAAATATATAAGCCTAATCAGTGCAATGACAGAGCCCTGCTATATTTTGAAGTTAGATCTAACAATAATTACCCACTGATGTAGCAAAACATTCACAAATTCAAAGGGATTTAATTCTGAGCCCTATAAATCTTTTGACTATGTTTTGCTTTGAATCTTGATAATTTTTCCCAAATAATGAATTTGTTATATTTAAAGAAATAAATTAATCCACTATTAGGCTCCCAAATGGCAAAAGCAAAAATCGCAGAGCTTTCAAGGGCTTCATCCTTGGCGCCCACCAGGGCTTTGCCACTGGACCCCAATAAGGGCCCTTAATCGGGCCCCTAAACTCGTCGTGTATCAAAGCACCCACTTCACACTTAGCCATCATCACCTTTCATCGCCCCCCCCCTCCCCCCATTTTTCAGCAAGGATTTTTAACACTGAATGTCCATGCATCTTGACCAAAATTGCAATATTCTACAAGATAATTATTGCTTAATGATATCAATAATACCCCTTGTCACATGTTATATCATGCATCATTTGTAAACGATTTTAGTGAAAATGGTTGTTATTAAACCTAATTTAACAATGTATAAATATAAAACAAACTTGCTGTACATTACATCAATCTCTTTAAAGTTTTAAGGACCCTTCTAAAAGTGATATTTAATGACATATAAAATTTCATTTAACTTGAATGATCTGATAATAATATAAAGGAAAAACTTATTACCGTTTTAATTTACACCAGCAGATAACTTTTCATTCCGCTCTGAAAATAATTGCTCGTATAATGAATACATATCGCATAAAACACCTTGTAATTTCTAGTTCAATGGTTACAACAGAACTACAGAGAATATCAAGATTAGACCAACAACGCGCAGGCATGCCTCCCTATTTCTAAAAATAGTATAGCTAGAGGGTCCGATCGATCTGAGGAAACCTGCTGACTTTTTATCATAATACACAAATTGATGCTCAATTACCTGATTTTCAGCAGGTGATAATAATTGATTTTATGAAAGTTGTTAGCAGATTACAGGTCAGTTATGTTACCAGCTTGTCCACATTCTTTGATTATCCATAATAAAAATGCTTCTATAGTTTAATGTGCTTACATATGCTACAAAAGAGTAACAACATTTTGTATTATATTTTCCCTGAATATTTTTGTTCTCATATTTCCCCCGGCCCCCAAATGACCTGGGCCCCGGGATTGCAGCCCCTCTTACTCCCCCTCCCCCCTCCCGACACCCCTGGTGATGGCATACTTTACAAATTACTTAGTCAGAATAAAGCTACAGTTCTGGCTTACGGCAAAATACACCAGGAGAGGTGGGTTTATTCATAATGAAAGTGTACCATTCCTTTACTTCTAGATAATGATTCTTTGCATTTTTTCATGAAGAAATAATTTTACATGGTTTTGAAAGCCAAATTGAAGCATTTCATATAATTGTTCCGCAATTTTTTAATTTTACTCGAGATTCCGTAAGTACATTTGAAATTTAACCTCAAGTAAACTCCCCCTCCAAACCCTTTTAAAATGTAATGCCCCGGGTGTTCATTAAGGAATACACGGTATAAGCACAATAAAGGTTACTGTACATGTACTTTCTGATATTGGCTTCAAGTGCGTATCTGATTAGTTGAATACATTTGCATGATCCAGCGATAAATTATGCACATCAATGTAAAGTTCAAACCTATGTACGGTTTGACATTGGGACGGGTGTAGAGAGAGTTGTTCAAGACAACAGACTTCCCTATGCACACACAACATGTAATGAAATTGCCCCCAGAAATTGCCTGTCAGACTAACATGTGAGTCTGTCAAGTGGTTGTCAGATTAGTAATTTTCTGGTAAGGCTTTCATCATGTGATCTTACACATAGAAAAGGCACACAAGTTTAAAGTAAACATAATTAACATTTTTAATCTGGGCAGATATGAGATTTAATCAACACCTCAAATGCCTGCTCAAATGAGGCAAAAATATTGTTTTGAGGAAGCAGGGATGGCAGTATTAGGGGTGGGAGGGGGCTTGGTACTGCAGAGTTGGCAGTCTTAGAGTACGTACCTTCCTTCCCAAGGGCATTCCTAGAGCATTATCCTTAATAAATAATGAAGATTGGAAGTAATTTGTTTCCAATGACCTTACAGGATTTCCATACTGTACATCTCTCTTTTACAATGGTGATTAACACTCACACTCACAGAAATTTAATGTCCTTAATTAACCAATCGTCGCTGAAAAAAGTGGTGTTGAGTTGGATTGGAAATTCTGCAACTTGTTGGGCAGCTTGTCCTAATTTTCTGCACCATAATTCTATCCTTAGGCTTAAACGCCATTTTGACTTGACTTGGAACTGGATTTTTTTAAACAATTTTGCGACCATACCAAACTGGTACGGGGTGATTTGTTTTGATATAGCCTAGGCCTACTTTGCCAAGGTTTTTAATGTTATAGCATCCCCCATCTATACTAGTAAAGCGTAAAAAGGTCCAAACGCCGTCACAGGTCTAAAATTTAATAAGCTGGACAATCAAAGTGTGAACACTCTTATTACTAACTAATTGAAATCGAGTCAAATTATTTTGGTGGTATTAAAGTTTTATTTTTAGCAAGGTGGGTAAATTAAACGAAATACATCATGAACGAAAATAGGAATTAGCGAAATTCAGATCACTGTCAAGTTTTAAACGATAAAGACGAGCAGTCTAACTAGCCTAGATAAAGCCCGATATAAAGGCAAAAGTACTAAAAATATTTAGCCTACCTGTCAAAATTTCTGTTACATACGATTGCCAAACACACAACTCTTTCACTAGGCTAGCTACCCAAGAGGTGCTGCGCAAGAAATGTAGTCTTTTCGGTAGGAAAATGTCGATCGCCAATTGTTCTTTCAAGTCAGAACCGCACGATCTAGGCTTGAAGTCAGCAGATAGATACACACAATCATATCATACATGCAGTACAATACAGAAACACACATGCACAACGTACTTGCGCTAGATGAGTACTGCGCGTTATGTCATATGATCAAACTTTTCTACCAATCAGCGGGCGGGATACCAATCTTTGACGACTTATTGCTTATACCGCTTGCATGATGCATAACGCGTACGTACGTACGTAATTTACGTACGCGAAATTTTATTAGATTTCAGTAAGGTACAGTTACAGGTGCAGGAATTTTGGCCCTTGTTTTAAAATTATTTTAAAGGGAAATAATTGTTCCAATGACTTCCTACTTTAAGCTTTAGCCAGTGAAGTAAATTTAAAGTTTGGGCCTAAATAAAAAGTACAACAAAACTCCTTCTTGATGACCATAACGTGTAATTTAATAGCTCCTCCATGACTTAGACCGAAATTAGCCAGAATATTATAAAACCGCAGTCTTTTCAAAGGGTTGATGCAGCCGCAGGCTCTTTACAATCGCGAGTTTGGAGTAAAATCGGATAGACGCTTGTTGTAAGTTGTACTAGGCCCTACATGCAACTTGGAAAACATTCTGCGTAAATAAAGTACTGCTGAATCAGAGAGACAAACTGGAGAATTTGTTCATTTAGCAGGCACAAACTTCCAGTCTGGAATAATGAATTGGATATCTGTTTGGATATGTGTTGTTACCGTTACGTTGCAAGGCGTATGGAAATATAGTAAGCAAACACTTTCATTAGGCCTAACAGTTATTATTATATTTATCATTAATTAGGCTATCAAAGGATTAGGCCTAACGTTAGGCCTAGCCTAGTACATAGTTGTACTAAGTTATAGGCTAGGGGTGGAGCTTTATGTTGAAATCTAGCTAGAGAACCCTCTAGCTTTAATGGTGCTGATACCCTTAAATGTGTTAAAAGTGGGTTGTTGAGATTTGCTTAGGCCTATGACATTTTGAATTACCGCCATTCACACCTAAAGCTAGTCCGAGATTCCTCTGGCATCCATTTTCATTCATTTTTGACATTTTGCTTTTACTCACAGATAATCACAGAACCTCTTCTGACTTTGGGATGCTCCTGGATCCTCTTCTGTCAATTTCCTTAATTTTAAACTTCTCACCTCACCCCCTTGGCAATGTTGGAGGCTTTTTTTGTTTTAATCTCTACTTCTAAAGAACAGTCAATCTTGAATTGAATGGAGTATGGGGAGAGGTGAGAGTAATGTACTGTAGGTTACAGGAAACTAGGCTGCTAGAGGCCAAGCGAGAAGGGAATTATGTCATAGATGAATCTTCATCTGTCTATTAATGTTGCACAAAATGCTGACAAAATTATCTTGTTTTTTAATACAAGTTTTTGAAGGCCTATGTCATAATAATCGGTGGCGACACAAAAGAGGGAGGTAAATGGGGAATGTTTCCAAAGCTTCCCTCAATAGAATATGGTTTGCATTAAATGATTATTCAACATGGCTTCCTTTTGAGATTGTTTTCGGGTGAGTGTGCATAATTTATTCAAAAGCACCACATTTATTTATTAATTGAGCCGATTGCCTTCTGTATTGCTTGTCTATTATTAAAGTTTATAAAGTGACAAAATACTACCAAGCGGCCTGATTTTTGCCACATGTAGCCACTGCCAGACTGTCTGCAACATATTTTTGTGCTCCACTTTTGGAAAACATTAAGTCATTCACCTCGGTGAAGAATTTGTTTTTGTCTTTAATATTTTTTTCCATGTTAATAATGTTTTACGTCATAGATCTGTAGATGGTTTTAGAAGTCACAGATCGTAAAAGGATCTAATTTTATGCACTTGTCAGTTGTATGACTCATCCCTACTACCCCCGGCAATGTCAGTCAAAGGTGAGTCATTCACATATGAAATAGTGACTCACATGTGCATCATGGTACCAAATTGTCAGTCATTAGAGTGAGTATATCTGACTATAAATTCACTAAAGTGTAAATAACTCACTGATGTAAAATACCTTTCAAATCACATGCATTGCATGGCACAACTTCCTGTTCACATGGAGTCTTTTGTTTGATGATTAAAGCCTGTAATAATTATTGCATAAAATCACCATTATCTATGACTGGTATCTTAGGATTAATTCAGGGGTCAAGTACAGTAAGTCTATCTAATATGAAAGAGGACTTTAAAATAATTTTTAAAAATCGTTTTAGTTATATTTTGTTATAATAATTGCCACTTGGAAGTGTATTTGTGGGATGCTATTATTGATTAATTGTAATTCATTAATTGCGATAATTAACTTTTTGTTCAGAATGACTAATACATATAAGCAATATGCGGAAAATATTCATGTCTTGTTGCAAGGATGTAAAATCCATCTTAATTTCATACAAAAGTATTTTGCTGTTAGTATGTCTGTTTATGATTTTAAATTCACTTTAAAGCAAACATTGTTAATATAATTTGCATCATATTGCTGTTGAGGTTTAAGTTTTTTAGGCTTACTTAAAAAACAGTTTTCACATATTCAAATGATATTAAAGCTCCAATACGCAGTGGGGCAACTAGAGTCCTAGGGGCCAATGGGGATTTTGGCCTCTGCAGTGATGTTGGAACAACAGCAGCAAGGGGGGGGGACTGCACCTAGACCTAAAGTAAGGTGCAGAAGGTGCCCTTTGAAATTGTGCAGACTGGGGCAGAAGGTGCCCTTTTGAAAGTTGAGGGCAGACAGGTCAGGAGGCATCTTTCTGAAATTTATTTGAAATTTTTTTAGGCCATTCTTGAAGCTTGAAAACAAATAGAAATCCACTTACTTACAAATAATACATAATACGTAGAGGTTTTTACATACATTTAGTATTCATTTGACACAATTAAAGTATATTAATTACCAGGGGCACTGACACTAAGGGCCATGGTGGGAGGGGGCATGCCCCCAATAATTTTCTATGCAGCAATTCTCAAAAGAAGCTTTTTACCTATTCGCCCGATGGGTAATTAATTGTCAACATTGGTCCTGGCTCCCCAATCTCAAACCCATAGGTGAAATTTGTCACCGAAAGTGGGAGAAAGACAAATGTGTTTGTTTGGGGGATGGGGGAGGGGGATCACAAAATCACGCTAAGATACATCACATCACCATACGAAAGTACCCATTTGAACAAAAAGTGAGGGTGGGGAAGTGCTCCTTTTCTCCCCCAAATCTCACCTATGCTCAAACCATATGTGTAAGAACTATGGGGCAGAGGGCAAGTTTCCTCCACAATTTCGAAAACTGACAAGAGTGCACCCTCATTTTAAATGAAAAGTGCCCCTTAATTACTGTCCTGTCAAAACATGCCCTTAAACTTGATTTTCTGCTGCCTCCCCTCACCCAAGCTCCTTCCGACACCCATGGCGCTTTGGGACCTATAACAAAGATATTGCAGTGTCATTGTGTTCATGGCTAGACCCAAATCGACTTTGCCCAGGACCTGTAAGGTTTATTCACCCTTCCGGGTGTTCCGAGCCTTTTGTTGCTCCACTGCTAATCAAACTTTTATTCCTTTCCTAACAACCCCAGCCTATCCCCTACTACATCATTAATGTAGTAGCATCACAACGATATTAAAGCTCCTGCTTGCATTTCCAAAAAATAAACATCAAACATGGATTTCTTTCCTAACAAACCCAGACCACCCATCAATAACAAAAAAACAGGCTTGTAACCACCCCAAAATGTATGTTGAGTTACTATATCATTGATGTTCTAGTCTTGTAATTGTATGGTGATCTGAAACTGGTCAGCAAATGAAAAAGATTAAATGTATGAGCACATAGCGGCAACATTATAGCTAAATTGCTTTCAAATCTTTTAAAAACTATCATAGCAGCTAAAACTTTTACCAAGATCGGCTAGATATTGACCATTTTTATTTCATTTTACATCTCAGGCACCAATTTTATACAATTTTGTGATAAAGTACAGGGCGACCTTGATATTTTCTTTTTCTTAATCCTTCGTTTTTTACAAGTCCATCATTATTCATTAAAGTGGTGCAGCAAGTTCTGGGGAAATTTTTTTAAAGTCTTTTCCATGCCCGCCATTAAAATTCTTGCAGGAATTGTTTTCTAATGATTTCTTATTCATTCATGTCTGTCAGTGACAAAGATTTATGATGGAAATTTAAAGACTTAATAAAGATTTTGAGATTTTTTTCAAATACAATTTAAGTATATGATCACTCTTTAGACTCAATACAGACGTATAATAATGCCTTCAAATTAGAGCGTATATTATCCTCTATTTTGAAGGCTTTTATGTACATTTTCCTAAGCCGGGTTGTACAGGTTGGCTTTTTAATACTTTTGAAATCCACATTCCTTGTAGTGCTGGTAAAGTATTTTACTCAACACTTTCTTGGCTGATCCAAGCATCTGACATGGAGTTGGGATACGTGTGAGCAATGCGGTGGCATACATACGAGGTGATTGTCATGGGCTTTGGTTGTTGTGATGAGATCTACAGTGATGTGACTTCTCAAATAGTGTACTGCAGATAAAGCAATTCATTAACTAATAGTTCATGTGCAAGATTGTTGTAAATAATGTACAGTGCATGTGCAAGGTTGTATACTATTGCTTATGGTGGAAACTTGTCTAAAAACTGAAAGTTTATCGTTTCAAATATTAGTGATGTTGAAAGTATATGTTAATGGTTTTAGCTAATACTCTGCTTACACACATGACACGCATGCCGTAAGGGTACTTTTTTGATTTAATACCAGGTCCAACTGTGCAACATATATAACTTGTTTCTGTGCCAAATTTAAGATTATGTGGTAAAATTTATTATTGGGCTGTTTTACCCCAAGGCACTTTCGATCGCTTGGGGTGAAAAAGCCCACCCGAATATAAGTAAATAATAAACAAAAAGTTTAATTTTTTTAAAAACATTTTAATGATTATTCATTATGTTATTAAGACTCTCAACGTACAGTCAATAATGGGTCTGAAGTAAATTGACCAAACCTAGAGTCACTCTGGTGACTGACAATTTGGTACAATGATGCACATGTGAGTCACTTTTTCATATGTCAATAACTCACCTTTGACTGACATTGCCGGGTTAGTAGGGGTGAGTCATGCAACTGACAAGTGCCTAATATCAATACATGCTCACCTTTTGACATAGGGTCTAACAAAAGGACCACCACTGTAGAGAAATTTAATTAATTAGAAAGATATCATGAAGTATGTTTCGTCAAAGATCATTATGATTCCCAAGACTTCCTCTTTGTGTCACTAAAAACATGTTTACTTTTGTTTACTATTTATGTTTTCACCTTAATCGATTCTCAGATGAGACTTGAAAAGTTGAACTTAAGCTTGGGCAATATAGATCATTAAATATATTAATGTATATAGCCTGAAAAATATTGAAATATCGATTTGCAAATTAGATGACATCATACTATAATCATAGCTACTGTTCTGTACAAGGTCATCTCATCTCGGCACAAAAAAAATTAAATGAAAAGTTTTGTATGAAATAACAAAATTGCAAAATATCAATCTTCAAGTAAACATCCATTTGATTCCATTATGCTTAAAACACTATATGTTTACATGGTTGCTTCCTATTTTGGTTCTTTTTTTCACATGTATACTGTACCTCCTGAGCCTTAACACAATATTGAGGGTCATTCGATTTATCAAAAAAATTGATATATTGATATGACTCTCAACGGGTGGAATTTGCCACTGTTCCACTGTTCTGAGAACAGTGCTTTTTATGCAGGAACAGTAAATTTTTAAACATCACTGTTCCAGTGAACAGTGTTCTTTTCACAAACATGTGGCAGCAATGATCGGTAACTTGATTTCTAATGCAAAAAAGGGCATGTTCTTAAACAAGATTATCATAAAAAGAATTTCTTTCAGAAAAAATTAAAAATTCCCACCTTGCCTCCAATTGCAATTTGTTGTGAATACACATATGCAAGGCTGCTTGCATGTGTTAGACTCTACGCAACTGGAGGATACCTCATGTACTGTATATACTAATAACTGACATACATATTTGCACATATCTATTGACCAATATTTAAAAGAAGTTGTAAATTAAGCTCATTTTGAAGATAGGAATTTGTCCAGTTATCTGCAAAAACTTGGAACAGTAAAATCTGATCCGGAACAGTATTATTTGAGAAAGTACTTTTCTATGGAACAGTGGCAAAAAATTAACATTGTGACCCCTACTTAAACTCAATATCAGCCATATTGATATGGGGCAATATAGAAATATATCCATAAATGCCCCTGGGAGGGGGGTTCACTTCCAAACTACCATACTAAAGTGGTAGGTATGTGCCACCCAGAATTTCACAATTGGACTGCAGTATGAGAGAATTTTTTGGTAACTGCAGTAAGACAGTTTATGATTCTGATACCTGCAGTATGAAAACAGTTGATTTTTGATACCTGCAGTACAAAAACAGTTGATTTTTGATACCTGCAGTATGAAAATAAGTGAATTTTGATACCTGCAGTATGAAAACAGTTGATTTTTGATACCTGCAGTACGAAAATAAGTGATTTTTGATACCTGCAGTATGAAAATATGCAATTCGTTTGAGACCAGCTGTATGAGAGATTAGATTTTTGATACCTACACTACGAAAATTCTGAAAAAAGGCAAGTGCTCGGGCGGCACATGTACGTAACATATGGAAGTGCCCCCCTCTTCCTCCCGGGATATGTGCCCAATCTGACTTGAACTTTCCTTCCTACATGTACTTACTATATGTACGCACTATATATACTGCTAAAAGGGCAAATACTATATACTGTGCAATCATGAGCCCTGAGTATAATGAGTATACAGTACCTTTCATCTAGTGAAACGTGAACCACTATTTTTCAAGCATTGTTACTGCTTTTTATCAGGAGCAAAAAATTGTTGGGATTCTTTGTACTTTCTGCTCTTTATACAGTAGTTAATGATTCTTGAAGTTTTTAATCATTTGTTTGTAAGTGAGAATACCAAAAGGGGCATGTTTTTACAAGGATTAACTTCTTTCAGTCAGTGCAGGGCTCAAATAAAGCCCCAGAATATTTTGTCCCCATTATTTTCATTTGATATAGCGAAGGTCATATGTCAAAAGAGATGTCATGGTAACATAAAGGATCATAACTTTTTGCTCCAAGGCAGATAGGCATGGTTGTAACCAGACTCTCGGGTACAGTTATTTGAGATTGAAGCTGGATTTATAAATTGACTCAAAAAGCTTAAATACTGGAGATTGTTTGCAGAAGATCAGCAAAACGTTTACAAAGTTTGTTTGGGGAGAATATTCAAAATAAGTGTTGAAGTTTGAAGAAATCTAAGAACTGGGTTGATATTGACATGCATGTGCTGTATACATGTAGCTCCGTGAGAGCCGAACTTAAGGTTGGATCAGGGAGGGATAGGTTTGAAAAAGGTACATATCTCTGATTGGAAGCGTGTTTGAACTGCAGATCTTGTGACTTAAGTTGAGAAGAGGAATTATACTTTCATTTCATTGCAAATGGTATTTTTAAATTATATTAAGAATTTAGGAATTGATGGTCTTCACCCTAGGCACGATTTGAGGGGGACAAGATTGGCACTTGCCCCCCTCCCACTTTTTTTCTCCGAATTATACCTTTTATATGATGTTTTTTGCCTTAGCTTGATTATGTGATTCCCCCACCCCCACACATACACACTATCGGGAGGCAAATCCCACCCATAGACTTCACTTCAATAATATTTGTAATGTATGGGATTAGTAAGTTTACTTTGAAAGTGTAAAGTTGGTAAAAATCCATCCAATTGTAGAAGCTACAATCGTAGCCAAAAGGCCTGGAGGACAAAATAACTGGGATTGTTTCTGCAATATTTTCCCTATATAGGAGTAGAAAAAGTAGACGGACAAAAAGAAGGGTCAGAAATACCAACTCAATTTTTTTGATAGTAAATGTTGATGAAAAAATGTTCATGTATCTTATTGCTTAGTTCCTATTAGGGATTTGTTAAGGATTAGTTCAGTGGTTAAGCAGGTTCATTTCATGAAATGAATTTTCTTTAAATACATTAACAATTGTCAAGAAAGTGAGGTAGGGTGTCAACCTTCCATAGTAGCCTTACTACACCAGTCATTTCTACACAGATAAAGACAGAACTTAAAACCCTAAAAAATGTAAATATCTTCGGATTTTGAAGTAGTTTCTTCACCATTTCGTTGCTTTTGAAGTTTTCTTTCATATACTGTAAGATACACTTGACTGACCACTGAGCTAATCCTTTAACATTCCCATGGCCTATTGAGAAGTTGTCAATGCCAATGATTTGTTTTCTTTAACATTGAGGAGGATGAACCCAGACAGTGGTGTAGCCAAGCATATAGGCTTTATCTAAGGCCTCACCCCCCCCCCTTCCTCCTCAATCGTCACTGCCTATGCTGGCAGTACACTCACTGGTCTGATTTCTTATAAAATAAAGAATTAGAAACTGAGAACGGAGATTCTAGTGAACACTTCAGACTTACTGTATGTTCATAAAATTGGTACCCCATTGCTCTATCCATAGACGTACACACCTGTAACAATACCTTTTTTGACAACCAGCAAGGAACGGTGACATTTTAAGTGATGATTTCGTGCCATCACCTTATAAATATTGCAATTGATGTTTATTTGTAAATTGTCTCATAAAGGTTCTGCTAGTCATTTATAATGTCATTCAGCAGCCACCTGTGCAGGTGAGTTCTCGGAGGTTGGCCGCTGCTGCTTGGAGACAAATTTTGTTTTGTCTGGTAATTTATGGAGAGCTACATTGATCATTTCATGGGTTTTTTATATTTTTATCCTTTAGTTTATTTCCATCAAACAATGTTTGGATCCGTGTTTAGTGGACCATTAGAAGTGAGCTATTTCATTAATCATAAAACAATGGATCACCGGGATGTGGTATGGGGCACATTTTTTCTCTAGTTTATAAGTTTTTTTGTATGTTTTTTCTTTCCAGTTAAGTGCTTTCTGTCTTTCCATGAACTTTGTAGAGCAAATTGAACATGCTTGTCACGTTTTCTCCCTTTTGATCATAGCCAATTGTCATGTCTGGATGTGGTGGATAGTTTCAGGGAGCTCTAAAATGGCACCTCCCTGGTAGTGTCTACATACAGTACAGTATTTATGCATAATATTACAGTCCCTAGGGAGATTCTTTTCAAAGAAACAACAGTATGTTATTTTAGACATGTTTTGGTAGATGTCAGCAGTGGGGTGGCAATTGGGATATGGATTCTAATAAGTGGTTCTTTAGATTTAGTCTTTTTTTTTGCTTAAAGGATTAGTTCAGTGGTCAAGCATGTCCATCTTATATAAAAGAGGACTTCAATAGAAGCAAAATAGTGAAGAAAGCATTGCAAAATCTTATTCCGTTAAGGAGATATTCAAGTTTAAAGTTTAGTATCTTTTCTGTAGAAATGACTGAAAGCAGACTAGTTGTGATGTCACAGCCTCAGATTCCTCAAAATCTTAATTTTTTAAAGAAAGTTTATTTAAAAATTTTTACTATTTAATTTTTTTTTCCTCAAACTTTCTTCAGGTGGTATATAATAAACACCATTCCTAGATTCAGTTTTACTACATTTTTGACATATCCCTAGTTTTTAAGCCACAAAATATCCGGGAAAATATGATAGAATACATAAAGACTGAGAAATCTGAGGCTATGACATCACAACTAGTCTGATTTCAGTCGTTTTTACACAAATGATACCAAACTTTAAACTTAAATATCTCCTTAACAGAATAAGATTTTTGAAATTGCTTTCATCATTTTGTTTTTTTTAAAGTCCTCTTTCATAAAAGATGGACATGCTTGATTCCTGAACTAATCCTTTAAAGTTTGCTTTTAGTATTGCCATGTAAACAGTAATTGGTAATGCCTTCTCTTTAAATGCATCTGCCGTGATTCTGTACCAAGAGATGTGCAAATTTTTTCCTCTTCATTTTTTACCCCTACTTATGACACCCCTCCCCCCCCCCCCCCTCTCCCACACACACACATACATACACACAATATGCTGTAGTACATGATTGGGAAATTACCTGTACAAAATTAATATAAGGTTAAATATCTCCTAAATTTTTTTAATTTTCATAGATTTTTCTTCCATTTTAGTTGATTTCGGGCAATTTTCTTCAAATTATTTCATTTTCAGTTTTTTTATTATTATTTTTGATGCTCGGAAAATTCAATTTTTGGGAAACTTTCTTCATTTTCGGGAAATGTTGCCAGATTTTACCTATAAATGTCCTATAAATTTTACAAAGGTTTCTAATAATTTCACCCAAATTTGGAATAACTTTACTAAATTTTCCAATAATTTCACCAGAATTTCCAATAATTTCACCAAAAATTCCAATCATTTTATAAAAATTTCCAATCATTTTACTAAAATTTCCAATCATTTTACTAAAATTTCCAATCATTTTACCAAATTACCATCATTTTTTTTCCTTCTTTAATTTTATGTGAATGAACAACAAATTTGACCTCCGAACCAACGAGAAAGCATGCCCGGGAAGTTAAAATCTTACCATTTGCAGTGTCTCTTCTCTCACAGCTCCCTACACCTCTTGATATAGCCTATTTTCGATAATTACTGTTTGCTTCCTCTGGAACCGAAAGCTAAATATGCCAATGATCTAGTAAGGTAATTATAATTAACCATCTGAAGCAAGTTGGAAGCAAAGAACATAAATTTAATAAAGGAGTTAAATTAATGTATTTTGTTTTAGAATACAGCTTTAAAATACAGTAACAAATTAACAATTGTTAAGAAAGTGAGGATGAGGGCATGCAACCTGTAGTATTTCCACATCAATCATTTCTACAAAGACTGAACTTTAAATTTGAATATCTCCTTAATGGAACAAGATATTGAAGAAGTTTTTATGCTGTTTCTTTTTATGAAATAAAACTTATTTGATCATTGAACAACTGTAATCCTGAGTTTCTTCATGAGAAAGGTACAGACTTTGTTGGCAATGCACAGTTACCCAAAATCAGTGCTAATAGGGAGGGGGAATGGGCATGCATCCAACCCCAAAAAAAAAAAAAAAAAAAAAAAAAAAAAAAAAAACGAGAGGTATGAAAATTGAAAGAAAAAAACATTTATATATTTTTAACTAATTTGATGGAAGTTTTGTTTCCATTTTCATCGTGTTAGATATGTGTTAAACCAATCTAATGATGATTTCTTTGTAACTTGTTTTTTCTTTGATAATAAATCCCTGGTTAAACCCTTATTCAGCTTCTGTAACTGGGGGTTCTTATTAACTCCATGTTGTAACCAATTAGGTGTATGAATTCTACCCATCTACAGTAAAAGATGAGGGACTAATGTGGTTAACCTACAGTGACTAAATAAGTTAAGGTTTGGCGAAGAATATGGAATTGTCACAAATTTCTAACAAATGAATCATCTCTGAAAAATGAATTTCTGAGAATCTGTATTTTTTTCTCTGGTATTTTGAAGCAGGAAAAAAACACAATTTTTGTTGGAATTTATGGGGTATTTTGGTTTACTGTAAAAGCCAGTGCTTGAATTCAGAGGGTGCACGCAGGTGGAAACACCCAGGCTTATGTTGATTGAGGTATGGTGAATGCTGTTTATATGAATACTGTTTGTATGAATGCTGTTTGTATGTATGTTGTTCATTCAATCATGAAGGTATTCTCAGTTAATAGCTCCATGATTAAATCAACCAAGTTCAGGCCCTCTTTTAACCAGAAGGAAAACTTTTGGGAGATATGGCAATGTTTCTAAAAACATGTCATGATGAATAACTCTGGCTATAATTTTTCAGTTCAATGCATCCAAACTCACTGATGGAAACAACCTTTTAAAAGTTTAGATAAATCCTCAGCCCCACATTACACCCACGACTTGGCCCTGCAATAACTAAATTCACAATACCTGCCCTTCAAAATAAGTTCCATTGTGTGCATATAGATGATCGGGTATAATTACTGATGCATAAAATCACTGAGCTATGAGGAATGGGCTATTTAATTGCTTCTAGTAGTCTAAAAGTCATACCTACCGAAATGGAGGTTCTTGAGGTGAAAAAGACTGAAAATTGGGCATTATGTAATACCTTGCTAATGAGGTTTACAGTTTATCAATAGGATTTCATGAAGACATTTTTGAACAGTTTAGTTCAAACCTTTCTGGAACTGACAATATGAGATTTTGATTTTGATAATAATATAATAATGATGATAATAATAATACAGTTCTTATTATAAAGCACACAAATTTTACAAACATCTCAATACACTGACAAAAAAACAAAGAAAAATTTAGAACAAATTTAGGAAAAAAGCTACAATACAAAGATTACAATATAAAAGCATGTTTTGACTTAAGTTTTGAGATGAAACATTACCAATTTTAGTGGGGATACAGTTTGCAGTGGCGTGTCTGAGTGGAGCTATTGGGGGTAAATGCTGTAGCCCCCCAAATTTTGTCAAAGTCATAAATATAATTAACTGAAATATTAAATAAACCATACAAAAAACAGATGTTGGCAATGTTTTAATCGTATTGATTGAATTATTGTTAATTTTGGACCAAATATCCTTAATTTTTTACTTAAATATTATTAATTTTGACTCCAAAATCTTCATTTTTGGATCAAAAATCTTCAGTGGTAGACCAAAAATCTTTCATTTTGGATCAAAAATCTTCAAATTTGGACCTCAATCTACAACATAAAAAACATAAGCCTTCAGATAGAGTAGTAGGGTATGTCTAAATAAATAGACTATCAGCCACCCCCCCCCCCTCCCTACCTCCCCACCCACAATAACTTTCAAAGCAATACAAAGGTCTTTACCTTTTTGTCCGATGGGCAATTGCCAACACTTGTCTTGGCAAAGGGTGTCACAGAAAGGGTCATTTCACTGTTCACGGTGGAGGAAAAAATCGAAATTCTTCTTGGTTATACAAATTACACTAATTAATTTTCCGGAAATCTCCTTTCATTTAAAGGAATTTTCTTCATTTTCAGGAAATTTGCTTTAATTTCCATGAAATTATCAGAAAATCTTCATCAATTTTTAGGAAATCTTCACTTTTTATGAAATTTCCTACATTTTTGTGATATTTTTGTCAATTTCTGACATTTATACTTCAATTTCCAGGAAATTTTCTTCATTTTCCAGGAAATTACTGTCAATTTTGATAAATTATAAGCAAATGTTGGCAATTATATGTGTTATTATCAATTTATCCTCCTTACTGGGAAATAAGCATGCAACCAGGAAGAAGAAACCATTTAAGGGAGAGGGGGTGCCCCCAATTACCTATACCTCTGTACTGGCCCCTAATCTTAACCTGTGTCATGCAGCTATATGCTTCATTATGTATATAGGGGCCATGTTCTTCTGTAAATCCTTTGTTTTTTAAATGTCTATCATAATTCTTTCAAGCAGTGCAGCAAATTATGACCAAATGTTTTTCAGTCTTTAATTAGCATACCCTCAATCAAGTTCTAGCAGGCATAAACTTTTCCAGGAATTTCAGTGACTAAAATTTAGGAAAGAATTACACACAAAATTTGAGTTTTTCGCCTAAATTTTGCATAAATTAAAAACTGATCAAACTTTATCAAGCCTTAACTCGAAAACTAACATTTTTTATTTATTTTTCAAAATTAGAAAATGCATGCATGGTCTGCTCAGATTTTAATATGATTTCAGCCCCATTGCTACATGTCCATACACCTATAATCTCTGTAAATTAAAAAAATCAATTGTTTTTATATAGTTCCATATAAGTGGACCTTTTTATCAGAAATAAAACTATTATCAATTGCCATTATCAGATTGATAATCAAAACTGGTAGTTTTTACTTATGGGTACTTTTTATTTCATTTGGCAAAAAACAGCACCATTTTCTCTCATACAGTGGGCCTATTCTGGTGATGCACTTTTATGGTTTTGTAAGATTTATAGTGTGGTTCATAGGTTGAGGCATATTCCCCCTCAGAGCAGATTTGTCATACTGTAAGTCTGATATACTGTAATTTATTGTGGTTTTGTCATAAAAATGTTATTGTAAAAATATTTTTGTCATGAAAAAGATAATCATTATTTTCCAATTTTCTTTGATAAATTTGTGGTGATCAACTGTGTGGAGCCATTGTTTTTATTTTAGTGATGTCATTTTTATGGGGATGTAAAAATAATGGTCAATGGGATATTACAGATTCCAAAGAAATTTTTTTAAATGATGACCAATTATGTGGATAACATGGTATTGTGTCTCTTACTGTATTAAATGCCATAGGCGTACGGGACAGTTTCATTTTGGGGGGTGGCAGAACAATCTTTTCCCGAATCCTCCAATCTTGCCCTATACAGTTCATAAATATACTCATAAAATCCACATTTCATGTTGCCACAATGCCAAATCATCTGCTTTTAAATCAGTTTTGCCCAATTTAACTAATTAACTACTTAAGATCAGAAAATATTTGAGTTTATGACCAAAATATGTTCACACTGTCATACAATTTGACACATAAATGTGTGGCACATGATAAATTCCCTGGATTCCATCTTTTAACTTTCTGACTTTTCGCTCAAAAATATTCAATTTGGCTACTTATTTTTTTTTTTTAAATAAAAAAAATTATTCAGAAAATATTAAAGTCAATATTTTTTAACACAGTTTGGCCCGAATTTTGATACCCATTTTTCCTGAATTTTGTGGGGGGCAGTCTGCCCCCTGCCCCCTCCCCCTTCCCGCTTTGTACACCTATGTTAAATGCTTTTGATTTTGTTTCCTCCATGGAGAATGGAAGGTGTCAAATGTTCTTAAATGATGTTTCTACCTTGTCATGTGATATTGTAAATATGGTATATCCATAGGGGTAGAAAGAGCAGGGATATTTTTCAGTTAAAAAGGGACTTTAATATAGACATAACAAAAATTGTAAGATGCTACTTCAGTATCTTATTCGTTAAGAAGATATTCAAGTTTAAAGGATTAGTTCAGTGATCCATTAAGTTTATCTTAAATGGAAGAGGACTTTAAAAGAAACAAAATGGTGAATAAACTGTTCAAAAAGCTTATTCCATTAAGGAGATTTTAAAGTTTAAAGCTCTGTCTTATCTTTGTAGAAATGACTGTTGTAGTAAGTCTATTATGGACGGTTGGCACCCTTATCCTCACATTCTTAACAATTGTTAATGTATTTTATGCAAAATAAATCAAATTTTTTCCTTTTTCAATTTTTTCGCTCAAACTTCCTTCAGTTGGTAGATTATAATCAGTGCTGTCACGCACGATATGGCTATATATCGTATCGATTATTGTGGAGAAAAATATCACGAATATATTGGTATATTGCAATATTTTTCAAGAAAACTGACTTAAGACACAAATTGTTAATATCACCTCTTGTTTATAATTATGTATGCATATGAATGATGAATGCAAGAAACATTGATTTTTTTCTACCAGACGATCAGGGTTCTAGCTACGGTGGGCGGCTGACAATTTCTGCTGCCCAGCACTCGGCTCTAAGATTCACTCTTCCGCCCAGCACTCAAAAGTTCAATTCCATTATTTAAGTGTTTAAACAGATCTCCTTTTAATCTCGCTCTATTAATGTCATCCACTGATTTACACACATAACATAACATACATTAGACACAATAAATTCTTATCAAAACAACTGAAGTGTATGGGAATTTAACACAATTGAACGTACATATTATCATAAAATCATCCATACATGTCACCTACATCAATGTACTCACATGCACACAGTTCAGGTTCATGTTTTAATCCTTGTGAATCACTGCTGGAAGCTTGTCAAGTCAGTCACTTGTCATACAAACTTTAACAAAAGTAAATATTACACCCCCAAGGGCCCAAGGCATGCTTATAGACTGGTCCAAATGTAAGTAACCGGCACATTTGTTATAAACCCCATATGCACTTAACATTATAACGGACTGATCTATATTCATGGGATTTGTGGTTGATTTGATATTGACAAAAGTTGTTGCGTAGTTCGTAGGAACATGTGCCACTAGTTAACTTGAAATAATTATGATAATGTATGGCTTTCGTCGAATGATACTGGGGACGAAAATAAAAGCGGGAAAAAGTTTGGGCAAGACAAATAACAAAGGGAATTCAGAGAAGACTTTTGGCATATGTTTGTACTTATTTTGGGATGGGGTGGGGGTCTTGAATATCCATTGTAATTTCTAGTCTCATTGTACATAAAATATTTCGTAAATCTTTCTAGCATTCCGATTAAAAGAAAGATTGTTTTGTTGTTTTGTCAATAGAAGTGGACTAAATTTAAACAGTTCTTCATGGGAGGGGGTCTAGGAGGTCACCTTGGGCACGCCACTGATTGTCATTGGAGCCTGGTACTTACTTAAACTTGTCTAACTAGAACCCTGCAGATGACATGATCGCATGATGTTCTAGATTTCATCATGCATTGCTTGCACATTTTTGGTCATTCAGAAAGTGGCATTTACTGGGCTAATTTTTCATTCATTTTACCAACTTACATCTGAGCGTGCCATGTGTGTGTGTGGTGAAGGAGCATGATTTTCAGTTCGTTTTTTATGTTTCACAATATTTTTGCACTTTTTTAAAGTTGATTCAGAAGCGATCCGGGTCTAAACTATAAACTTACATTTTAGATTTACTACCATAAAGTTAGTACAGTAACGTATGAAGTAGCCGAGCCTAATGTAGTTGCGCCAAAAATGTGTAGTTCTGTATTAGTTTTTGGTATCACAATATGTATAGTGAAGAGGCATATTTTATGTCGTGGAAAAAAGAGATATTGCGATAATGACATATCATGACAGCACTAATTTTAATAATTACAAGATTCTGTTTTGCTAGTTTCCTGACATATCCAATGGTTTTTATGCCACAAAATCGAAGGACAAAAGATGATAGAATACATAAAGACTTTGAGGAATCTGAGGTTGTGATATCACAACTAATCTGATTTCAGTGGTTTCTACACAAATGAGATACCACACTTTATACTTAAATATATTTCCTTAATGGAATCATACTTTTTGCAGTGGTATCGCTAAGGGGGAAGGGGTACGTGCCCATTTTTATTTTGCTGTGTCCCCACGGCATGCGTGGCCCCCCCAAACAAAAATGAAAAACTGGCATTAAAAATTTTCACAGATGACTTCCATTTGAAACATTTTCTGCCCTTTTTTCCTACACCATCTTCAAATTCATAGGCCTTAATAATGATTTATTTCATGTTCTAATGTTTAAATTAATAAAAGAACACCCAAATTTTGGTCAAGTGTTTTAAAAGATTTTGCTTCAGCTTTTATTATTCTATTGCAAAACAAAATGTCAGAAACGTATGCAGATGCACTGTGGGTTTGTGCCAGACTTGATAGTTTGTAAGTTGCACGGGGGCACAGAAGATCTGATGCATCTATCAGCATAAGGTATATACAGGCTCAACATTTTTAAGAGGGAAAAGAGGGTTGTGACTGAAAAAGATAATCTTTTCTTGCAAAATTTGACGGATTTCTATTTAATTTTGGCAAGAAAGAAAATTGGTGCCAAATTACCAACAAAACAGGTGACAATTTTCTTTACTTTTCACATTTTTGTAACCTTTTCAGATCTATTTGACTCAAATATTTAATCATGATTTTTCATCCGAATTTTCTTACTTTTTAGAGGAAATTTCTTCTGCACCTTCTTATCTGAGTTGATTTTAACGTTAGCAGATAGAATTTAAAACTTTGTGATTTCGCGTTTAAGACATTTTAGTGCTTCGCCGCTAGATGCTATAGGTTTTTTGTCCAAATTGTCTCAATATTTCATGAATTTTTTTTTTGGGCCTGTTTAGAAATGGTAACCCAAATTATCTGAGTTGATTTGAGGCCATTTTGGGGCATCAAAACCATGAAATCTTCAGAGCTTCTGGGAATTCGCCCCTGGACCTCTGGTTTATTGCCTGAATTGGTTCAATTTTCAGGGGAAATTATTTTCTGACTACTGTTTTAGAAATGGTAACCCAAATGCTTTTAACGTTTGAATCTAATTTTTTTTTTTTTCAATTTAATTTTATTTTTGGGGCATCAAAAACAAGAAATTTGCACAGCTTTAGAGGGCTTTTCCCCTGGACCCCTATCAGGGCTTCGCCTGTATCCCAACAGGGGCCCTTTAGCGTGCCCCTGAACCACATACCATTACGTGCATGCTTTGCATGCGCAGTGCCTTCTTTTGACAGCACTTTTATAGTGTTCCCCCTTTTTACTTTTATCCTCTGAGCTGCTGTGCCCCCCCCCCTCCAAACTAAAAACCTTTGGCAACGCCACTGATTTTTAAAATGCTTTCGTTACTATTTTGTTTCTTTTGAAACTAGTCCTCTTTCATGCAAGATGGAAGTTGCTTGACCCTTGAACTAATTCTTCTAATGGCGACTCCCTGGGAAAAGCAGGAGTTATTATTTCATGATAGGATACAATACCTGTACCTGAAAATAAAAGAGGAATTTCATGATCAGTATAGGCAAAGTGACCTCATATTTTTGTCCCAAATTGCTCTTGAATGAGTAGTTATGTACCGACATAACAACTGTACTGTGTACTGTGGTCTGTGTTAACCTTGAATGTTGAGTCATGAATAAGCACCATACATTAGACCTCCATCATAATATCTTGATCTTTATCTTGGAGGCTAGTGGAAATCTGGCACTTTGATGGACATACCATACATTCCTCACAAGTTTCAATTAACAGGTGGAAAATGCATGAATATAATAAATGCTCTTTGTATTTGCCTCAAGGTTTGTAAACAAACTTAAGGTCAACCCAAGCTGGATGAGCTCACCCTGTTTGAAAAAATGTCCATGAATGTTTTTGGTGTGTAAGCAGGGAGTTGTCATTCTAAATGACAACTCCCGGGTGTCTATTCAACTCATAAGTTACATGTAGATCTGAACAGGCAGAGGTAGCAATAGTCATTAAGTTATTGTGCTTAAAGCATAATTTTAATGTATTTTTTTATTTCTACATCATTAATTATGTGCCTATAAAATTTGCTTGAAAATGTTCTGGAAAACATTGTACAAGCATGATAAATTCATGATAACTAATTTCATAACTGTAAGTCATCAGGAAGTCAAGATAAAAGTCATCAGGAAGTCCACGTAATTGCTAGCTGTCTTATTTTCAGGGTCAGTGCTCTAAGGATGAAAGGAGTAAACAAATTTTAATGAAAACCAATTAAAAAAATCTCGAATTATTATTTATAGATCTTCCTAAATTTTCTCTGACTAGTATTTCCCACATCACAAGGGATTTTTTTTTTTTTTAATAGAGGGGTAGGGGGAAAGGGGGTAGGAGGGCATTCGGACCTTCTGAGAAGGGGGTTTATTATCATGCTATATCCTTTATACATGTTATATTTATTCTGGTGGGCTTCTTGTACAAGTTACGGCTTCCAAGCCCTTCCACCATTTTCTCTGTGTAATTTTCATTATATTTTTATATAATTTATTACTTATTTTCGTTGCATTGTATTGTCTTCACCGTTTTTGTTGTTATGTAAATATTATGAGAAGATGGAGAAAAAAAATTGAAATTGAAATTATGCTGCTTTTCATTTGTTGATATGCAAATGTGTGATGAACAAGCAGCCCTCTCTACTTTCTTATGTAAATTAATTAAAGGAAAAGTATCGTCCCGTAAATGATTTCAAAAGTGAACGCTGCCATGGTAGTAAAGTCACTTCCGTTTTTCAATTTTCCTTATTGAGTGCGAGATATCTGTGATGTTATGCAATCGGTAACAAATGTAGATCCATATGTTCGGCACTGCGGATGTGTGATCGATAACATCACAGATTTCTCGCGATCAATAGGAGAAATTGAAAAGCGGAAGTGACGTTACCAGCATGGCTGCGTTCGCTTCTGAATGTATTTATGGGACGATATCTTTCCTTTAAGTGAATCATCTACCATAATTTGTTCAAGTGAAGCAGAGAAGTGACACTTTAGATTTTCCCCCACCCTCAACAAAATAAGGATCTGCCTATGATTATTAAAAAAATTGGAAAAGTAAGGTTCAAGACTGAACACTTTAGATCAAAATATAAAAAATGAATGTTTGAGGTGTTACTTCCCTGGTTGAAGGGAGGAGCTGATTTTACCAAAAAAAATTGTTTTCTTTTAAAGGAATATTTCCATGGTTTTTAATTTTTTCTTATATGATAGAGAATATTTGTAGAAACAAAGTGGTGAAAAAATTATGTTAATATCTTATTTTGTTTAGAAGTTATAACAATTTAAAAGAGTAGAAAAATGCTCTTAAAAACGCCTCAAACATTTATGTTCTTCAGCTTGGTGATGTCATCAAGGCAATTCTAGCACAGTTCTTATGTATTTCTTTTAAATTTAATCACACTTTTTTACATTATTGAACAGCATTTTTGGTTTGTTATAGAGATAGGGTGGAATATATAATTTACAAGAAAACATTTTTTTTTTTTTTTTTTTTTTTTTTTTTGGTGTACATCACATTAACAAAAATTCAAAATCATTTTTAAAGAAATACAAAAGACATTTTGTTGCAATTGTCTGTATGACATCACAGATGTTGCCAATCAGTCGCTTTTGTCCAAATTCAAAAATACTTCTAAACTTTCATAACTTCTAAATGGAATAAGATATTAACAGTTTTTTCACCACTTTGTTTCTAAAGAAAATTCTCTATCATATATGAAAAACTGAAAACCCATGAGAATATTCTTTCAAACGGTAAGTTGAGGCAAGAAGTATAGTAAAGATCTTCAGACTGGTGTAATCCATGTTTACATTGCAAAGTATGTAGTATATCAACAACTCAATTTTTTATTAGCCATAATTATTTATCTAAAAATGTTTTTTAATATTCTCATGATTTACTGTTACACTTTACATGTCTTTTGCTGCCTACATCTAACTGCCCTTGATCCTTTCAGTAGCTCTTTCACAAACCATCATATCAATTTTTGCCTACTAAGTTGAAAACTAATTGGAAACTTACAATCATAACTTTTCTATTTTACTACTTCTGAAAAATATGAGGATCTTTATACAGTAACATACAGTATTTCATGGGTGATGGGCTATACAACTTATAATCATATTTTTTGAAAATACTACTACATCAAAATTACAATTATATTTAAAAACGCTTTTGGAACTGATCAGCAGTAGCATGTACTGCACAGCAAACTATGTAAGCCTTTTACAAAAATTGGAAAGTGTTTAACTTACAGGTTTGTGGACAGGTAGAGGCAACATTAGTTAAATTGATTTGAAATCCCCTAAGAAACATGAAAACAAAGAATTTAATCAAAATTGGTTAAAAATTAGCCATTTAGGGATTTTTGCAAATATGCAAATTTTTGTGTTACTCTTGTGATGTAGGAATGTGACAGTCTCTATTTTCTTATGTAAATCTATTGTTTTTAACCCTCTGCCATATCTCTTTGAAAAAGCAAGATATTTCTAATGAAGAGGCTTTGATCTTTACTACACCTCTACCAATTTTAGGTTGAAGAAGGCATTTTGACATTTTCCAGGTCTGAAATAAAGGGAAGAAAAACAAAAGCATTTTAAGGTGTTTCCCCTATTCATACATCACATTTTTTCAATAAATTTAAAAATGATCAAACTTTGATTACTCATAACTTGAAAACTACACATGTTATTTTCAAATTCAAAGACCATTAAACTCTGAATGTACTGTTCTTTTCGGTCAGTGGTTGAACAGAAAACTTTTGTACCTCAATCCATATACCTTTAAATAGCACGGAACTAATTATTTGCCCCATTGAAGCTTATGATGAAAGAGTCAAGTTAGGGGTCCATTTTGTACCAGAATGTTATAGATTTGGGATCTTAAGTGATGTTTTCAAAATGTACCATGTAATATCTCTTGGATGAGGGTACTTTTAATAGGGGGTCACCAGAGGTTTTGGCCCTTTTTTTTTAGGCTGAAGTGAAGAGGTTTATACACCTTCACCAAATCACTCAAATTTGGATATGCGTCCATGGTAAGATAGTTGCCTATAAAACTTTTACTGAAACAAATCTCGTCAAGTTTGGATATGCATAGTCAAGTCCTATTTTTTTTTTTTACCATTCCTGAAATTTTCAGCTTCCTGTCCCACAAAATAGGACCTCAAAAATATTTTGATTAGCTTTTTCTCTGAGGGTTCTCATTTTTGGATGGGGGGTAGTAATACCTTATTAGTTCCGTGCTACCTTTTGCTTCTACAAAGTCATATAGTCATCGTTCGTTTCAATCTTCAGCTGCTTTTCTCTGGAACAATCTAACAACACATATCAAAGAGGTTCAAACTGTAACTAACTATAAATCATTGTTAAAAATATCTTTTCTCACTTCTATAAGTTGTTTCCCTATTTTACCCCCTCTTTTATTCATTTATTATTTTTCTTCAGCACAATGAGACTTCAGTGTGTGTTGCACTTTATAAGAAGTGTATATTATCATAATTATTATTATTGTTGTTGTTGTTGTTGTTGTTGTTGTCGTTGTTGTCGTTATCATTATCATTATTATCAGCTATAGCATTAAAACCAGTAAATGATTTAGGTGTCTGCAGTCCTCTCTGACAAACATTTGCCTGCCCCTATCTGGTGTTTGCAACAATGCAGAAAGTTTGGAAATGAATTCCTAATTAGCTGTAAAACTTCAGGACAATTTGTTAGGGAAAGAGTGACAATTTGCAGGGCATGCTTATTGGTTTTATCAGTACAATTGTTGTCTTGAAATGAAGGATATGTATATATGTCACTGGTAGAAGAAGGAAAAAATGTACCCAATATTGGAAACTGGCTCTCATAATATCAAACTTTTATATAATTTTTTGGTAAACATTGCTAACCAGTGAGGGCTACATTAAGATCATGACAGGAAAACTGTTTTTAAGAACTTACATGTAGATTTGAGAGTGGAAAGCTGAAAGGAAATAAATTAAGTGGTAGGGAAATACTTGTTAGGACAAATAAAACAAACAATTGACTATAAACCCATTTTGTACAAAATGTTTCAATATTTACCACACAATGGGTTTATTATTTCCCAATTGGGAAGTTTTGCTTTCTAGGTAAAAATTATTTGCAGAATTGTTTTTCCAAATGGAAAATATATTATTTCCACTAAACAAAATCAAGATAGTTAATTTGGGAATTGACCAGTTTCAATTGGGATGAACTGTTCCCCTACCCCCCCCCTCCCCATCCCCCCTTTTCCATTTAAAATTATGTGGATTTATAGTATGTTGGTCCTTTAATCACAGCTGTATAAAGCTTAAAATTTGTTATGGTCCATGACATATCTTATTTATGTGCATCTTAATCTTATGCCATGTATTTGTAGGGTCTGCACACCTCTTATTATTCTTTCCCATACTACTAATTAAAATTGACAGATTTGAGAAGTATTTTTTGTACAACTTTGCTGTGTAGTACATGTGGTGTGGCACTTCCCAGATAACATTTATTACTTGAATGGTTTCACCCCAAGCCATGACTCATGGTGCCACACTTGTCATATGTCTGTCAATACCATGAATTTCTGTATGACATGTTATACCACATGCCCAGTGATTAAATCTAGTTTCAATTCATAATTTTGACCTATCAAATTGTGTGATGTTTTCTGTATGTTTGATCATGTTTTGATGGTGGACTGACTCATAAAAGATTGAATAAACAAAATAAAAGATTGAATAGGCAAGATAAAATGCCTCACAATTACTCATATTTCAAGTTAATTCTTAATCATAATACGCTTGAAATAATAACAGAGACCTCAAATAATTGGGATGGGGTGGGTCAAGACTGTATTGGATATGTATGAATAACAACAATGGTCATTTTTTGAAAAAAATTGGGGGTAAGGTAACCCTGCCCCCCCCCCCCTTGCGCTTATGACCCTCGTAATATTTGGAATATATCGAATAAATTGATTTTCAAGAAATAATTTGCACAATATTTGTGTATTTTCAGTTGGTATTTATTTTCTGCAAAGCAATGTTGATTTCATGAAATTTGAAGAAAAATATCGGACAAGAATAAGAATAGATTAGATTGAAAAACTGAAGAATACAAATTAAAAAACGGGGATAAAAGATTAGAAACGTTAAAGACATAATGTTTGCCTTGAAATATATGCATTCTTTTAAGTCAAGTTTAGCTTGGTTTGGGTCGGTTTGGCTTGGTTTGGGTCGGCTTGGCTTGGTTTGGGTCGGTTTGGCTTGGTTTGGGTCGGTTAATTTGGCTTTTTGTCTGGGTCAGTTTTGCTTAGTTTGGGTCGGTTAGGCTTGGTTTGGGTCAGTCTATGCTTTACAAACGCCCACAAGAAATAACTTCTTCACAACCCTACAAGAAATAACTTCTTTACGCCCCTACAAGAAATAACTTCTTTTCAACCCCTGCAAGAAATAACTTCTTCCCACCCCTGCAAGAAATAACTTCTTCCCACCCCTGCAAGAAATAACTTCTTCCCACCCCTGCAAGAAATAACTTTTTCCCACCCTGCAAGAAATATATACTGCACAGAACCTTTTCAAAGAAATTGTTAGTGGGGGGTCAAATACACAAAAGGAACCTTTTTGATAAATTTTGTTTGACTTGTGCCCCCTCCTTCCCCCCATTCCACCCCCTCCCCCTCTAAAATTTGTTGCTCATTTTCAGGAAATTATGGTCATTTTTAGAACAATTTGCTCATTTTCGGGAATTTTCAAAACATATTCTTCCTTTTTTGTGAAATTTTCTTTCATTTTCGGGTACTTTTCTTCATTTCCAGGATAATTTTCAGAAATTATTTTAAATTTAATTATTGTTCATTTTTGTGAAATTTTTTTTAAAATTTCCTGACAATATTCTTCGATTATAGGAACATTATCTTCCATTTTGGGGAAATTTCTTCCCTTGAAAAAAATATTGTGCAGTTAAATTCGTTTTTCTGTGGCAGAATGCATTCATCAATTTTACCTTAATGTCAAGTTTTCTTCACCATTGACATTAAGGATTCCACACCCACCTGTTCTATATTTGTACCACTGTGTTTTTTTTTTTTTTTTTGTAGGAAATGGGAGGGCTGCATTTCCATCTTCAAAAAGAAAGGACTAAATGAAGAATATGGTATGTTTAACATTTGAATCAGGACTATGCAAATACATCTTTTTATTTTTCAATCCTCTAGCCTTTGCTGCCCAGACATTCTTAGAACAACCGCCAGACACAGCTGTCAATCTTGGTCAATCTAGTGTTATTTTAAACTGCATCGTCAGCGACCTAGTGGGACAAGTCTTCTGGCTGAAGGGGGACCAGACGATACCTGCCTCCTCAGACGATCGCAGTCTACCTGCATATCCACGTTATGAAATCGTTGGTAACCCTACTGAGGGAGAATACAACCTGCGAATCAGGACATCCTTCTTGATGATGATGGTGTGTACGAGTGTCAGGTGACCCCCGGTGGTCAGAATGAACCACAGCTCCGGTCAACTCCAGCAAGAATTACAGTCAGAAGTAAGAACAGATAAATCACACTTTTGAGGAATCAATATTTTTTGTTCTGATGTGGGTGTGGTGATGATAACTGTCATCACAGATTGTACTTTGTTTATATTTGCAAATTATGTTCTATGGGGGCAGTCCAGGGGTTGACAAATTACTCACAGCTGCCCAGGACAACCAAAAATCATGATTGCAATGTGATTTTCTTTCTGGTTTACCATTAGTGCAAAGTTTAATGCCTGGTGGACAAGCTGTCCCCTGGTTGATTTGTCATTATTTTTGGTTCCGATGCAATAACTTCTCTGTGGTGAAAAGTTTTGTGATGATTTTTGGTTCCAATGCGATAGCATTAGGAACGTTGATGATGGTGTTTGTATGTATGTATGTATGTATGTATGTATGTATGTATGTATGTATGTATGTATGTATGTATGTATGTATGTATGTATGTATGTATGTATGTATGTATGTATGTATGTATGTATGCATGTATGCATGCATGCATGTATGTAAGTGTGTGTATGTCTGTGACAGAAGCTTGTAAACATGATATCTCAAGAACCTTGTGGTAAATTTATGTCATACTTGGTATATGGATGTGTTGTGTTTGTAGATGATCCTTATTGTTTTGGTGCTGATGTCATGAATATCAATTAGTAGGCGGGGCTAAATGTAAAATTATCTTAACAAGCTTGTTAACATGACATCTCAAGATCATTAAGGTGGATTTATACCATACTTAATAGATGGGTGTGTTGTGGTCTGTAGAGGATCCTTTTCTTTTTGGTGCTGATGTCATGAATATTAATTACCTACCTACCTGTCCACTTTGTGCCATGAGGCACATAAGGCCTTCACCCTGTCCCTCCACCCTTTCTGTCTGCGGTATGTATTCTTGTAGCATTCCAGGATGTCCTTTTGCCTTTTATCTTTCTTTGATAACTGTTTTTCTCAACGTTGTTTTTGGTCGTCCTCTTTTTCACCTTCCTTCTGGTTCTTATGTCATTGCTGTCATACAGTTTTCATCATTCCCTCTTTGTAGGGTATGACCTATGAATGACCCTCCTTTTCTTCTAATTTAATTAATTGCTTTCTGAAGGGTTGCTCTTTGATATAATTCCTTGTTGGTAATTCTGTCCTCCCAGCTGATCTTAAATATTCTTTGTAGGCAACGTGTCTGGAACACATCAAGTTTCTTGTCATCCCCTTTATTCATCCTCCAGGTTTCACCAGAGAGCTGTTACTTTGGTTTCACAGCCATACATTAGGACTGGTAGGACCAAGGTTTTGTAAAGTCTAATCTTGGTCTTCCTGGTAACTCCATTTGAATATTAATTAGTAGGTGGAGCTAAATGTAAAATTTGGTTAACAAGCTTATAAACACGATATTGCAAGAACCGTGCAGTGGATTTATGTCATGCATGATATATGGAGGTGCTGTTGTTTGTAGATGAGCTGTAATGATTTTGGTGATGATGTCATGAATATATTAATAGGCGGGCTAAATGTAAAATTCTGTTAACAAGCTTGTAAACATGATATCTCAAGAACACGGAGGTGGATTTATGTCATACTTGGTATATGGATGTGTTGTGGCCTGTAGATGATCCATATTGTTTTGGTGATGATGTCATGAATATTAGTAGCCGGGTTAAATTAAAATTTTGGTAACAAGCTTGTAAACACGATATCTCAAGATCATTAAGGTGGATTAATGCCATACTTAATATATTGGTGTGTTGTGGTTTGCAGATGATCCCTATTGTTTTTGTTGTTGATGTCGTGAATATTAATGAAAAGGCGGGACTAACTGATAAATTCTGTAGATGCTCATATTTCCACAAACCCATGTCAGATTTAAATCAAACTTGGTATGATACTGTTTATAAAAGCAAGGATACAGGATTCCATATGATGTTGAGTTGTTAACTTCATCATTATTCATGTCAGGTGAAGCCAAATACAATTTTTCATGGGGTGTTGTGATTAGGGCTTGTAGCTTAAGGCAAAAACCGTAACACTTAAACAAGCAATAAAATATACACAAATTACATGTTCCTGTATGATAAATAAACTAAACGTGTAAGAACACGACATTTAATGATATACACTAAAAGAATTGCTTCTAATCCAAAGTTATCATCAGATTTACATGGGTTTTCCCTTTGGTTTAATCAGTAATTACCCAGCACTACTACATGGTGCATTCTTTGAATTTTCCAAACTAACATTTTTTTTCTTTAAAGTTATGGCTATTAAAAATTTTGATGATTTTTTGGTTATACAAAATTTGTGACGTATATGAACATAAATACAGCTGTATTAACTAACCTTAAGCTGAGTCACTGTCACATAAAGGTAAATTTACTTATAGTATGTTAATTCACTAACTAGGCTAACCAGATATATGCTACCATGCAATTTTTTCATGGGGGGAGGGTGTGGAGGGGGAGGGCCTGGAGGAAAGCACATGGATATTTTGTTGTATTTTACTTCCCAGTTTGTTTTTCTGCCATATGGTTGACTAATTTTTTCATATCTCAAATTCTCTTGTTTCACGGCCTATTCCCAAATCATATATATTTCTGATATTGAAATCTGATTTGCAACAGAGATCATTTGTTTGCAGAGGTATTGTTGTCACAAAATTTATGAGTTTGCAAGAAGTCATGTAATAAAGCTTTCTATTGGCACCTCTTGAAACATGGCCTGCTAGCTGCAGAAGGCAGAGCTCACAGGGCTTACATGTACGACAAGCTCATATGGGCTTCCTGCATACTCATTTTAATGTAAAACCGGAAGCCCAAATGAGTGTAAAGGGAGCTGAAAATTTGTGCTGGGTTCTCATTGGTTTCTTTTTATTATGAACATTTTGGAGCTTTTAGTTCCTGTAAGGATATGGCTATTGTGGTATCTGATTATTTCAATTCAATTCAATTCAATTTATTTTTCCATCTTCTCATAATATTTACATAACAACAAAAACGGTGAAGACAATACAATGCAACAAAAATAAGTAATAAATTATATGAAAAATATAATGAAAATTACAGAGAGAAAATGGTGGAAGGGCTTGGAAGTTGTAGCTTGTACAAGAAGCCCACCAGAATAAATATAACATGTATAAAGGATATAGCATGATTAGCACTAATTATGATTTATTATGATCATACGTGTCACTGGAATGTAAAATGTGTCTTCGTTTTCCAGGACCGCCAGTATCTGTATCAATACCTCTGAGTCCTGTGCAAACAGTGACTGTCTCGAGTCGCCGCCAATTTAACCTGTGAGGCCAAAGGAGCCAATCCAGCCCCAACGATTACATGGTTGCGAAATGGTCAGACGGTAGAGAGCGCTATTATCAGTGTGTCACCCTCGGATGATCCATCGGAAAGTTGTGGAATGCAAAGAGTGTTCTTCCTGTAGCGCCGGGACTTGGTGATCATGCAGCTATGTATGTTTGCCAGGTCATCAACGCTGCCATTAGTGTACCCATGTCTGCCAATGTCAGTCTCAACGTCCAGCGTGAGTATAATTTATTAAGAGATATTTCCGAAATATATTTACCAATGAATTATTCTGACGGTTTGCTGCAAATAGTTGTTAAAGTTTATTTGCTCTCAGAAAGATACATATACATTGTATATATACAAATATACATGTATATAATCAGTAAAAATTATGTTTATTTTTGGTGAGCATGCGAAACATAATGTGAACCTATGTAATGGCGATTTCGTCCAGCCGTCCACAGTTTTGCCTGAGATTTCCTCAGAAAGTTTACAGTTTTTTGAGAATTCCTCAGAAAATGTTAAAGTTTCTTTAGAGTTCCTCAGAGAAAGTTAGTTTCTTTAGATATCCTCATGGAAGGCTGGAATTTCCTTACTAAATGTTAAAGTTTTTCAGATACTCTTAAGGCAGGTTGAAGACTACATTTCCTTAAAAATTTCCTTCGAAGATAACTGTAAGATGATAGAATTTCCCAAAATTCTTCAGAGGTCCTCAAGTATCTCTCATAACACCGGAGGTTTAAAACCCTTAAACTTCTTCAAAATATTTGTGCACCAACAGCTGTATCAAGGCATGATTATTAAACTCGAGCCTTTATCATTGTGTTTATTTGCATAAAGTTGCTACAGATGAACTGACAAGACTTTTTTTTTATTTAGTATGCTCAGTCAGAGTGTTTGACTGCATATGGACATAGGGAGGGATGCCATATGGGACATGGATGGGGGGCATGCAGGACATAGGATAGATTATATACCATGTGGTATGCACAAAAGGCTATATCAGGAATAATTATTTGACTCTGCCTTTTTTTCTTCTTATTCAACAGTAATTTGCATATAAGTTATAACTGGCAGACTTTCATACATAGTGTGCTCAATCAGGGACTGATAGCTAGGACGAGACTTCTTATGGAGCCTATGGGATGCCATGTGGGACATGGAGTGGGATGCCATGTGGGACATGGGTAGGATGCCATGTGGAACAGGGTGGGATGCCATGTAGGATATATAGTGGAATGCCATGCAGGACATAGGGTGGAATGCCATGGGATAGGATGTCATGTGGGACATGGGATGGTATGAGAGATGTCATTTGGAACATGGGGTGGGATGCCATGTGGGACATGGGGTGGGATGCCACCAGTAACACAGAGTGTGACATAGGTTGGGATACCATATGTGTGACATAGGGTAGGAGGGTATGTGGGGGACATAGAGTAGGAGGCCATGGGGACATAAAGTAGGATGTCATTTGGAGGGATACTGTGTAGAACATAAGGTGGAATACTATGTGGGAAGCCACTGATGCAGGACATAAGGTGGGATGCCATGGGGGACACAGGGAGAAATGCCATGTGGGACACAGGGAGGGATGCCATGTGGGACTTAAGGAGGGATGCCATGTGGGACAAATGGTTGAATTAATGTGGGACATAGGATGGGATCCATGTGGGACATAGGGTGGGATGCCATGTGGGTCATCTGGTGGGATGCCATGTGAGACATATGGTGGAATGCCATGTGGGACATACTGTATGGTGGAATGCCATGTGAGAGATATGGTGGAATGCCATGTGGGACAAGGGATGGGTTGGGATGGGATGTCATGTGGGACATGGGTGGTTCCGACATCGCTGCACACGCCAAGATCCCTACAGACCCCCAGAACTCTAGTTGCCCACTGTGTATGGGAGCTTTAATATCGTTTGAATATGTGAAAACTGTTTACAAGTACAGTAAGCCTAAAAAACTTAACCTCAAGAAAAATATGATGCAAATTTTATTAACAATGTTTGCTTTTTAGTAAAATAGAAATCATAAGCAGACATACCAATAGCAAAATACTTTTGTTTAAAATCAAGATGAATTTAACATTCTTGCAACAAGGCATGATTTTACCAATGGCATATTTTCCTCATATTGGTAATATATTAGCCATTCTGAGCAAATTATTAATTATTGCAATTAATGAATGACAATTAATCAATAATAGCATCTCACACTTCCATATGGCAGTCATTATAACTAAGTATAACTAAAACAAGTCCTCTTTAATATAAGATGGACTAACTTCACCCCTGAACTAATCCTTTAAGATAATGGTGATTTTATGCATCAGTTGTTACTAGACACATTCTTCTATCATCTGCACGCAATCAAAAAACTTCTTGTGAGTTGTGTGTTTTGTGCTAGGCCTTGTTTGTGATTTAAAATGTGTTTTTCATCAGTGAGTTATTTACACTTTGGTGATTTTATACTCAATTGTGCTATATGGTTTAAATAAACTATTCAGGCAATTTAAGCCATTCTTGAGCTTTTAATAGTTTTTAAACCCAAGTAATAGCCCAAAATAGCCAAAATTGTGTAACACTTAAAGACCGTTATCCCTCTTTCATGTAAATAGTAGATCTTTTCCTGCCAATTGGAATGCATGGCAACTAACCTTCAGCTCTTTAAGCACCAAATTTTCTATTATCATTATCACCAAAACCTGGTTCAGTGACCTTACAACCCATTATGCTTTGTATCAAATTGATGGCTATGATATAGAGCACACCTCTAGAAATGGTCGTGGGGGAGGGGTTGCCTTTTTTATAAGAAATGACATTAAATATAAGTTAAGAATGGATTGAATTTATTTTAAAGAATTGAAAAATTGAAAAATTATGTCAGGTAATAATTCCTTTATTACTGGTGTTATTTATTGTCCTCATGGTATTGATAATGTTGTTATGGATCATTTTACGAATACTCTTGAAGCCATCTCAAATGCACATCTGAAATGTCATATTATGGGTGATTATAATTGTAATCTTATAAATTCGTCTAAGCCTACCGTATGTAATTTCACAAAGATATTGAATCCATTTTCTTTTGTTCCATTACAGTTTTTGTCTACAAGAATAACCAGTACTTGTGCTTCTTTGCTGGATGTAATTTTTACTAATGATCTAAAGAGTCCCTGCACTAATGGAGTTCTTCTTGATAATATCTCTGATCATCTGCCAGTTTTGACTATTTTTGAAAATTCTTCAACAAAAGTTTTCCCTTCCAAAAAGTATACCTGCAATATCAACCTTAAACGTATTTAAACTTTTCAGCAAAAACTTTCTATTGAAACTTGGTTTACACACTTTCAACAGTTGTGACCCAAATATCGCTTTTAATTCATTTGCGAAAACCATTAGTTATCATTGTTTTCCTCTTACTTTAAACAAAGCTTGTGTTTTCAAAACCTGGATAATTTCAGGTATTAGGAATTCTTGTAGAACTGAAAACAAACTCTATAAAAGGTTTCTTAAGAATAGAAGAGATGGAAATTTCAACTCCTATAAATTATTTCGCAATCGTTTAACTTCAGTAATACGTCATGCTAAGAAAGATTATTATAATTCAATGCTCTATCCTGACAATGGTAATGTAAAGTAAACATGGAAGGTTATTAATGAACTTGTTCATGGCTCTAAAAATGATAATGTAATTGAGGAACTCTTTTATGAAGGACATTCTTTATCGAACAGTGATGATATCTGTGATATATTTAATGATTATTTTATCAATATTGGACCTCATGTACAATCAAAAATTGCGCCATGTGAAGATTATGTATTTACTGATTATCTTATGAAATATATGCAATTCTTCATTGTATTTAACTCTAACCCACACGATTGAAATTCATGATATGATATCCAATCTCGATTATACATGTACTTCCCCTGGTTATGATGATATCTCACCCTCTGTTGTAAAGTCGGTTGCTGATTATATTCCTGAACCATTTTCTTCATTTAGTAAATCTTTTTTTATCAAATGGTATTTTTCCTGATAGCCTCAAAATTGCTCGTGTAATCTTTATTTTCAAAAGTGGTGAGAAAAATCTTACAAAGAATTATAGACCTATTTCTGTACTCCCTGTTTCTCTAAATTATTCGAAAGAATTGTTTTCAATAGAATATTAAATTTCTTAATCAAACATAATGTGCTCTATGACAATCAATTTGGTTTTCTACCTGGTAAATCAACTTCCCATGCAATCATCCATCTTATTGATAAATTAATTACTACCTTTAGAAATAAAGATTTTGTTTGTGGTACCTTTGTAGACCTTTCAAAGGCCTATGACACTTTGGATCATTGTATATTACTTCGTAAACTTGATAATTATGGTATACACGGGGATGTATTAGATTGGCTTATAAGTTATTTATGTAATCACCATCACTTTGTATCTATCAGCAATACGAAGTCTGCACTTGATGTTTTAAAATGTAGTGTGCCTCAGGGGTCAATCTTTAGCCCTTTATCATTTATCATTTATGTTAGTGATCTTCCTGAAACCACATTAAATTCTAGCCTTATTTTATATGCTGATGATATGAATCTCTTTGTTTCTGGCCCCAATGCCAACAAGCTTTTATCTACTGTTGAAAATAAATTTAAACTAATTAATTCCTGGTTCGTGGTCAATAAATTATCATTAAATGTCACTAAAACTTCAATTGTTTTGTTCAGTCCACCTGGCAAACCTACAAATCTTGACAATGATTTGGTATCTTTTAATAATCATGATATTCTCTTATCCAGTGCCACTCAATTTCTAGGTATTATCATTGATAAAAATTTAACATGGCAGAATCATATTGACTTTCTAAGGGCATTGGTAGTATCTGTAGTCTGAAACATCTGCTGCCCACTGTATATTTAGTGTTTCTATACAACACTCTTATTTTACCCTATCTTTCCTATTGTAATATTGTTTGGGGCTGTACGTATCATTCACGTCTAAACAAACTTTTTGTTCTCCAAAAGGTAGTCCGTTTGATTAATGACTAAACTATTTTCACCACACTTTACCTTACCTTTGTTTGCTAAACATTACATTCTATCTATATATGATATTACCTCTTACCAAGTTGGTATCTTCATGCATCAATGGCATCAATCTAAGCTCGTCTTTAATTTTGTACTTTTTTCTGTGGCCGTAATAGTATTCATCCATATTCAACAAGAATCTCTTATCAACTTAGTCTCCCACTCAATAGGCTTACCTCTTCTTAACATTCCATTTGATTTATTGGTTCTAAACTGGAATTCTCTCCCTTCCTATACAAATGCATTAGCCTCAAAATCTTTGTTTAAAAATTATTTTAAAGCGTTCTTATTCTCACATTATAATTAATGCTCTGCCTTCATATCTTTTTGGATTATTTTTATCCTGACTGTTTTTTTGTTTTTTTAATTTGTTTTTTCTTGCAGTTTCCCATTTGTAGTATCTCTCTTTATTTAATCTCATTTTTGCCATAATTTGTCTAAATATGACTAGTGTTACACAATCATTGTTATAATTATTTGTGTGTGTGTAGGGGCGGGAGGAGGGGGAGTTCCTTTATATGTTTTGTGTTCTGGAGGCCACATGTTTATAAGTTACTCTAACTTCCTGTGTGGAGCTCCATCTTTTGTAATTAATGAATGTATATATCAATATCTTTGTTTCATTGTATGTATCATATCGTATACCTGTATATATCTGTACTCTTGCATCAAAGTGTGCTTGAATAAATGTATGAATCAATCAATCAATCAAATGAGCTATAATACAAGTGCTATACCTCCAATTTGACTACACATTGGGAGAAATCCCAAATGGGATGTCAAGCTCGACTAGCATATGTGCTAGATGGTATTTTAACGCTCCAGCCAATAAAAACATCGTTTTGGAGATATTCCGTGGTATTTCCCGAGCCAATGTGATTATATACGCTAAATTCATTCTGATTCGAGTATTTGAAACTTTTTTTGTGAATTTTGGAATACAAAATTTATTAAAACTATGCAACAATATGAACTGTTATTGCATCAACATATCGATCTATTTAAGGCAAACATTGCAACACAGCAAAATATCAAAAAATTCTTTAGGGTATGATAAACGCTGCAAGAATCCGAAAGTATTCGGGCGAGAACCTGGCTCTTGAGTTAGTCATCATCGCATTAGCTCAAATCCCTTAAAAGTATTTTGAGCTACAAAGAAGCGAAAATGGGTCCCCACTAATTTTCGGACTGATAAAAGTTTGGAAATTTCCTGGGGGGAGTTTTGTAGTGCTGTTGATTTGTGATTAATTTACTAAATGTTTATCGCCACAATTTGCAAGCGTTTATCGATTAATCAAAACGAAGCTTCACCCAAAAATCGGTAAAAAAAATGAAACATTTGTGGAACTGGTCCAGTTTCCACATTAACATAACATACATTTTCGGACCACAAATAGGCCAAGAATCTCACCAAATCCAAATATCATGTCTTAAAATTACCCGTTAGGCTGAGAAAACTACCTGAAAATAAAGATCCTTGCTTTAAATAACATTAAAAAAAGGTAGAAAAAAGATATTCATAAGAAATGTTGCCGATTTCTGGCAGTCTGAAGTTCCACTTGGTCTTTCACAAAATAATAGATGGACAGACTGTACCCCAGTACAGCATTGGTTAAGGCCTGTGAAATCAGTTTTTAGTTCTTAAAGTTAATGTGTGCCAACAATTTCAATTGAATTTAGTTGTGGCCATGATCATGCAGTAGAAAGATATAAATGATCGATAGTAAAGGAAATGAAGGAATTTTCTTGATTTTTAATGCTATTTTCATGCATTTTAAGTTTAGGGAGGTTTGTTTTGTGTATATAGCTCAAACCTTTTTTAGTTTTTTATAGTTTTTTACGATGATTTTCAGTGTTGCTAATTGTCACTGTACACTAGGCCACCCATATAGTATTTTCGCTTAATTGCTTCAAAGTTTTACTAAACGTTTTGGAAGTGTTGCCAGCGATTAGTGTTTAATCGCTAATCGTCAACAGCACTAGAGAGTTGACTTTATAAAGCTATGTCCCCCCCCCCTCCTTCCTCTCTGCCTTTCCAGATTCAAACATCTTCCGCCACCCCTGTTCTGAACAATAAGTGTAGCTGGTATATAAAATGTGTTTTCATGGCAATGAGGATTGTAGAGATATCTGCATAAAAGTTTAAGCATATGTACACCATAAGAGATGAGATGTTTAATGCCTGAGTGGAAAGATCTTAACCCTCCATGGCAGGTTTTGATAGTCAGAAAAAGAAAGACCAACCACAAAGATTGTCAGGGCAACTATCACAAATCAAAGTATGCACCGCTCCAATGATTTGTGTTTTGGAATGTATCAATATGTTAATAAAAATACATTTTTCTCCTCCTCAAAGCACATAGTAAGCTTCGCTTGCCATGTGATTGGCCAATTACCTCCATTTATGCACAGGATGGCAGAAGGACAGAAAAAATACCCATAGACAGAAATGAAATGGTGTTCTAGGTCAAAGTTAACTAATCTTCTTCTTGACAGAGACTTTTATTACACAAGACACACGTGATTATTCTAGAGACCACAGAAAAATACACCCTTTCTCTTTGCCAAAAATTCCTGCAATGTGTGTGTTTCAAAACATGAGAGGAATTGAAGAATTTTGTTTGATAATAATTTGTGTTTCTTCCTTAGATCCTCCAAAGGTGGTGTTGGAGACGGACCCAACAACCCTGGAAGAAGAAACAGTTGTTAATGTGAGGTGTGTAGTGGATGCAAATCCACGGGGTGTGATCTATGTTTGGACAAAAAACGGTGATCCGATACCAGGTATTAATTAGCTCTAACAGATTTTATTAAATATGTGCACGTGTAGTGCCAACTATTGCTAAATTGTTTAAAGCCATGAAAATTGTGAAAACCTGTTTATTCAAAAGTGGTTCCAAATTGGCTATTTTGCAGCTTTTGTGAATATACAAGTATTGATGTACAAATTTTGGATTGGGGATTTCCCCTATGAAAAAGCTAAACTAGTGGTCAGACATCTAGACCATCTAGGTAAGGTTTTATATATTTTCAACAAAGTGCATATGGGTTTCAAATTGATGAAATCGTAGATCTCAGGACTGAAATATTCTTATCTAGATATCCAGTTAACACCAAATTTGTGAAAGAAATGTATGGCCCCAGGTCCCCCCCCCCCCCCTACTTTGTGAAGGAGAATTACACTTAATGAAGGAAAAGTTTGACCCCATGGTCCTGATTAGGTGGTCAGTGCAAGACCTTAGAGAGGCTCGTCTTAGTCAAATTGTGGGATGAGAACATTTACCTCACTTTCTTTTGTGGACACACAAGATCCAGTGGCAGGTTGTGTGTGTTAAGTTTCATGCACTGTGCATGACGTTATAACATTTAATACAAAAACCTTCTTTTTTTTTCAATGTGTTTGTCAGAAAGTAAAAGTGAAATATTAGTAGGATAATACTACAATTGTAGTCACTAGACATGATTGGAAAAAAATGAAGCAAAAATCAAAAAATATGATTCTGCCTGGATTTGGTCCTACAACCAGTGGCGTAGCCAGAGGGGATGATCTCCCCCTCCCCCTCCCCAATACTTTGAACCCTTGGTTCAGATTTTAATCCATTGGTTCAGATTGGTGCCATCAGTTTAGATTGGTGCGGTCTGTTCAGATTGGTGTCACAACTACACTACATATCTTGTCGGTTCAATTCCATACCCCCTCCCGCTTCCCCATCTCCTACAATATGAATATCCTGGCTATGCTACTGCCTACAATTGTTGGTTCAAAAAGATTTAAAGTCTATTGCCTTAAACGACTGGGCTTTTTCAAGCATTGTAAATATATGAGGTTTTATTTAACATATACAGTGAAATAAGGGTTAACGAATCGTGCAGCAATTGGTTGAAATTTCAACCAACCAATTTTGAATCAAATTCTAAACAGTGTGTCCATATAATAATTTTGCCTCAATTATCTTAATGTTAAGATTCTATGTAAAACAAGTTGGAAGTTTTCATTTTAATTCCCTGTTTTTTTCTATCAATGAAATTCAATCTTAATATGAGATCAAACATACAACTCAGCAGCTCAGATTTTCATCAGATTCCTGAGAAGAAGAAAAAAAAACCTTTCAAAAAATGAATTTGTGAACTTTCTGTCATCTCTGCCATTTGACAGTTTGTTTTGATTTATCTAAAGGGGTCATACGAGTATTAGGATGACAGATGCTCTCTGGAGGGCTTTTAGAGGGCTCTTGGTCCAGCAATTATTTGTGCTGTTCTGCTCTCTTGTAAATTTTATGACATATATGAAGTGTTCATGATCTGTATCCAGAAAAAAATATAGTATTTGTTGGAAAATGAAGAGGAAGTGGAAATGTCAGTGGATGTTAAATGTCAGTGGATGTTGAAAGTGGGAATCATGAAAGAGTGGATCTTAAAGGATTAGTTTAGTGGACAAGCAAGTTTATCTTATTTAAAAAAGGAGTTTACAAGATACTGAATGGTGAAGAAAGCATTCAAAAATTGTATTCCGTTAAGGAGATATTCAAGTTTCAAGCTGTGACTTATCTGTGTAGAAATGGCTGGTGTAGTAAGTCTGCTATGGAAGATTGGTCCTGCATCCTCACATTCTGTACACTTGTTAATGTATTTTAAAGAAATTTTAGATAATGATTCTGATGCAATAGCGATAGCCAAATACAATTTTTCATTGGTTGTTGTGATTGTGGCTTGTAGCTTAAGGCAATAACCTTAACACTTAAACAAGCAACAAATTATACACACACACACAAAAGAAAAAAAATTATCTTTAGATGTGCCCTATTGTTTTTTTTATGGTGATGTTTTATATATTAATGAGTAGGCGGGGCTTAATGTAAGAATCTTGAAATGTTTATATTTTAACAACCAACATGTCTGTTTTGTTTCATATTTGGAATAATTATGATGTTAACTGGTGTGTACATATCCATGATGTCAAAACATTGAATTTCATTAATATGCATAGTGGGTGGGGCTTAATATGATTTTGCTAAAAAGAGCTTGTAAACAAGATATATAAAAAGTATGAACTGGATTCATATTATGTGTGGTACACATGGTCTGCAAATGTGCCTAATGTTTTTAGTGGTTGTTTCATGCATATCAATAAGTAGGTGGGGCTTAAAGTAAAAATTTGATTGAGTGATAATTGAGCAACTGTATGTCCATTTTGTGTCATATTGGGCATGATAATATTGTTTGTTATTGTGCATATGCTTATGTTGTCAACAGATGTCATTAATATGCATGGTAGGCGTGACCTAATGTGAAAGTGCTAAATGATGTAAACACCATACTGTATAAATGGTATATCGGATTTATGCACACAGTATGTCGTACACAGATGAGTCATGGTCTGAACATATGTTCTAATTTTGTGGTAGTGATGTCATGAATATTAATGAGTAGGCGGGGCTTACTAAAAATTCTTGTCATAGGATAAATGAGTAACTGTTTTTGCATCATACTTGCTATGATAATGTTTTTAACTATTGTGCAAATGCTAATGTTGTCAACATTGTTTATTGATCTGCATGCATGATGGGTGTGGCTTATAAGTAAATATCTTGGAAGAAGTTTTTCATGATCTGCAACGACCTGACAGTTAATACAAATTTTACAAATCAATCAGCCTATGAAAAAAATAGCATCGGAACCACAAAAGCGTTTGGTTTTGGTTAAGTCACAAAATCACAGGAAAAAATATAATAGAATACATAAAGACTTTAAGGTATCTGAGGCTGCGACATCACAACTAGTCTGATTTCAGTTATTTCTAGTACAAATGATACCAAGCTTGAAAACGTGAATTTCTCCTTAACGAATAAGTTTTTTGAATGCTCTCTTCACCATTCTGTTTCTGTTGAAGTCCTCTTTCATAAAAGATGGGACTTGATTGACCCCTGAAATAATCCTTTAAGTGAACATTGAATATTAAGATAGATATCCCCAAAATGGCCATATCCCCATTCAAGTATTCATTTTTTTGTTTAATCCGAGTAACTTTCAACAACATGTTTCCACTCTTAAATAACAAAATCACACAACATATGTTTGGTATGACGAAACGGTTGGTAGGTTATTTGATTCTCCATCCTCCCACCTAAAATGTTTTTTTTTATTATTGATATCTCTTTCAAATTTTAATTCGCCTTAGATATTTTTTTTTCCTTCAACATACTGTACAACCTTCCTAGAGCTTCCCTTACTCCCCACAACTCAATTGCTGAGTTCTTCCAGAAAAACCCTCCTGATAAAATGATCTCTTTCCTTCATCATGCTTCCCTCCACAACCATATTTAATCCCCCTCTTCCACCCCCTTCTCTCTCTACTTTGTTTTTTTTCACCCATGCACCTCCTCTCTCGACCCCAGCTTTCCGACTTTCAGTTCTTGTATTTCTTTCATTCTCCCTCTGTTTTCTTTCCTTCCTACCTCTAGATTGATCCAACCTCTCAGGCACAATTTGACCCTCGTTGCATGGTGCCGTTAAGCCCTCATCAAACAAACATACAAACAAACTAAGGTTTTAATTTTACTTCTTCCTAAGCCCTTTGGGTATGCAATACAACAATTTGAAGTAAATATTCATTGAAGAAAGTTTGCATTGGTGAGCAGCAAAATGATTTATTGTTCTCTGATTTTTCAGGCGATGTTGGTCAGATTAAACTAGGTCTTCAGAAGGAAGATCATCAGGCCGTTATCACTTGCTCTGTCACAAATGCAATTGGAACAACAGATGGCACTCTCACACTTGATGTTCATTGTAAGTCGTAGTCTGTTTTCCAAAATTAGATAAAATAGTTTTGCTCAGCATCAGGCAAACCAAATGAAGTAGAGCAATGTGCATGGGCTTAGATGTCTGGAATGGGCCCCTTGTTGTTTTTTTCTGTAAATGAAATCAAAGTTTGGATTAAGGGAAGGATTTTTTCCTACAGTTTATTTACTAGTACACTAGCAGTTGCAAACTTAATCGAATTCATAGGAATTTTCAAGTAACGGAGGTCTCATCTTAAAAATACAGGTGTCGTTGAAAAATTGAATAATTATTCATTAGAGTTGATTACGGGTTGATTTGATCAGTCATATGACAGGTTTTAGTTACCATCACGTGCAGGTAAATGTGTATTCTAATATTCTTGAGACTCAAGAATAATATGCCCTTACATCAGTGGCATCGCCAGAGATTTTGGCTTTGGGGAGGCACAGTATTTGAGATGATAACCTAGTTGGCCCAAAATTGCATATAGTGTGTGGCAAGCGCACTGGCAGTGGAACGGGGAGAAGGGAGGGGGGGTGGAGGAGGGCACAGGGGAATGTATTCCCCACTTTTCTCAAAACTGCCCTTTTTCTGAGGGAAAAGAGCCCTTTTTCTGAGGGAAAAGAGTTCTTTTCCAGAAGGAAAAGAGCCCTTTTCCAAAAGACAAGTACCTTTTTAGAGAAGGAACATGCCCTTTCAAATATTGAAACCTTTTTTTCTTCAAAGATCTAAGCCCCCAGATGCTCTGCGATTTTAGTCATTATGAGGCCCTAAAAGTGGATGGAATTTGACACTTTTTTATATATCCTTGCATGCTGTTTTCTACACACCTGGGGTATGTGTAACTGAAAGTCTGTGGGAGTGGTGTGACAGCATTCAAAGGATTGCATCATTTCAGGAAGTTTTTAGTGCCACACATATTATTTCTATGCTTTCTGTGACTATAGTATATTTTCTGTTAGGAACTGGACCTGTATACCAGTGCATAGCCTTGGTTACTAACATATAGGTACAATCACGGGGTTTCAGGGGCGGGTAGTCCAGGAACTCGCTTTGTGAGTCGAATAGTGAGGGTCCAGAGGTTCCCTTTGGGGGGCCCTTGGCAAAGCCCTGGTGGAGGAGCAGGGGGCAAAGCCATCGGAAGCTTTGCGGTTAGTTAGAACTCTGAATATACCTGCCCACAGGAAAAGTGACGAGCAGATTCATATTCTCTAAAGAGCAGTAGAGCTAGAGCTGTGTACAGTACAGCATATACCATCATTGCATCTATGTAATTTGTCGATGTAATAATGTGTAGAAATACGTCAATTTTTGGAATAGGCCCATTTCATAACTTCTCGAAGGAATATTTTCTGATAGGCGACCCACCTTCTCTGGTGACGCATGTGATTTATTAGAATACCTTTAAACACATAACATTGAAATTTTGTTGAACAAAAAAGGGGCGGTTGTCCCCCCCCCCCCTACCATAACCCCCCTTGGTGACGCCTATGATGTAGTCAATGCAATTTACTGCACAAAACAGATTTCTGCACTCACAGACTAAGTAACGACAAAATGGAGAACAAAAATTGCACTTACAGGCCCGCTGCGGGCTTTGTAAATCTGATTCTAGCAAACGGAATTTTGTTTTTATCTCTTTTGCTAAAAACTTTAAAGATCTGAAGAAGTGCCATAAATGGGTCAAAGCTTGCAGCAGGCCTGCGAACATATAAATGTCAATGCATTGGTAATGCATGATTGCATATTTGAGGTTTGTTTGTCCCACCTAGTTACCGCGTTGCTATGGTGGGTGTGGCTTATTTCGTAACTCAGAGAGGGTAATTGTCCTCTGCTACCAAAAGAATATTCATTTGAATGCCGTGCTCAAGAAAACTCAGCAGAATGCAAGTATTTATTTTATGGGTGGTAGAAGCAATATTAACTAAATTGCTTTCAAATCTATCAGCGCTCAACAAATCATCCAAAAAATCACTTGCCTGCTGGACAGACACATGTGCAGAAATGCTTGTCCAGAAGCAAAATCCACTTGTCCGACAATAATCACGATAATATTGGTGTAGGCGATGCATGTTAAGGTAAAACATTTCTTACGGCGATATTTACTGAGAATGCTGTATAAATAATTTTAAAAACTCTTACACTTACCAAAAAACAGTTTAAATTGTAATCCATATATCCTCTACAAGTATAAAGCAATAACAGGCTTAATAAAATGAAAAAACACAAAAGTTCAATAAACTTTTGCGTAAACAAATGGCATGGCAAAAGCAGATCAAGTTTGTCATGTAACAGTACAGTATGCGGCACACGTATGTCCTGTAGGATACTGTATGTGTACACGGAATGGGTATTGGAACCATTGCGAGTGGTGCATTAACGCAGCAGAAAGGACCTAGACAAGAAACAGTGACTGGATATAAATATGCATGAGATTTTTTACGCGAGATATGATTGGTTGAAAGGAGCAAGCCTCGCTAGTAAAACAACATGCATTGCGTACATGTTCAACCAGTTTTGGTAGCCTAGATTATATGCCTGTACATTATTTGTTTTGTGTGTGTGTGTGATATGTTTACGTTGTATGTATGCATGCGTCTTATACATGTATCTTGTTATGGCGAGGTTTGAGATCATTTTGTAACATAGCGAAATATTTTGGCTTCAGAACAAATGGAATATAAGTCCGATTTAAGTTATTTTCTGGGCATTTCCATTGGGTTATACTGTAGTAAGTATAATCTGTGTAATGAATCGAGTTTTAAGAGAAATTCACTCTATTAGTTTGGATCAATTTATGGTTGCCCGGCGGGCATATCGACTTGTAAATCAACTTGCCTAGACATAAGTATTAGTTGTCCCAGGCATCCGGACAAGTGATTTGTCAAATGCTACTGAAATATATTCAAACCAATCATAGTAGCAAAATTGTCATCAAAATTTACCATTTTACAGCATTTTAAAATCTCAAGCATCAATTTGCATATTTTATGCAAATTTTGTGATGTATTACAGGGTGGCCTTTGTATTTTCTTTTGTAAATCTATTGTTTCTTTAATTTTCCTCAGTCAAGTGAGTTGCACAAGTTTGACCATGGAAATATTACTTTAAATGCATGCCCGTAGCCAGGAATTTGGAGTGGGGGGGGGGGGAGGGAGGGGGGGGTTCAATTTGTTGTATAAAAGGGCAAACAATCTTGAAATTCTTGCACTTATTATATTTTGAGATTTCAAAAGGGCACTTTCTCAACAAAATGGAGTTCATTTTCTCACAGTAACCCCCCTCACTATGGGCCTGAAATGCCATGCTCAAGAACACACTACAGAAATTAAATATGATGTAAACACTTCAATAGGTGTGTTCATAATCACCTTCTATTATAGAAGTAACTTCAGTGATTTTTTTCCCCTTTCTTCATATTGTTGTTCGTCATTACAGATAGCACGGAACTAATTATTTGCCCCTTTGAAGCCTATGATGAAAGAGTCAAGTTAGGGGTCCTTTTTGTACCAGAATATAATAGATTTGGGATCTTTTGTGATGTTTTCCCAAAAGAACCATCTAATATCTCTCGGATGAGGGTACTTTCATAGGGGGTCACCAGAGGTTTTGGCCCTTTTTCTTTAGGCTGAAGTAAAGGTGTTTTGTACACACTGATTATATCACTGAATTTTTTGTATGGGTCCATGGTAAAATAGTTCCCCATGAAACTTACTGAAACAAATCTCATCAAGTTTGGATATGCATAGTCAAGACCTATATCTTCTCTACCATTCCTGAAATTTTAACCTTCTCAGCTGCCTGTCCCATGAAATTGGACCTCTCTCTCTAAAAAAAAAAATATTAGCCTTTTCACTGGGGGTTCTCATTTTCAGCTGGCCCAGTAATACTTAATTAGTTCTGTGCTACTTACAAGTTTTTTGATAAAACTAAAGTTCACTTTGACATGAAATTGCTGCAGGGCTCACCTTGAACGAAAACAAGCTGTCATCATTTTTATCCAGAATGTTCAGAGCTGTCATCGGCATATCATTAGAGGAATGAGTTGTTGACATTTTTGTCTGAATGCTGGGAGCAGAGGGTTGAGAACATTAATGAAAGATCTTTTTGGGCTGATATAAAATCCACCTCTTCCCACCCTTCTCAGTTGTGCCCTATTGGTAATAAAGTACATTTGCTGTGAAATTGGGAAAAACACAGAATTGTTTGGGAAAAACGTCACGAGTTACATGGAATAACTGAATCGATCATTGCCAAGATTATTTATACGAACAATGAATTTTTAAAGTGTGGACATTCTTGTGTCATGTTTAAAGAAACCACAATCTTGGACAAAGCTTATTGGGACAGCCCCACCCCTTGGTGAAAACTATCAGAAAATTGTTAAATGCCTCCAAGAGATAATCTTTGAGTGAGATTTTAACATGGATACTGGGGCATGCACTAAACATCCAAAGTATCTTTTTTTTATTATAGTGAAAAATACATTCTTATATTTTATATATTTTGGGTCTTTCCTGGAAGATGATTTTGACATAGATACTGTATCTTAGTATTTTTTTTAATATAGCATTTTGTTTGTTTACAAGATCATTTTGTTAATTTTGTTTTTTGCATTTTATTTGTTTCCTTATTAATTTTGTTTGCATTCTTGTGCTGACAAAAGTTTTTTCCTGCTAAATATTTCTTTGTTACATGTGATTTTTATCACAGATGCACCACGTCTGGTGGAAATTCCAGAGTCTACATCGGTAGATAGGGGAAAACTGGCCCAACTCCATTGCATGGCAGATGGGAACCCCGCCCCCACCATCAAGTGGACTCGAGATACTTCAAGGGCTACGGTCAGCACCATGCCAAACTTACAGTTTGACAATGTGGGGGAGAATGACATAGGGCTTTACATATGCACTGCCACTGTGCCAGGGTTTGCACCGGTCATCGCTTACGGAAGGGTTGATATCAACAGTAAGTATTGGGTTGACATCAATAGTAAGTATTGGGTTGACATCAACAGTAAATATTGGTTTGACATCAACAGTAAGTATTGGGTTGACATCAACAGTAAGTATTGGGTTAACATTAATAGTAAGTATTGGGTTGACATCAACCGTAAGTATTGGGTTGACATCAACGGTAAGTATTGGGTTGACATCAACAGTAAGTATTGGGTTGACATCAACGGTAAGTATTGGGTTGACATCAACAGTAAGTATTGGGTTAACATTAATAGTAAGTATTGGGTTGACATCAACGGTAAGTATTTGGTTGACATCAACGGTAAGTATTGGGTTAACATCAACGGTAAGTATTGGGTTGACATCAACAGTAAGTATTGGGTTGACATCAACAGTAAGTATTGGGTTGACATCAACAGTAAGTATTGGGTTGACATCAACGGTAAGTATTGGGTTGACATCAACGGTAAGTATTGGGTTGACATCAACAGTAAGTATTGGGTTGACATCAACAGTAAGTATTGGGTTGACATCAACAGTAAGTATTGGGTTGACATTAATAGTTAGTATTAGGTTGACATCAACAGTAAGTATTGGGTTGACATCAACAGTAAATATTGTTAAATCATATTTGCATAGGCATATGGAGCCAATATTTTCAATGGGAATATAAACTTTTCTGTTGCATTCATATAGAAAATGTAGGGCACAGCATCTACCCTATTAAAAAATGAGTAAAAGTATGGGCATAAATATATTATTAAGGATTTCATTTGTATCTAATATGCAGCATTAAAAAGGATTGTAAAATTGCATAATGCCACAACAAAATTAGTCATTCATAGCAATTGGATGGCTGTACTATGAAAAGCCCATTTAGTACTTGAAGCTGTGGTCCTTTTAACGCAGCTAAATACTCCCTGGGGGAGGGGGAACTTTCATTTGTGTGGTATATACATGTGCCGCCCGAGCATGTGCCTTTTTTTACATAATTTTTGTAGTTGCAGGTGTCTAAGAAAAAATAAATACATTAAAAAAATACTAATAATTAACTAAAAAAATAAGGTGTCTTTTTTTCATTATTTTTGTTGTGCAAGTCACAAAAATTAGGTTTACTCTGTTAATTTGTCCTGTAGTCCATTTTTACAATATTTTTGTTGAATACTCATACTACAGGTATTAAATTTGACTTCTTTCATACTATGGGTATCAAAATTGTATAATTTCATACTGCAGTTACCAAAAAAACTGTTATACTAATGGTATGTTTTTCAGTTGGAGGGCTGCACACCCCTACCACTTTTAGTATAGAGTGTCCCCCTTCCCCCACCCCCACTGGGAAACACTCTTCCCATAATAGATATTTGCAGATTGTGGCTATGCATTTCTGCATACCATTCTACTTCTGTTGATTCCATGTTCAACCCATTCATACTGATTCCACTACACCAGACTGTTTGATAATTTAATTTCAGATTTAGACATTAGAAAAAGTATGTTGAATGTCTCTAAATGTTTGATAATTGCAGCATAATGTATGATTCTAATCTAACTGTCATGTTTTTAAATTATATCTACAGAGGTGCCTATCATCTACAGTGAACCTCTCATTTACGGTCGTTCAGGGTCAACGATCAAATTAGAATGCCTCACAGAAACGAAACCCAATCCTGAAAACATCACTTGGAGCTGGGGTGACAAAGAACTGCAAAATGGTACGTAAGCAAGTGCTATGAAGTTTACATAATGCGGGTAATATCATTTTGCAACTCACGATGAGAGCCAGGTAAATTTGTTTATCATTATGAGCGTGGTCTGACTTGAATTAACTACTGTAGTCGATCAGATCTATTGATTATTTTACATTGAGAATGCTTACCCATTCTGATCTCAATCCCTTGATCTTGGGTCCTAGGCAGGATAGGATCTTGATCTGGAGCAGGTGATCAGATCCACTGGTGAGATTCTCAAAACACGTGTGTGAGCGCTGACCTGCAAACACGGTAGTTATCCAATATGCTGTTAAAACTCTTTTTTCGCAAACAGTTAGCCAGGTTGACTCAATGACCCTCTTTTCAACTTCAGGTTGACTCATGCCCCGTGATCAGATCACCTGCTGTGGGTCTGATGGCAGGCTTGCTTTCAAGTGAGAGCACATGACATTGTTTTTCCTACAATCATTGAACAAGGTTATCATCGGGGGATCGGGAGAAGTGAGAACACGGCCATGAGTTAAAGATTTTTGTCAATAAGTATTCTTTTTTTTGAGAGTGGAAGTTCATCAAACTCATAAAATAAGTGGCTGGTTATTATTCTTTTAAAAATAGATATTTGACAAGTTTGGATTTTGGTGCATGAAAACATTTTCTTTGTATGCTGTCAAATTGCACTCATCATCATCCCCCCCCTTGTCAAAATGTGAAGGGATATATACCCCCCTCCCCAGGTTTTAGCCTATGCTTCTCCTCGCCCTCAATTTTATTGAGTACTCTCCTCTTAGTCACTTTGCCATTTTCTCTGACTCAAAGGCTGTTCTTACTTCATTACTTAATCTTAAATGGGATAACCTCACCTGCCACCTCCTCCTGCGGAAACTCTTTTCTCCCACCCTCTGCAGGAAAAGTGTTCTTTTCTTCTGGATACCTAGCCATGTTGGCATCCCTGGCAATGACAGGGCTGATACAGCCGCTAAGCTTGCCCTTAACCTCCTCCATTCCCCTTTTCCCAAAACCCTCTCTGACATCAAACCGCTTATTGCTTCTCTTGTTCGTGACCGCTGGCAAACCTTATGGAACTTCCAAATTGATAACAAACTCCATGTTATCCAGCCCACAATCCCGATCAAATCCACCATCAACAACCTTTCTCGTATCGACAACGCTTCATATTACCCGTCTTAGAATTGGTCACACCCACCTCACTCACTCCCACCTCCTTATTGGTTCCCCAACCCCTCTGTAACAATTGCCACTGCATCCTCACAATCCATCACGTTCTCCTTGCTTGCCCCTGTACAACCTTCCCAGAGCTTCCCTCGCTCCCCACAACTCAATTGCTGAGTTCTTCCAGAAAAATCCTCCAGATAAAATAATCTTTTCCTTCAGCATGCATCCTCTACAACCATATTTAATTCTCCTCTTCCACCCCTCTCTACTTTGTTTTTGTTTTACCCATGCACCTCCTCTCTCGATCACAGCTTTCTGGCTTTTGTTCTTGAATTTCTCTCATTCTCCCCCTGGTCTCTTTCCTTACTACCTCTAAAATGATCTGACCTCTCAGGCACAATTTGACCTTCGTTGTCGTGGTGCCGTTAAGACCTCATCAAACAAACAAACAAACATGTGTCTTTGAAACAATACTTAACATGAAGTTTTCTTGCATGAGAGACAGTTAATGAGTTAAAACAATTAAAATGTTAAAATACTGTCTTATTTCACATAAATTGTATGACTTTCATGTTGACCTTAAGTAACCTTGTTTTAAGATATAACTCACATCTCGAACATTCCTTCAAACGAGTATGTGGGTCAACCTACTTCTTTTTCCCTCTGTATCTTTTTGTGGTTACCATACTTTTTATTGACCCCTGTAGCACCTTATAACCAAACAACTGGAATAGATAATCTGTTTAGAAAACTGAAAAAAGGATGAATTTTTTTGAGGAATAATGGATTTGACTTCAATCATATCTAGCAACAAATGTATTTTATTCATGCTCTCATATTTTCATTTTTGTTTTATTCTCAGGTAAAATGGATAGGTTCATAGCAGTACAGGAGGAAACTCCCACAGGGGTAAAAGGAATTTTAACGATCCGTAAAGTGGAGCTTGGGGACTTTGGTCAATATAATTGCACCATGACAAATTCAAAGGGGTCAGCAGAGGCTGTGATAGTGCTGGAGCAGCAAGGTGAATCACATGACATGTTCCTAACATGCTGAGGATTTGGTTTGATAATCAGGCATAGGTTTGATAATCAGGCATAGGTTTGGTGATCAGGCATTGGTTTGATGATCAGGCATAGGTTTGATGATCAGGCAAGGTTTGATGACCAGGCATAGGTTTAATGATCAGGCATAGGTTTGATGACCAGGCATATGTTTGATGATCAGGCATAGGTTTGATGATCAGGCATAGTTTTGATGATCAGGCATATGTTTGATGATCAGGCATATGTTTGATGATCAGGCATCAGTTTGATGATCAGGCATAGTTTTGATGATCAGGCATAGGTTTGATGATCAGGCATATCCCTATTACATTGAATATATAACGAAAAGTCTGGGAGATAACTTATGCAACTTTTCATTACTTGGAGGTTGTTGTTTCGTGATTTTTCCATGATCTCTTGCGATCCTAACATTGATGAAATACATCATTTTGCATGCATTCAAAAGGCCCCCAATTTGTTTTGCTATTTTCAAAAATGAAATATACCTCGTTTACGTCGGAAAGCAGTAGAATTTTCTATTAAAGATGCATTTATCATAATAATTATCACTATACAGCTTCCTCAAATCAACCAGAAGGCAACTTATCCACCTGACGTTGCTCTCAACACTTACAATTGTCCAAAAGAAAATCAGCTTACCCCTTTATGTGTTATTATGTTTAATAAAGACTGTGCCAATAATTTGGTTGTCCAAAAATTCTGATTGCATGGGTATGATTTGAGGTTTTACAGGGTAGCTGGACAAGTGATTTTCAATCCTCTAAAGATGTATTGTTTATTATTATTAAGTATTATTTCATCACTATTTGTAAGAAATAAATCCTTCTTTTTTTTGCATGTTGCAGGTCTGGATTTCATCTTCTATATAGTGATAGTGGTCCTCAGTGTGTGTCTCATCATCTTTATTGCATCTATTCTTTTCATGGTCTACTGCAGGAGGAAATTAAGACAATTTGCATCAAGTCGTACAGGTCAGTTCATATTTTCAGATTTGTCAGAAATCTTTTTAGGCATTAGAGATGTGGAGCATTTTTAAAAAGGAGCAGGGTTGGGGCCGGGGGCTGAACATGTTAATAGTGACCATGATTATACATACCAAAAGTGCCATAGCAAGCCCTTGTATCATTACCAGCCTGGAAAGCATGATTTCATTGATATCATTATGTATATTTGACCAGCAAAGAAATGGTGCTTGAATCACCCCATACCTCTCTTTTATACTTACTCTGACAGTGTGAGTTTCATTTCTGAGGTTTAAGAAAAGATTGCTTGGGTCTTATATAACAAGTGGGAAAAGAATAACTTGGTTGATTTAAAGAAATTATGTGAATATGGCAATTATGATCCTGATCCTCATTTAGTTTACTGGATTTTGTCCAATTTCTATCTTGCTTTATATGTTGTACATCACAAGCTTGTGCACTTTTTGTCTGAATTTGATATCAATGTTTTTTTCTCCACATTAAGAAACCTCTTCATCAGAAGATTCCGAGAGCAACAAGGTCAAAGTTGAAATCATCAGGAAGCTCTCGGACCTCAACTTGAACAAAGATGAGAAGCGCAGACTGTCGGTCAGCACCGCAGCGTCAGCAACACCCTCCCCTCCCCGCTACACCGATCCTCAAGACTATAGGCAGAGAAGGGATTCATGGGACGATCCCACATACAGGCCACTCTCTAACCGATCCTTTACCCCTCCGCCATACAGAGATGAGAGTAGGCGCCACTCAGGGGTCAGTTCTAATGAGTATATGGAACCAGGGGACCCTCTATCAAAGGTAACACTCTTAATTTTAATTATGTATGGTATTCAATGATAGTTTTCATACATTGTTTTTGTAGATTTAATTTTTATTGATTTTGATTTTTTGTTGATACTTAATACTTATATTTATTAATAGTGATACCAATAATGATATATATGAGTGGCTATAACCAAAAAGTGTGGGTCAGTGGCATTTGAGGATGTGGGGGTGTGAGTGCAGTATGTATAATCTTAAAATGTTTTATACTTAATGTGTTAACTTCAGAAGAATAGTAAGTTAGAACCCATCGACAGGTAGCAACAACTTAAGCCTAACTGGAGGAAAACATTTTATGAACCGTGAAAACAGCAACAACTTTTATCAAAATTGGTTTAAAATTGACCATTTATTAGCACCAAAGAGGGTTCCGGAAACGTCGCAATACCCAGGACCAGTTAATTACGCTCGACACTGCTATCCGGGAATCCTTTGCAAAAAAGGAACACCTCATTGCCATCTTTTTCGACCTCGAGAAAGCTTTCGACACTACTTGGAAATACGGCATTATCTGCAAACTTCACATCCTAGGCCTCAGAGACCACTTCCCCATCTTTATTTAGAACTTCCTCTCACCCAGGCAGTTCCAAATTTGTATCGGCCACACCCTCTCCAACCCCAACCCCCAAGAAAAGGGTGTCCCCCAAGGCAGCATCCTCTCCCCCACTCTCTTCAACTTGAGCATTAACGACATTGCAAACAACCTTGACCCCAACATCAAAACATGCCCTCTACGTGGACGACTTCACCATCTTTTACTCCTCCCCTAGCTTCCCTCGTGTCAAAAATAGGCTCCAACTCAGCCTCAACCAGCTGCAAGACTGGTGCAACAATAATGGTTTTAAATTCTCCAAAGACAAGACAGGGCTGCATGCACTTCTGTCATTTCAACAATCTCCACTCCAACCGAACCTCATGTTCAATGGCAAATTCATTCCTAAAGTTGACCACACTAAGTTCCTGCGTTTAACTCTAGACCCCAAGCTCTCCTACAAGCAACACATCACCAACTTGAAACAAAATGCAACAGCTCCCTAAACCTTCTCCGCCTTCCTCCAATACCACTTGGGGTGCGAACCGCCATGCTCTTCTCAAATCTTCAGGCTCAACATTCGTGCCAGGCTTGACTATGGCAGTATTGTCTACGGTGCCACTCACAACTCTTACCTCAAGCACATCAGCACCATCCAAAATGAAGCCCTCAGGCTTTGTCTGGGTACCTACAGGACCTCCCCCATCACCAGCCTTCATGTTGAAACATATGAACCCCCCTTTCTGCTAAGGTGTAGAAAGCTTAGCCTCTCTTATGCTTTTAGAGCCCTCATTAACACCCAGAACCCTGTTTACAATCTCATTAGGTACCCCAATTTCTCCACCCTCTTTGATAGGACTAAAACCCTATCCTCTCCCTTTAGCGTACACATCAAATTAGACCTCCATCTTGGCATCAAGCCCACCACTCATGGCACCTTCTCCTGGCCCACTTTTCCTCCCTGGGCCACCCCCTCCTATCCACCTGGGCCACTTTACTCATCACAAAGCCCAAACCCACCCTAACCTCTTCATCAACCTCCACAACCAAATCAAGAATCAACTCTCAAACTACCCATCTATCTATGCTGATGGCTCCAAAGAAGGTGACAAGACAGCTGCTGCTGGCGTCATTCAAGACATCACCCCCAGTAGCAGGCTTCCCGACTACTAATCCATCTTCTCGGCCGAGGTCATCCTCCTCACCCTCAACTTTATTGAGTACTCCCTGCTCAACCACTTTGCCATCTTCTCTGACTCCAAGGCTGTCCTTCTTTACTTAATCTTAAAAAGGATAACCCCACATCCCACATCCTCTGTAAATTCATTTCATTCCCCCTCTGCAGGAGAAGTATTCTTTTCTTCTGGATACCCAGCCATGTTGGCATCCCTGGCAATGACAGAGCTGATGCAGCCACTAAGCTTGCCTTCAGCCTCCCCCTACCCCATTTCCCAAAACCCCTTTTTAATATCAAACCGCTTATAACTTCCCTTGTTCATGAACACTGGACTCCCAAATTGATAACAAACTCCACATCATCCAGCCCACCATTCTGATCAAACCCACCATCCACAACCTCTTCCGTGTTGACAACGTTTACATTACCAGCCTTAGAATAGGTCACACCCACCTCACTCACTCCCACCTCTTTATTGGCTACCCCAACCCCTCTGCAGCAATTGCCATTGCATCCTCACAGTCTATCATGTTCTCCTTGCTTGCCCCCTGTACAACCTTCCCAGAGCTTCCCCCGAGCTCCTCCAGAAAAATCCCTCCGGATAAAATTATCTCCTTTTTCATCATGCTTTCCTCTACAACCATATTCAGTCCTCCTCTCCCACCCCCTTCTATTCACTTTGTTTTTTCACCCATGCACCTCCTCTCTCAATCCCAGCTTTCTGGCATGTACTTCTTGTGTTTCTCTCAATCTCCCCTGTTTTCTTTTTCCTACCTCTGGAATGATCTAACCTCTCAGGCACAATTTGACTCTTGCTGCCGTGGTGCCGTTAAGCTCTCATTAAACAAACAAACATTAACAGCACTGAATTTGTATGTAAATTTGTGACATCAGAAAGAGTGCTTCATGCGACCTTTCACATCATATCACATAATGTTACCGCATTGAAAACTTGTCCAAATTGGGGTATACCTGTCTAATGATGCATCCAACATCTCATCTCCAATAATTGGAAAAACCAACAAAAGTAATATCGATCTTCAAGCATAGCAGGATAATTTTTAGACACGAGAACATGCGTTTCATTCAAGTTAGTTTATTCACCTGAATCCATTTGGAGCTTGGAAACTATCCTAATCTTAAATGCACGAGTAAGCAAGTAATGCAAATCGGAAGCGGGGGTATGTAATATGATTATCCAGTTTTCTGTTAATGATTGGTGTTTAGGACACATTTTTAATGCGGCCCTAGGATCGTAATGACCAACATTCCAAAGGGTGACGAAGATGGGGCAGTGATTCAGTAACTGGGTGGCGCATTTCGAGAAAATTATATGCAGATCTCATAAAGTGACTCATGCTGACCTGCTGATGCAATCTTCTTGATTTGGAACATTGTGACAATATTCTCTAAAAATTAAAACTTTAATCAGAGGACTATGTCCTGCCACACCTATTTCTTAAAATATAACTTGCAAATTATCTTTATAAGCTGCTGTTTTTAATAATATCTTTAAGGTTTCATCAATTTACAATTAACTGTGTCTTATTCTCTTACATCGAGAAATACTGTACCTGCCTTCATTCATTCAGTGTGGATATTTATTCAAATCAACTTAAATTTTTGTTGACTGCTGCTTGACAAAGAAATCATCATAGAAAATCTTTGCCTTAAACTGTGTGCTGATATTTCATTAAAGGTTAATCTTACAGCTGTCAGGCCTATAAATTATGTTAATGAGCTCACAAATGGACTTAAAAACTTTGAGAGAAATTATCAAATCATTCTTTGCGGAACTGGATTAAATATATTAGAATAACTAGCGATCCACCACTGCACAGACAGACAGACAGAGACCAGACAGATAGCGCATCATCTTCACTATCACAGTCAGGTTAGGTTATTTAAGAGGCTAACTTTACGAGAATATTGTATATTGTTTATTGAAAGAAGTCTTTGAAATTTTGAATACACCTGATTTATTTTCAAAGTTACTGATCTTGATCTTATCTTTTGGCATTCTTCTGGTACTTTTCTTTTTTTGATCAATAACAAGAGAAAACCGGTGAATTTCTTTAATAAAGTTATATTTCCATCATTCACCAATTTCATTTGAATAGGAGCAGTTAAATATGATCAGTAAGTTTGAATCTCCATCCATCAAAATGTAGCAGGAGATTTGTAGCTGTTTTTGCTTACATGCATCACATCTTTTGCATACAAAGAAAATTTCAGTTTGATTAGCCATAACTTAAAAACTAATCATTTGTAATAACTAGTAATTTTGTCATGATTTAAACGGTTCTGTTCAGAACTTAAATCTTTTTCCCATGTTTATAAAATCTCTATCTGTCAATATACCTTTAATTGTTTCGCTCTAATTGAAAACACCATATTTAATTAAAAACTTACGTTATTCTGCCGCAGGGAAGGAAATTCTCTGATCATCCAGATAATGACCATCACTGGCATGATGTCAAAGACCGATACTCCAGACGGTCATTTAAAGACGATGCCCATTCGTCCCGCTCTGAGCACAGTTACCGTAGCGATGATAGAAGCAATCCTGGGGATACCAGAAGTAACCGGGGAGACAATAGAATCTACCATGGAGACAACAGGGGTTACCGTGGAGACAATAGGAGTTACCGTGAAGATGAGAGGAGTTACCATGGAGATGACATGACTTATCACGATGATGACAAAACCTATGGGGATCGTTTCGGTTACAATCGTCACTATTTAGAGGATGGTCGTACGGATCCTCCAAGCCGCCAGGACTCAACCAGGGCATCTGAACTATCACTAAATACCAAAAACAAAATGGCCACCATTGTTTGATGTAAAGATAATCGTATTAATGTTGGTATCTTACTTTTTTGAGGATGAATACAGGATTTCGTCATTGGTATTTTTTGTGACCCAAAGGATCAGGTGTGTAGAAAGCTTTCAAAAAGTGTGGGGGTGCAACCTCTAAGTTGGTGGGCACTTCTTAAGTCATATACATATGTCCCCCCCAGTCTGTACATTAAGTCTTTTGCCAGTAATTAAGGGTGCTTTTCATTTTCAAATGGGCACTTGTGTCATTTTTTAGAAAAGTATGGGAACATTACCTTCTGGTTCCTACACCTATGCAAAGGGTGCACTACTGAGAGCAGAAAGTCTCCATACTTCAAAAAAACTATTTAGAATTTCAAGTGAACATCAGTGAGCAAAAGTTGTAGTGGTTGTTTATTCCCACAAAAATGTAAAAAAACTTCGTCAAAATGAAATGTAGCAGATGTAGGAAGGAGGTACTTGTATAGATGATATCACATGATCATGCTTATTTTTCCAACTGAGGAAAGTTTGCATCAAATTCACTTTCTCAGAATTGAATAAAAGCATTTTTGAATAATTAATTAGATCTACTTGTCTTTTCAAATTGATGGGAGCTTTATTTTGTGCTGAGGAGATTATCAATTTACACAAAGTGAGTGAGTGAGATTTTATGAATAAAAGAAGATGAAGTAAAACAATTTCTGGGAATTAATTATTATTGTAGTTTGAAGTAACTAATGTTTTTGTGAATACCTTTGAACTGTGGCATAGCCAGCATTAAAAAAGTTAGGGGGTCCAAGAAGGTCCTAGACCCCCCTCCCAAGACAATGTGTTCAAATTAAGCCCACTTCTGAGGGAAATTTTTTTTTCAAAAGCAAAAAACATATTTTAAATACAAAGATTTTCCAAAATTTTAAATTTTCCTCCAAAAATATGTGTGTGTGTGTGTGGGGAGTAAGGGGGAGGGGGGGGTATGGACCCCCAATCTCCCCATCCCCTCCTCCAGTGGCTATGCCACTGCCTTTGAGACCATTTGATATATTTAGGACATCACTGCAAGCATTCTGAAGCATAGGATTATGATTATTTTTGATGTTTTTATTTCTTGTTCCAGTGGCAATGAGTAGCAGATAATTTAAACAAATGAATGTTCAAATGATTTAGTGGTAACAAGATGAGTTGACAAACTTCTTTAAATGTGAGGAAAAGTCAAGCATGAGGGTTCACAACTAACTCCAAAAACGGAAAGGGACCAGGGATTCAATAAAAATACTAGGTCCCACTCAAAATTTGACCAGTGTCTCAGTGGGCCCTGCATGCATCTGTTGTAAAGTTACAATGTGAAAAACTTTGATTTACTGAAAATGGGACTCATTTCTTATAAGGATTTTAGTGATGTATTTTTTTCTTTTTATTTCCATTCATTCTTGCTCTTTGTTATTAGATTTAGTTTTTTATTCAAATTAGTTATAGTAAGTAGTTTTAGCTTTATATGTGTGCCATTTGTCATTCTAAGATGTAAATGTTATATACCTGAGAAGAATTTTTTTTTTTATTATAATATGTTCTAGGTAGGTTCTGAATCTTCCAATTCTTTCCAATCGATGTATAAAAACTTTGATGCAAAAAGTGTTGCCTTAAACAAGAAGTTACTCTATTTGCTTGCTGTAAATGAGTACCAGCATTGCTGGGGAGTTAACCTGCGATGAATTGTTCAGTCCAGGGGAGTCATATGCTCTCATCAGCGTATGCCATGGGAAGTAGGGATAATCACAGGTTTGATAGGCCTGCATGGCCCAAGCATGGATTGAACTTTAACTTTACCATGTACACTTTAAAGGAACATTAGATTTGTTTAACATGCAAGAAATGAGCTTAATATAACATAACATAACAGAATAAAATAACATAAAATAATAACATAACAAAGGGTAGAGGTTTACATGCAGAGTTCTTATGGTATCATTTATATATTTTTTTTTTTTTTAATTACAAATAAAAGAGCACAGATCATTTTGATAAACAATTATGGACATTCGGAGATGACATATCAAAACTAAAATGACTTAACCCTTACTCTACCATGCAGAGATATTATCGCCGTTTGGGTGCCCCGTCTTTGACTCCGCCTCCCAGGCACATTTTCAAAAAAGTGCTGGTGGAGTAAGCTTTAAACAAATTGTTGTTCATGCAGTTTTCATTTCATGAGTAGTTGTTTTACTTGATACATAAGTTTAAGCATTCCAAATGATAGTTTGGGGTCAAAAATTATTCTCCATGTTTCTAAACCATTTAAACGTAAGACAGATTTTACTGGCGTTTATTGTGTCTACAGAAATTTACATCTTAAGTCAATTTTTCCCTATTTCTTTTTTCTTTGAGGGTAAACAGTTTGAAACATTTTGTAAATGTTAGAGCTGATTATTATTATTTCTGAAATTTCACTTAATCTCACAATTAAGAAATAAAAGTTAAGGTGCAGCTGCTGAGTGGTTAACAAGTCTTGCTTGTATGCAAAAGGTACCGGGTTCGATTCCAGCCGCGATCGCTGCACTGTGTCCTTGAGCAAGACACTTTACTCTACTTGATCCAGTCCACTCAGCTGTAAAATGAGTACCAGCACTGCTGGAGAGTTAACCTGAGATGGATTGGCATCCAGTCCAGGGGAAGTTATGTACTCTCATCTGCTTACACCAGGAATAAACACATATGCGCCTAATGGCTCGAATAGATTTAACTTAAAGTTAGTGCAATTAGCTCTTGTATATTATTTTCTTCTCTTTCTGCTAAACCTATTAGTGTAGCATAAGGACCATAAGAAGTTGGGGCATTTTCCTTCTTTCCTGTGATTCTTTCTCACCTTAACTTTAAATCCCAACAATAGCTTAGATGACGTATGTTTTAAGATAAAGCCCTTTGAACATACACTGTGGTCTTTCCTACAATGTCCAGATTCATATTGTGATTTTCTAAAGTTTTTCTCCTCTCTTATCGAAATAGAATGAATTTGTGGTTATAATGAATTTTTCTTGGTCATGCATATTTATTTAACTTTTCTACTAAGCTTTTTCATTACCAATCCTTACTGGGATCAGCTGTTGAAGTATGAGCAATAATATGCAAATGGTTATTTGTGTTTGAAAGTCTCATAATAGAGAGCAATCAAAGAAGCCTGAAGAATAATTTTTAAATTGATTAAGAATCACCATTATTTATGCTTTTGGGCATTTTAATGATCAATGGATGTGAAGATAAGCCAAAAAGTTTCTCTTTAAGCTAACCCACTCTTGACACTTGAGTTAATCCAAAAGACTCAGGTATGACAATTACCAACCCAACTTCCTGTTCAGTGTATTGTGTTTCCACTACAAAGAATGATTGTTTATTTGCCATTCCCATGCACACCACAGCGAAGTAGCCCAAGGTTATTTGTGTGTATAAGATTACAGAAAACCAGTGCTGATTTATCTACCTACTGTGGTGTAGCAGTTATCATACCTGTCTACAGCCCACGAAGCCCTGGGTTCAAGCCTGGGTTAGGTAGACACGCCAGTGTACCAGTGGTTATCAAAGGCCTGGACATTGACTTGGTTGTCAATGTTATGTCTGTCCGTACGTCGTACCTGTGTTCTCGTCTGGGTCGTATTAAGCATTTCGTGATAGCATTGTTATTACCATAACCGAACATGCAGGCAAAGACCTTGTCATTGTAATTGTGTGTTAACTCCTCGTCGTCGAGCGCTGATTAATCAGCACTTTTGTGATTGAAATCACTCATCCCTGTTAGGTGTCTTAGTGGGAGAAAATTGTAAACTGGTGATAGAAATGGCTTTGTACCATATGCCTCGGGATATGCCTGAGATGACGTGTGCATTAACTGTGAATGATTGACGGACCATTTCTCCTAAGGAAAGATATTGCTTCATGTAGGCAATATTAGCTACATTATTGTAATAGAGCAAAGGAAAATTGGAAAAATTATATTGAAGGAATATTCCTGTGAAAATCATGTTTATATCTTTTTCCGTTTAGAAGTTATTGCATTTGAAAGATTGTGCGAGTGTGTTGAAAAGTGACCTCATAGTGTACAGTGTGATGTCAAAAGGGCAAATCCAAGACAATTCTTATGTATTTCTTTAAAACAAAAAAAATGTTTTTCTTTTACTTCTGAGTATAAGGTTCATAAATATATTTTATACTCACATCTCAATAAAAAAAAAACTGGTTGCAGTAATTTAGAAAGAGGCAATTAATTTTCAAAGAAATACACAAAAAATTGTCTTGAATTTGCCTTTATGACATCACACTGTACACTGTGAGGTCACTTTTCAACACACTCGCACAATCTTTTAAATGCAATAACTCCTAAACGACATAAGATATCAACATGATTTTTACACCAAATTGTTTGTTTCATCGTCCTCTATCATACACATGAAAATAAACATTCACGCGATTATTAGATTAAAACCATTTTCAAATTTGCTTTTTTACAGCTCTTGATACCTTTGCAAATTTGTATACAAAACAATGACTACAGCCATCATTAGTAATTCTATTTTCAAAATATAATGTTTTTAATCCTATTAATTAACCCTTATCTTTTGGGTGCCCCGTCTTTGACTCCGCCTCCCAGGCGCATTTGTAAAAGAGTGATTTAGAGTAAGGGTTAATCAACCCATGACAAGTGTGCCAATTCAAAAATATATGCAGCATGGTCCGGGTGGGTGCCCACTGGGTCACTGAAGCGGAATGAGCTCGACTTTAGCTATGTTTTATTTATTTAAATTTCTCTGGGCGCAATCATTTTTCTCTTGTACAACTACAAGTCATACAGATGCACTAGATGCTTTTGGTTGATTTGTTAAAACCGGATCCCTTCCAAATATAAGAAATTGAGAGTGAATGTTATGCTTTACTGTAATACGTTTGGATGCTGCTGTGGTTATTTTCATCTCTCTTAATCTAATGCAAGCTTGGAATGTTGTTTTGCTTGTCCCTGTTCAATATATATATGTAAATATAAGTTATAAATAAGAACATTTTTGTAAATAGTAATTAGACCCCAAAATCTGAAACACAAGTAAAAAGGAATTCAACAAATTCCCTGAAGCCAGCTGTAAAAACTTTAATCATTAGTTCAGGGGTCAAACAAGTCCATCTTATATGAAAATTTCAAAACAAACAAAATGGTAGAGAAAGCATTCAAAAATCGTATTCCGTCAAGGAGATATTTAAGTTTGAAGTTTGGTATCATTTGGGTCAGATTCCTCAAAGTCTTTATGTATTCTATCATATTTTGTTCTTCAATTTTGTGGCTTGAAAACTATTGGATAAGTCAGGAAATTAGTAAAACAGAATCTTGTAAGGATAATTATAATATACTACCTGGAGAAAGTTAGGGAAAATAATCGAAATAAGAAAAAAGTTAGATATATTTTCTTCAAAATACATTAACAATTGTTAAGAATGTGAGGATAGTAGACTTGCTACACCAGTCATTCTACAAAGATGAGACAAAAGCTTTAAAGTTGGATATCTCCTTAACGGAATACGATTTTTGAACGATTTCTTAACCATTTTGTTTCTTTTAAAGTTCTCTTTCATATAAGATAAACTTGCTTGACCCTTGAACTAATTCTTTAATAACATAGAGCTGCCGTTTGGAAAGTGTGAAATTCATTTCCTAAGAGCGTTGTATACCTGTTACTGTTTCAATGAGTTGTTGATAGTGATCTGAATGCCGGTCTTTTCTCTAATGCTTTTGATCAATTTGTTTTCTTTAGTTGAAACTTGTACTAGTTTGTACTCTTGTCCTCACTTTTCTATAGTGCATATCATAAAGGAATTTTTTATTAAGGTTTCTTAAGGAAACTTATCTGCAGTTGCATTACCTTGATATCTTTGCAATCAATTTGATTCTTTAAACTTTTTTGTTTGACTTCTTTTCTAGATGCTTTTGGTTGATTTGTCAAAACCGGATCCCTCCCAAATATAAGAAATCGAGAGTGAATGTTATGCTTTACTGTAATAGGTTTGGATGCTGCTGTGGTTATTTTTATCTCTCTTAATCTGATGCAAGCTTGGAATGTTGTTTTGCTTGTCCCTGTTCAATGTATATATGTAAATATAAGTTATAAATAAGAACATTTTTGTAAGTAGTAATTAGACCCCAAAATCTGAAACACAAGTGAAAAGGAATTCAACAAATTTCCTGAAGCCATCTGTAAAAACTTAAAGGAATAGTTCAGAGGTCAAGCAAGTCCATCATATGAAAGATTTTAAAAGAAACAAAATGGTGGAGAAAGCATTATTCACAAAAATCTTATTCCGTCAAGGAGATATTTAAGTTTAAAGTTTGGTATCATTTGGGTAGAAACGATTGAAATCAGACTAGTGATGTCACTGCCTCAGATTCCTCAAAGTCTTTATGTATTCTTTTATATTTTGTCCTTCAATTTTGTGGCAAAAAAACTATTGGATAAGTCAGTAAATTAGTAAAACAGAACCTTGTAAGGATAATTATAATATACTACCTGGAGAAAGTTTGAGGGAAAATAATCGAAATAAGAAAAAGTTAAATATATTTTCTTTAAAATACATTAACAATTGTTAAGAATGTGAGGATAGTAGACTTGCTACACCAGTCATTCTACAAAGATAATACAAAAGCTTTAAACTTGGATATCTCCTAAACCGAATAAGATTTTTGAACAATTTCTTCACCATTTTGTTTTGTTTAGAGTCCTCTTTTATATAAGATGAACTTGCTTGACCCTTGAACTAATTCTTTAATAATATAGAGCTGCCGTTTGGAGAATGAAATTCATTTCCCAAGAGCGTTGTATACCTGTTACTGTTTCAATGAGTTGTTGATAGTGATCTGAATGCCGGTCTTTTCTTTAATGCTTTTGATCAATTTGTTTTCTTCAGTTGAAACTTGAACTAGTTTGTACTCTTGTCCTCACTTTTCTATAGTGCATATCATAAAGGAATTTTTTATTTAGGTTTCTTACAGAAACTTATCTGCAGTTGCATTACCTTGATATCTTTGCAATCAATTTGATCCTTTAAACACTTTTTGATTGACTTCTTTTCTGTCTAATTGACCGCTCAATTGGAATGTTATCAAGAAAAAACTCTGTTGCGCTTTACCTTTTCACGACGACGTGCCATGAGGGTATTAATTATCCTTGAACTGACTATGCTTCAACTTTTTTGTAGAAACATTCCACCTTATTGAGAGTACTGGGTAACATCTTTTGTCACGTAATAATGAGAGGTTTGTTTCGTCATTCGTTTTGATACTCAAAAATCTATTTTTTATACTTTTTTATTTCACTTTTTGTTTTTGTACATTATATACCAATGTGTGCACTATTGTCTATTAGCTTATTTGTACTAAACTTTTCCATGAAAGACAGCGTAAATTTGTTTAAATAAAGTATACATACAAAGTTAAAAAACTATGTTCTTTTCTTCTTCTTTTTTTTTTTTTTTTTTGGGGGGAACCAATTTATATGAAGTTTTACCTCTGCCATCAAAGGGAGGAAAGGGTTATCCAAACAGAAAAGATGTTTTAATATCAAGAATCATTTTCATGTTTTTCTTTCATCCTTTGTTTTTGTACATTATTTAACAAAAGTGTGCACTCTTGTTGATTTACTTAGTAGTGCTGAACTTTTCCATAAAAGACCAAGAAATGAGTTTACTTTGTATACCTTCAAAGTTTACAACATGTAAGGTGCTTTTTTTCTTCTTTTTTTAAAGGGAGGGGGCTGATCTTTATGAAATTTTACATCTGTTATCAAAGGGAGGAAGAATTATTTATTTTCAGAATCTTTGTATTTTACTCATTGTTTTTCTACATTATATATGCAAGTGTGCCCTCTTGCCTGTTAGCTTAGTTGTGCTGAACTGTTCCATAAAAAACAAGGGGAAAAAAAGAAATTGCTTTGAATAAAGTATACATATTAATTTAAATCATGTTATGTGTTTTATTTTTGGAGATTGATCTTTAATATTTGTTTCATTTTTGTCAAAGGAGGAATCGGAGTAAGGGAGGGGTGTTATCTGCTCACTTCTGTTGGTCCTTAGGTTTCATGACTAACAATTTGTAACCTTTTGACAGAGTTGCACCTTCAACTATCCAGAGCTGATCAGTAGGTCAGATTCACGAACATGCACTTCAACTCTCTGATACCATCAGTCCAACATAATTTTTGCCTCCCTTGCTAACGTCTGCCTTCTAAATGACCCTGAATAAAAATCTTTTAAAGGTTGTCACCTTTTCTTGAAACATGACCAAAATGTTGGGAATGGTTTCTGGTCCATTTTTTGTTCTGCTCCTTAAAGTTTCAAACAGTCAGACCATGGAGCTATTAACTCAGTTAGTAGCTCCATGGTCTGACCAGACCTGATAAATAAGCAGATCAGGTCAGATTTGTCCTCTTTATTTTCTTCATTCTGAAAACCACAAGTAATTAGGATCAAATTTGCTTCATCAATGGCTCCATTTTATTTGTTTTCTTATTGATCCCGAGTTGTATTGATCCTGAGTTGTTTTGGAAGTTGGTGTTAAGTATCATATTAGCAATGGATGAAGTTCTTATAGTGTGGTTGAGTGGTTATTTTAATTAAGATTAGTGGTCTCATTATTTGCTACGGTAAGTTTGTGGTTATGATTTGCTGTAACAAATTTTTAAGGAGAGGGATAAGTCATGACGACATCCTCTGGCACAAGGTGAGCTCACCATCAATCAGATTTCTGACAAACTCATTGGATTTATACTCCTTCCAAGATGTCTTACGTCAACACCACATCCTAAAAGCTTCTGCTTCTATCTATCTGTCTTTCCGACAGCCCGTCTCTATGATCCATAGATGTCAGTTGGGGAGATCCGAGCATTCATGATGTGAGTTTTTCTCTGTCCTTCCAGATGATAGTGAGGGCAATAGCAGAAGTTTTAGCCATGGCAAGGCATCTTTCAAATTTCCTGTGGCTCACATTGTTCAAAATCAGTGATCCCAGAAAGTTAGATATCTTTTCAATCAGCTTGTTACTGCTGGTTTGCATTCGCTCCACATATCACTTTCATCTTCTTAATGTTGAGGTACAAGTCATTTATTCACTGGCAAATTTAACTCTGTTGATAAGGCAGGCATGAAAGTGGAAAACTCAGAAGCATAACTGTTACAATATTTAAAAAAATTGACATTCAGAAAGGGGGAGCCACGGCTCCCATGCCTCCCCATTGGCTACGTGCCTGCTATAAGTTCGAGCTTAGGTTTACAGAATATCTTAAAAGGTTTGGGTGTAGATTTGGATAATACAAAGTGTGATGAAAGATTTTGGTTGATATGTGTTTGTGTATGGGGAAAAGTACACAAATTGTTTGTAGGATATCTGAACAATTATTTATGTTATGCTTTATGGATAAAGATAAAATGCCAGTAAGGAAGATTTAGTTTTCATTGAATAGTTATTAATGAGCAAAATATTCCAAAAAACACTGCAGGGATATAAATGAAAATTTGTGGGCTAATTGATCTGTGGACTGATTGCTCTGGCAATTGATTGCTCTGGGGACTGATTGCTCTGGGGACTTATTGCTCTGGGGACTCATTGCTCTGTGGATTGATTACTCTGGGGACTGATTGCGCTGTGAACTGATTGCCCTGTGGACTGATTGCTCTCTGGACTGATTGCTCTGGGACTGATAGTTCTGGGGATTGATTGCTCTGTGGTTTAATTACTCTTGGGATTGATTGCACTGTGGACTCATTGCTCTGTGGACTCATTGCTCTGGGGACTTTGCTCTGGGGACTCATTGCCTGGACTGTGGACTGACTTGCTCTGTGGGGATTGATTGACTCTGGGGACTGATTGCCTGTGGACTGATTGCTCTCTGGGACTGATTGCTCTGGGACTGATAGTTCTGGGATTGATTGCTCTGTGGTTTAATTAAATCTTGGGATTGATTGCACTGTGGACTCATTGCTCTGGGGACTCATTGCTCTGGGGACTCATTGCTCTGGGGACTCATTGCCCTGTGGACTGATTGCTCTGTGGATTGATTACTCTGGGGACTGATTGCCCTGTGAACTGATTGCCCTGTGGACTGATTACTCTCTGGACTGATTGCTCTGGGACTGATAGTTCTGGGGATTGATTGCTATGTTGTTTAATTACTCTTGGGATTGATTGCACTGTGGACTGATTGCTCTGGGGACTGATTGCTCTGTGGACTGATTGATTTGTGGACTGATTGCTCTGTGGACTAATTGCTTTGGGGACTGATTGTTCTGGGATTGATTGCTCTGTGGACTAAATGCTCTGGTAACTGATTTCTCTTGTGACTAATGCCCTGTGGACTGACTGCTCTGTGGACTGTTTGCCCTGTGGACTGATTGCTCTGTGGACTGTTTGCCCTGTGGACTGATTGCTCTGTGGACTGTTTGCCCTGTGGACTGATTTCTCTGTGGATTGATTGCTCTATGGACTGATTGCCCTGTGAACTGATTGCTCTGTGGACTTATTGCTCTGTGGACTGATTGATATGTGGATTGATTGCTCTGTGAACTGATTGCTCTGTGAACTGATTGCTCTGGATTGATTGCTCTTGTGACTGATGCCCTGTGGGCTGATTGCTCTGGAGTCTGATTACCTTATGGACTGATTGCTGTGTGGACTGATTGCTCTGTGAACTGATTGTTTTGCACATATTGCTCTGGACTGGTTGCTCTAGGGACTGATTGCTCTGTGTATTAAATGCTCTGGGGATTGATTGATCTGTGGAATGATTGCTCTGGGGATTGATTGCTCTAGGGACTGATTGCTTTGGGCATTAAATGCTCTGGGGATTGATTGCTCTGTGGATTGATTGCTCTTGGGCTTAGATGATCTGGGGATTGATTGCTGTGTGGACTGATTGCTCTTAGAATTGAATGCAATGTTGACTGATTGCTCTGTTTACTGATTGCTCTGTGGACTGATTGTTTTAGAAATTGAAAGCTTTGTGGACTGATTGCTCTGTGGATTGATTGCTGTGTGGATTAAATGCTCTGGGGATTGATTTCTTTGTAGACTGATTCCTCTGGGTTTTAAATGCTCGCGGGCTTGATTGTTCTGTGGACTAATTGCTCTGTGGATTGATTGCTCTTGGGACTGTTTGCTCTGGGGACTGATTACTCTGTGGACTGATTGCTTTGTGGACTGGTTGCTCTGTGGACTGATTGCTCTGTGGACTGATTGCTCTGTGGACTGATTGCTCTGTGGACTGATTGCTGTTTGATTGCTGTGTGGATTAAATGCTCTGGGGATTGATTTCTTTGTAGACTGATTCCTCTGGGTTTTAAATGCTCTCGGGCTTGATTGCTCTGTGGACTGATTGCTCTGTGGACTGATTGCTCTTGGGACTGATTACTCTGTGGACTGATTGCTCTGTGTACTGATTGCTCTGTGGACTGATTGCTCTGTGGACTGATTGCTCTGTGGACTGATTATTAAATGCTCTGTGGACTGATTGCTCTGTGGACTGATTACTCTGTGGACTGATTGCTCTGTGGACTGGTTACTCTGTGGACTGATTGCTCTGTGGACTGATTGCTCTGTGGACTGATTGCTTTGGGGATTAAATGCTCTGTGGACTGATTGCTCTGTGGACTGATTGCTCTGTGGACTGATTGCTTTGGGGATTAAATGCTCTGTGGACTGATTCCTCTGTGGACTGATTGCTCTGGACTGATTTCTCTAGTGACTGATTCCCTGTGGACTGATTGGCCTGTGGACTGATTGTTCTGTGAACAATGTTGATACAATGTTAGTCAATTAAGTTGGAGATAAAGGATCAGCAGTATATCTCTAACAAAATATGAACCCTGGCATAGAACTTATTGACAAAGGGAAAATGCCAATCTGATTACATTTTGGAAAATGGATGGAAATAACAGGTAAAGATGTTGTAGGAAAACATTTGAGGCTGATTGAGATACTGTGGTCAAATATGGTAAAGAATATAGTTTTGCTCTCATAAGGTTTTAAAGGATCAGTTCAGTGGTCAAGCAGGTTTATCTTAAATGACTTTAAAAGAAATCAAATGGTGAATGAAGCATTCAAACAATTTTTGTAGAAATGACTGGTGCAGAAAGTCTACTATGGAAGGTTCACTCCCTAATGATCACATTCTTAACAATTGTTAATGAATTTCAAAGAAAATTTGGTCATAGCTAGACTGATTTTAGTCGTTTATACACAATTGATACCAAACATTTAATCTTAGATATCTCCTTAAAAAAAATATTATTTTATACTTTTCACAATTTTGTGAAAGTCCTCTTTCATATAAGATGGACTTGCTTTACCACTGAATAATTAAATCCTTTAACAGTTAAAGGTGATTGGTTTTGGCCTTACAGAAAATAATACAATGGATATACAATAGCTATATACTAAGCAAGATGGATTTCTAGGATGGCTGAGCAGTGCTTTCTTAACTTTGCAAATAGATAAAGCTCTAGCCTGCAGTGTAAAGTTTGTCATTGTACACCCTTTTCTAGCTCGTGTTGAAGAATTGTGTTCCAATAAAGTTAATTCTACTTAGTTTTAATAAAGGGTTAATGAATAACGCGCTATGCGTTCGGTACAGGATAATGCATAGAAGCTGGGCCATAATGAGTGATGCATGAGGGCGGAGTTCGAGTGCATCCACCAATATATGTGCAACCAACTTCTATGCATTATCATGTACCGAACGCATAGCGCGTTATTCATTAACCCTGTTCATATATCCATTGACTAAATTTTATTTACAAATCGCAACAAAAAAAAAAATCGGGAAAAAATACACAAAGTAATACTTTTTGGAGTTATCGTTTTTCCCAAACAATAAGTGAGCGTGCGTGATTTAATTTGCTCATGCATTCAGCACAGGATAATGCGTGACCATTCGCAATACATTCTATATACTAGGTATGCATAAACTGGTTTTAATGTCGACACAAAGTTAGTATTATTAGTTACTGATTACACTGGCGCTAGAGCTCATTAGATAAATTTCATATGTTTAGGAATCTTTCATGGGTAAGTGAGATTATTTTGACAAAACCTTATTAATTTCATTTGGAACGTTTCGCAGAACATGGCTTATTTCTTCATAGCAATGACCAGATGGTACCAATAGTGTTATTTGGGGAGGGGGTAGGAGGGGGAATAGTACCATTTTAACTCCCAAAATGAAGGTCTGACAATTTGATTTTGAAGAGACAGAGGTTAGCAGCTTTAATTTTGTCAGGCTGACTTTAGGCAGCCCTTTCTTCTCTCCTGACATGCCTGGCTTTGGTCATCCAAAGATATTCACCTCCATGAGGAAATGTTGATATTACAAAGGCCTGATATTATTTTTGTATACTGGAACATTAAATTATGTTACAACTATCCAATGAACAAAAATAGATGAAAGTTTCCGATAGCTGACTGGCTGATACAGTTTTATATTTTGTATAATAATATTTGCATGACGCTTTCAAATAGGAACTTTTAATAGAGCAGGCGCGAATCCGGAGGAAGGGGAGAGTTGGAGGAGGAGGAAGGGGGTCATATTTTGTTTGCTAAAAGTTCTCATTCTAATTTAAATTATAATGGTCAATATCTACATAAGTCTAGAGCTAGAGTGTGAAAAGAATAATGTCGTTGTAAGTCTTGCGCAAAGAGTATCAAACCTCATGCACAACAGAACAAACGTTAGTCAGAACTGATGTCCGCCCCCCCTCTCCCTTTCGGAAATTACTGAGTCCGCGCCGTGCGGAGTGTGCGAACAACCCCGAATTTCCATAGTGATCTACTTTGATTTGGAGCCCCTACATGGCTTGGACAATATACAATATATGGTCTGAAATGTTCAAATTTTCCAACCTTAGTGGCTGTATTTAAAACATTAAAATAAAATATTTTAAAAAGGCCATAAGCAATATGTGTGGAAGGGAAATCGCCCTTTTCAAGCTATGACATACTGCTTTTAACAGGTATTAAACAGATAATGTGGATCACATTGTTTGCTAACGTATATGAACATATTGAAACATGAAAATGAACGTCTTATAGGACCTATCTAAACATTATTCGCAAAGGGGTAGTTGTATTTTCTCCTAATAAATCTATAAATTAGTTCCATAAATAATGATTTAAAATGTCACTGCACCAAGGATGTAAAATTGCTCAAAGCTTTGTCTTATGATTCAAAATTATGTGCTTGCATTATTTTCCAAAAAGATCAAACAAAGCTTCAAATCAATTTCAAGATATTTGTAAGATTTAATAAAATGTTTATTTGAGTTAATTGAAAATACAAACAAAAAAATAGTGATACTCACAAGAGGTCAAAATTTAGGATTAAACTTGACCGACGATTGCCATTGTGTCATTATCATAAATTTCCATTTTACATATCTGAATTATCTACTGTTTATTTGTTTATCAGCCCAATAAATTCCAAGTGTAAAAACCAAGTTTTTGTATGCCTTCTGATATTAATTTTCTTTCGAAACATTTAAAAAGGCATTCACCTGTTTAAGTTGATACCAAATGAGCAATATCTTTGGAGAGGGCAGCGGAATATGGAGGGCAGCGGAATATGTTGGGTTGCACATCATTTTAGCTTGGACAAAGTATACTTTTTAGTAGGCAATTTTCTAATTTTTTTGGCAAAAAACGGTTGAACAGAACGATGAACGAAGAACGATGAACAGAAGAAAAAGATATACCAGGGAACTTTTCCACCTGGAAAACCAGGAAGTAAACTTCAGCTTCCCCACCCCTCCTCCCCTTCCCCTCCACCCCATCACCGCCACCTACTAAAACTTCTCCTCCAGTCCTTAGAAAAATTCCTTCCTACGTCTATTTATAGGCTTGTTAGTATAGAAGTCAAATTTTTTCCCATCTCCATTCTTTTGGAAGAGAGGGTAAGGGAAGGAATGAAAGCTATTGGAAAGTTTTCAATTTATGAGAAATGATTACCATCGATTACAACCTACTAAAACTTCTTAGTTATATGCCCATTTTCTTTTAAAACTCCGCACCGGGCCCAGTTTCTGGAAACCCCGTAGCCAGGATTTTTCTCAATAAAGGCACAGACACCCCAACAAAGGGCACTAAGGCAAAGTTTCCATTTACCCCGTTTTTTAATATTTAATTTCATGCAATGGGGGCATATACCCCCTCTATTCACAACACTGGTTACAGGCCTGCCTGTTTGTAATTTAGATTATGGAACATGCTATGGCTAAATCTATGATAGAAGGTAATGGACATAATTCCCAAAAAACAAATAGAACAAAAATCACAAAGTTCAGGCCCATTGAATAAAATAGGAAATGAGGATATGCACTCGGTTCACTTCTTCCTCAAACACTGCTTAATCACCCTCGCCCCCCCCCCCCCTCCTGCATGTTTAAGTTTTGTTCCACATCTTGTAAATTTTCTTAGTCTCTATATTAATTGTTTGACACATCATTATTGATTAGATAAAAGGAGAGAAAATATTCAAATGGTGGATGTATATCACATCCCTGATTAAGCTATCTTCTTTTGTACACCAAAATTGAATGATAGAGAATTAAACTTTCACTCAATTTCAAAGTTTGATTGGTCAAAAGTTTCCACCTAATAGAGGATGCCCTCCATAAACATTAAAAGTGCGGAAATGAACGGGAGGTTAAGGGATTTAAAGTTAGACTTACTTAGTCTGTCGTCAACACATTTTCCATATTGACCACTTCAAAAATATAGCAAATCTATATTGTTATGATAATAAATTTAGCATGATTCATTATTTAAAAAGAAATTAAAATAACTAAAAATACTAAATTTTAGCAAAAAAGATCGGAATTAAAAATAATAGATAACCAAACGTCTGAAATTAGTTTACGATATGTCTAACGTAAGTGAAGGATTAGTTCGCGAGAGGAGAAAGATGGCGGGTTACGTACGGCAGACCTCGCAGAAATCTGTCAAAAGTAATGCTTCATTTGTGGAATATTCTGTTTCAGGTCCCATCCAAACCCTTCGTGAGTCAGTTTTTAGCAATATTGGATATTATCGAAAGACAAGAAGTTACTGGAGTGAAAGGTTTTTGACAATTTTCTGTTTGATTGAGCAAGAAACTGATGCACTGAATCCCGCAGCCGAAGGCCTTGAAAGAATAGCACCTGCATTCGATTTTGATGTGAAAACTCACGGAAATGGTTATAGAAGTCTTGTCAAAGTTGTCGGTTCATGTGTTGAGAAACTGATAGCGTTAAGTCAGTATGTACAGGACCATAGGAACAGTTACTTATTTAGGGCAGGACATTATGTACGAGAACTGGAGGCCTATGCAAGTGGCCTTGCACAACTGCGTGTGATATTGGGCTATGCACAGAAGTTACTGGCTTACTCGGAACAAGACTGCCTGTTCCCAACAGACGACCAGTTTCCTAATGAAATGTTTCTTGAAATGCAAGCTCTTGACAGAGAGTGTTTTTATGGACGGTGTCTGGGTTTTCAGGTGCGTAAACTTTTCTTGTACTGTAGGCCTACTGGAAAAATGGGTATAAAATACACAGAAGATTTTTCTTATGACACCTTAGGAGTAACCAGAGTAACTGCAGAATCCAAAGCACTCTAGAAGTTGTACCCCTTCCATGATCTTAAAGGCGGAGTCATAGTTGGTGTTGATGAGAGAGAAGTCCTATTGTTGCTTGTTATAAGTGCATTATTTCATGATAGGGGCCTACAGTAGGAATTTGCCCGTGTCCTTTTTCTGCAGGCATAGTCGTAGTGATGGGAGTAGAAACTTGTCCTTTCTCTGCAGGCGTAGTTGTAGTGCTTAAAAACGATGCTACATGAAGATTATTATTAGTAACTTCAACTGCGCCTGTGCAGGCATACTGGATACTTTGAATAATGTGTTGGATTTTACAGTTAAGCCTTTACACCCCCTATGCTTTCCCCTTTATTTTTATCTTTGTCATTTTTATTGCCATACAGTTTTCCTGCTAGCCTACTGGATTTTTCTTCCTTTTTGCATTATCAGTTATCTTATGATCATATTCTGTTTCTATCTCTCTAGCATTTGAAGACTTTTTCTGTTTGAAGTCTCAAATCGCAAAGCTCTCAAAGTCTACCAATTTGAGGACGAGTCCATGCAACACTGTACATACTGTAGGCCAAGTTACAACACTAGATTAAAAATCAAACAGTACCCTAAGTGTATCAAAATCAACCTGTAGCTCACTTTAAGATCACACACACTTACATGTACTGTACTTCAAAATGTTTCTACTTCCAGTTGTGAAAAGCTAGAGGGAAACATCAGAGAAAAATGGGTAAAATTAGAATGAAAATTTTAATGTTTGGAATATCATATTAGCTCACGACCTTAGCATATATGTACTGTACCAGAGTGACTTTACCTGTTTTTCTTTGGCTAAACTGCAGAATCAACGCATTATTGGAAGTATTATTGCACAGGCGCAGTGAAAGTCTTCATGTTACATCAATTTTGCGAACTACGACTATTCCTGCAAACAAAAGACTAAGTTCCAACTCCATTATTATGACTATGACTATGGAGAAAGGACAAGTTTGTACTCCCATCACTATAACGATGACTATGCCTGCAGAAAAAAGGACAAGTTCTTACTCTAGGCCGCCTATCATGAAATAAAGCACTTGTACAAAAAAGAGGACTTCCCTCAAACCAACTATGACTCCGCCTGTGAGCTTAGGGACGTATACTTTACCTTCAAAAATACTTTGGATTCTGCACATGACTTGTCCTTCTTCTAAAAATTTGTTCCAGCAAATCATAGCCACAAACTTACCGTAGCAAATAGTGAGACCACTTTATCTTAATCAAAATAACCACACAATAAGGACTTCATCCATTGCTAATATGATACTCAGCACCAACTTCCACAACAAGTAAGGTTTTTAGAATAAAGAAAATAAAGAGGAAAAATCTGACCCGACCTGGTTATGTATCAGGTCGGGTCTAGCTGTTTGAAACTTTAAGGAGCAGAACAACTAATGAGTTACTTCCTTTCTCCCATTATACTGTATAAGTTGTGTACATTTATAAATAATAGTGCTGTAATGATGTGTCGAATATCGTGATATCTCTTTTCCTACAACATGAAATATGCCTCTTAACACATATCGCAATACCAAAAACTTAATACAGAACTAAGAAATTTTCTAGGGTAGTTTGTATGATATGGTACTAACGTTACAGTAGTAAATCTACAATGCAAGTTTAGGCCATGATCATTTCTGAATCATCTCTAAGAATGTGCAAAAATATCATGAAACATAAAAAAGCTAATAAGAAAATGTGCTACTTCACCCCACACTGGCATGCTCCGGTGTAAGTTTGCAAAAAGAATGAAAAATTAGCCCAGAAAATGCCTCTAACTTCGATGATTCATGGTCACGTCACGTTGGCTGAATTACCAAAATATTGCGATATACCAATATACTGCGATACTTCTATCTAGAATAATTAGCGTTGTCACGACCAGGCTCTATTATGTATTGATTATCGTGTAGAAAATTATTGCGACATATCTTCTATCGTGATACATTTAAAAAAACTGACTCACGACACAAATTGTTATTATCACTTACTTTATATGATCATGGAGTAACAATTTACTCCATGATATGATAAACACAAGAAAAAATGATTTGCAGATCTAGCAGACGACATGATAGGATAGCGTGACTATTTCTTTCATCACGCATCATGCACGTGTTTGGTAATTCAGCCCATGTGACCATGAATCATCGAAGTCAGAGCCAATATTTTGGACATTCTGGACCAATTTTGTGTTCTTTTTGTCAACTTGTTAAATCGGCGCGTGCCAGTGTGTGGTGATGGAGTACGATATTTAATTAGTTTTTTTTTTATGTTTCATGATATTTTGCCGTTTTTAATGACCTAAACTTGACTTATAGATTTAGTACCGTAATGTTAGAATTGTAACAAAGTAGCTTAGCCAAGTTGCGTGAAAATTTCTTAGTTGAGTATTAGTTTTTGGTATCGCGATATGTCGTGAGAGGCTTATTTCATGTCGTGGGAAAAGAGATATTGCGGTAATCGATATGTCATGACAGCACTAACAATAATTAATACGTAATACAGCCATATCTTGACAGCACTAATAATAGTACAGTATATAAAGATTGTCATATCCAGGAATTTGGCTGTTGCCGATTACCCACATTGGAAAAAAATAGTCTTTTGGTGTTTACAGTATTTGATTATATTGTAAGTTTGACAAGGTGATATTAACATTTAATATTAACTTTAATATTCGGGAACGTCGCCTGATTTCATCCCTGGCAATGACAGGGCTGATACAGCCGCTAAGCTTGCCCTTAACCTCCTCCCTTCCCCTTTTCCCAAAACCCTCTCTGACATCAAACCGCTTATCGCTTCTTTTGTTCGTGACCGCTGGCAAACCTTATGGAACTTCCAAATTGATAACAAACTCCATGTTATCCAGCCCACAATCCCGATCAAATCCACCATCAACAACCTTTCTCGTATCGACAACGCTTCATATTACCCGTCTTAGAATTGGTCACACCCACCTCACTCCTCCCACCTCCTTATTGGTTCCCCAACCCCTCTGTAACAATTGCCACTGCATCCTCACAATCCAACACGTTCTCCTTGCTTGCCCCTGTACAACCTTCCCAGAGCTTCCTCGCTCCCCACAACTCAATTGCTGAGTTCTTCCAAAAAAATCCTCCAGATAAAATAATCTCCTTCCTTCAGCATACATCCCTCTACAACCATATTTAATTCTCCTCTTCCACCCCCTCTCTACTTTGTTTTTGTTTTACCCATGCACCTTCTCTCTCGATCACAGCTTTCTGGCTTTTGTTCTTGAATTTCTCTCATTCTCCCCCTGGTCTCTTTCCTTACTACCTCTAAAATGATCTGACCTCTCAGGCACAATTTGACCTTCGTTGTCGTGGTGCCGTTAAGACCTCATCAAACAAACAAACAAACTGATTGTATTGCAGTTGGAATGAGATTACTCTCACTGGTCATGACCAAGTCTCTGCAAATGTTTAGACAAATTAGCTCAATGGCAAAGTAAAAGGGCTGAGTTGGTAGGCCTATAGCTGGCCTATTAATTTCACACAATTTACTTTAAAAACATTTCTCAAAAATAACTTTCAAAATTAACATGAATTTGCCACATAGAAAATTGTCCAACAGATTGGGTCTTGCTATTCTTCTGTGCGTTTCATTATTGTTTCAGTAGTTTGTGTTTTCATTAGAAATGTTTAATTAAAATGTTGCTCACTTTTAATTCAAAGTAACAGTATTTTGTAACTCCTGTACATGTGTGAGTTTCCAGCTTGATTTCTCCCTTTTCTGTCACTTTAGAAACCTTGAGCAGGATTAATAGTGTTTAAATCATTTTTAGACTTTAGGACCTGCCTTTGTAATGTTACACAGTGATGAATTTTTACTTTGTTGGTTTATTCAAGGAAAATATTGAAGGTTATTAGCATATTTGTACCCTTTGCACCCTCATGCACACATAAACATCCTGCCAAGCAAAATAATGGTACTAATAGTAATAATGTAAAGTAAATTTTGCATCCCAATTATTTACAGGTATTTATTTGTGAAAGTGAGGAAATCCTTAATGACTGGTGGGGATTTTTTTTGGGCTGGTGGGGGATTTTTTTGGGCTGGTGGGGGATTTTTGGGCTGGTGGGGGTTTTGTTTAGGCTGGTGGGAGATGTTTTGGGTTGGTGGGAGATTTTTTCAGATTTAAAAAACATAATCAACATGAACAAAATTAAAAGATAATGCTTAACTTACATTGTTTTGTAGGAAATTTGTTATGTTGGTCTTGAAACCTTGAAAAATATAGAACATTCTGCAATACTTGAGGATACATACAGTACTGTACATGTCAGGGATCTTGGAAAAACCACTTGTCTGTTCACCATAAGTGAGCAAAACAAATTGTGGAGAGTAGAAATATTATAATATACATGTACTGTGGTGCTCGCCACACCTAATTAAGCATCGCAAGTTGTATAAATGGTTGGCGAATGAATTTTTTGGTATTTCTCCAACCCTGGTACCTGATATGGATGGGATGTACTGTACATACTTAGTGTATTTGACCCTTAAGCATTGCTATTCATCTACATGTAGTCCTTTGCTTTGGTCCGACCACTACTCTGAAAAGAAAGTGATCCTGGAACCACACATATAGTATTTTAAGTTGCAATAACAATGTAAAATGGATGGCACTGCCATTGGCGGTGCCGTGGGGGGAGGCATTCGCCCCGTACAAGATTATTTTGCCCCTCCCCCACTTCCCCCTCTCAGGAAATTTTGTAAAGTGACATATTTTGTCTGATTTATAGGCTTTTTCCCTAATGAGACAAAATTTTCCCTCTCTTGTCCTTCCCCATGACCCAAATCCTGGCACTGCCCTAAATTTTTGAACCACACTTGATTATTCTTTTAAATTTGATATTGTTCAGCCATTTTCTTTTGTAATGTACTAGTACAGTACATGCGTCATGTGTGTAAGTGTTGCTCAATTCTTCTAACAAGAAAATGTAATACTTAGAATTAAAAAAGGAGGCACTGTAGAATCACATGTTAATTTCTATGGTAACAGCAGTGTATACAGAATATATAGCTACCAGCAAGTATTTTAAGTTTCCCCTTAAGTTGGGCAATAATAAGCTTGTATGATAATTAAAGTTCTTATCTGAAAAGAATCTTGTTTATAAAACAATGAACTTTTCACTTATCAGGCAATACATTACTAGTGGCTCTGATTATATACAATGATTTTCCTGGTTGTAACTGGTGGTCCATTTCAACCTGCATGGATTGACACCTGTTTTATAATTGTTGTACTCAGAAAATGTGTACTAAATAGGGTACCAAACCAGTTTCCCACAAACTAATTTTCTCTGAATACGTATATCCGGAAAAGGTATTGGCTGTAGGTAGTAGATTGATGCTAAACAGTGCCCAGCTTGATTCAAAGTTGTACACGTTTTAGGCAAAGAAATAGACAATCTACTGAATGAAATATTGTTTACAAGTATTTGAATTTAGGTTTGGTAGAAGGACTTGTTTTGTTCATTAATAAACTTTTCAAGAAGCCAGCAGTCAATGATACTAGTGCTGTCACGACATGGCTCTAATACATATCGATTAACGTGGTGAAAATATCGCGATATATTGGTATATCGCAATACTTTTCAAGAAAACTGACTCACGACACAAATTGTTAATATCACTAGCGTTACTTCTTTTATGATGAACGCAAGAAAAAATGATTTGCAGATCTAGCAGACGACATGATCGCGTGACTATTACGTTCATCATGCATCACGCACGTCTTTGGTAATTCAGCGAACGTGACCATGAATCATCTCAGTGAGAGCCTGAGAGGCATGTTCTGGGCCATTTTTTTGTTCTTTTTGCCAACTTACATCGGAGTGAGGGGTGAAAGAGCACGATTTTTAATTAGTTTTTTTTATGTTTCACAATATTTGTACACGTTTCAATGGCCTAAACTAAGACTTAGATTTAATACCGTAGCGTTAGAATTGTAACATATGAAGTAGCCTAGCCTAGTTGCACAAAAATTTCTTAGTTGAGTTTTAGTTTTTGGTATCACGATATGTGTTGAGAGGCATATTTTATGTTGTGGGAAAAGAGATATTGCGATAATCGACATGTCATGACAGCACTTAGTGATAATGGACTTGTTTCAACTTTGATGAAAAAGACTCCTAATCTGTGAAAATAAATAATTTCCAAGAGAATAAACAATGAATATTTGATGTCATGCTACTATATGTTGACATTAGATATCTGATAATTATCATGTTTAGTGCAAACAAGTTTGTGGCAGTTTTAAGATATATTATCTCCCGTAGCAAAGCAATGATTATGAATAAATTGTCGGCCTTACCTCATTTCATCCTTAATCATACTGTATATGATGGTCATGTCTGATCACTAAAGCTACCATTCAACAGTGAAGTTGCCAAGACTTGTTTTTGGCGGGATGGGGGGGGGGGGAGGGGAGAACTGAGGTGGGACAGGTATTTTTGACAAGGAACGAATTGGCGGTGGGGGGGGAAGGGAGAACTGAGGTAGGACAGGTATGTTTGACAAGGAACGAATGACAGTCATTCCCTCAAAATATAGCAATTTTTGTTAAAATTTTAAATTTAGGTGAATATAATTTGAGGAGGGCACCAAGAATGTGTAGAAATAAACATGTCCCCCAATTTTCATTTGAGGAGGGCACCAAGATGTGTAGAAATAAACATGTCCCCTAATTTTCATTTGAGGAGGGCACCAAGATGTGTAGAAATAAACATGTCCCCCAATTTTCATTTGAGGAGGGCACCAAGATGTGTAGAAATAAACATGTCCCCCAATTTTCATTTGAGGAGGGTACCAAGATGTGTAGAAATAAACATGTCCCCCAATTTTTATTTGAGGAGGGCACCAAGATGTGTAGAAATAAACATGTCCCCCAATTTTCATTTAAGAAGGGCACCAAGATGTGTAGAAATAAACATGTCCCCCAATTTTCATTTAAGAAGGGTACCAAGATGTGTAGAAATGAACATGTCCTCCAATTTTCATTTGAGGAGGGTACCAAGATGTGTAGAAATAAACATGTCCCCCTTTGTGATGCCACTGGTGTCACCATGGGCTTAAATGTTATATAAGACCAACAACATGATATTTTAAGAAGGAGAGGTTCAACCTCCCCATTTACAGTACTCCCATGGTGCGTGATTGGAATCCCTTTTTCCTTAATTCTCTCTGACTATACAGTACCTCAGGTTGCAAATCCATGTTTCATTTGAAGATGGATGAAATAATGTTGATGAGTTATTTAAACTCTTTTTAATTTGCTCACTTTTGAAACTTGAAATTTGCTGACTCTTTGAAATTTGCTCACAGTCTTCAATGGTTACTCAACGTAACTAGACTTGACATCCTACCAGGTACTATTATCCTATTCTTTATCCATTTAGCAACTTTCAACACCTGATGTTTATACTTTAGCTTTCACAAACACCTTTCCTGTGGATTGATCTTGTTTTGCTCTCTCTAACATCAATTGCTCTCTCTCTTGAAGTTGATGATTTTGCTTGTTTCTCTCGTCCTCCCCGTACTTTTAGACCCTGCAAAATAATCTTCAAAAATGACAGGACAATATAGCCCACTGGAGTGACACCAATGGCTTAAATTTTGCGAAAGATAAAACTGTTCCCATACATTTCAACAATAGCAACTCTTTCTTCCTTCGGCCCAACCTCCATCTCAAAGATTCTATCGTTCCCAGTAATGCACTTGTCAGTTCTATGACTCTCCCCTACTACCCCCGGCAATGTCAGTCATAGGTGAGTCATTGAGGTATGAAACAGTGACTCTCATGTGTGTCATTGTACCAAAATGTCAGTCACATTGACTTTGTACAGAGATGAGTGATTTTGGGTAAGTCATTTGCACAAGAAATGTCAGTCACTTAAGTGACTAAGGGGTGCGTCAATGTACATGTTTTGGTCACCCACTTTGGTGCAATGACTCACCTTGTCAGGGGTATAGTCACACAATTGACAAGTGCAAAAGGAAAGTTCTAGATTCCTTGGGATCACTCTCGATTCTAAGCTTTCCTATCTCCCCACATCAGCATCCTCAAAACTAACTGTTACAAAACTCTCAAACTTCTCTAAGTCCTCTCCAACTAGGGATGTGAGCATTTACCGATTATCGTGTACATGATCAAAAACATTGTTTACCGTTTACAAAATTACTACATCGTTTATACGGAAAAATTACCCAGAAAGTGCCCCTACCAATTTCCCAACAATACTTTGCATTCAAAATCATTATTCATTCGCACCACAGACAAAACTTTCAATCAATAATCTTACAATTCAAACTTAATGAACAATCAACCAAGGATTAAACCCTTTTTAATGCGAGAGTTAACTTCGCACAAATCTTTCACTTTGATTTGCCGAATTTAGAGCCACTTGATGTAGGCTTAGGCCTGGTTAACAATACAGGCCAAAGCCACCATCAACAACCTCTCTCGTATTGACAACGTTTATATTACCCGTCTTAGAATTGGTCACACTCATCTCACCCACTCCCACCTCCTTATTGGCTCCCCCAACCCCTTTGCAACAATTGCCATTGCACCCTCACAATCCATCACGTTCTCCTTGCTTGCCCCCTGTACAACCTTCCCAGAGCTTCCCTCGCTCCCTACAACTCAATTGCTGAGTTCTTCCAGAAAAATCCTCCAGATAAAATTATCTCCTTCCTTCATCATGCCTCCCTCAACAACCATATTTAATTCTCCTCTTCCACCCCCTCTCTACTTTGTTTCAACCATGCACCTCCCCTCACGATCACAGCTTTCTGACCTTCTGTCCTTAAATTTCTTTCATTCTCCCCCTGTTTCCTTTACTTCCTACCTCTAGAATGATCTGACCTCTCAGGCACAATTTGACCTTAGTTGTTGTGGTGCCGTTAAGCTATCATCAAACAAACAAACAAACAGGCTTAAATTTCAATTAGGTTAACACTCGTTTTTTAAGCTGTCAAATGGACCCAGAAATACATGGACAAAAAAGCACTGATTGTAATTTTCACCACAAATAGATGCAAAGATTACTTGATGGGTCAAAAAAATATTGTGCAAAAAAAAAAAAAAAATCGCAAAATAAACAAAAATGATTCAAAGTTGCTGAGATTTCAACGTGGCTCATAAGCATCAGCACCATTTTGCCAAGAGGGTTGCATAAAATACAGTACACTTGGGAATGACACTGGTTGGATTTTTTTTTATACAGTTTGCTAGCTGCAAGCTAGTGGTACACTTTTGAATCTTGTACAGCACGGCGATATGTGTTGAAAACATCAAAATGCTTGCAAGACACAGCAATTTACTTGCTAATGTTTCATTTTTGCATCGTTTTAAAGCGCGTTAAAACTATGGATTATTATTTTTGACAACTTTTTTTAGCCTTACAAGTAATTTGAAGACTTAATATAGCCCCCTACTCAAGTTTTGTGACATTCCTTATTTTTAAGGCTGGAAATTGTGATGGCTACATTGTGTGTATTGTAGGGATAGATCTGATTCCGCAAAAAATTCTGAAATTTTCGGCATGTGATCGCATTTTTGGCGATTGGGTACACGATAAATAATTGAAAAAATGGATTGTTATCGTTTACTGAATTAAACGAAAATGCACATACTAATCTCAAACACCAAATGGGGAGCTAATCATCTCACGTTGCTCACCTTATATCCCTCCTTAGATCTAAGCTGGATTACGGCAATTTTATCTATGGTTCTGCCTGCAAATTTTACTTGAGACACATCGAGGATTCGAGGTCATCGAAAACACTACCCTAAAGATCTGCCTTGGTGCCATCTAAACCACCACCACATAGAGGCCAATGATCTCCCCATTGGCCTTAGGTGCACCAAGAGGTCCAAGACCGGTCTCTCCTTCGCTCTTTGCATCCTCACTGACCTCACTCATCCTCGTCATTGACTCCAAATCAGTTCTCACAGGCATCCTTAATATGCTCTGGTCCTTAACATGCTCTGGTCTAATTCACTTATCTTGCAAATCTAAAACAAAATTTACTCTCTCTCTCTTCCTCTGGGAAGAAAATCATCTTCTGGATCCCCAGCCATATCATTATCTCTGGGAATGAAAGGGCTGGCAGAGCAGCCAACAACGCTCTGTCGAACCATATTTCCTTAATCCTTATTCCGCACTCTGACTTTCGCTTCAGCATTTCCAAATACCTCCAGAAAACTTGGCAAGACTCCTGGAATCTTGAGACTAGTAACAAACTTCACAACTATCAATCCCAAAGTAGGGATCAACCCTCTCTTACACAGTCACAATTGTAGAGAGGACATTGTCATCACCCGCATACCTCTTGGTCACTCCTTGCTTACCCACTCCTACCTCCTATCAGGCTCTCCCAAACCTCTCTGCCTCACTTGCAATACTGATTTCTCAATCAAACATATCCTCTTAAACTGTCCTTTATACCTCAACTCCAGATCATTCCTCTCCACCTCTATTTCTGACCTCTTCAAGAACAACCTCCCTCCAACATCATCACCTTCTTCCACAATAGCAACTTATTCCACCTGATCTAATCCTTACCCACACTCCTCTGGTTTTCTATCTCACCTTCCTACAGTATTCTTTTTTGCATCTTTATTTTGTATTTCCTTCCTATCCCTTGTCCCTCTCCCAACCTTTTTTGCCCTAACTCTAACACCTTTAAATTTTCAACACCCTCTTGGCACATTTGACTCTGACTGTTACAGTGCCGTTAAACATCACCAAACCAAACCTTGAAATTTGCAGCCGAAGAAAATTCGAAAATTTAAGATCATCCAGAAAATTTGGCAACTTGGACGTGCAAAAATGTAGGATCATAATTTAGAAACATGAATGTCTTTGCCTCGGGTGATCTACAGTACTGTACATGCACACAGATTCTTCAAGTGCTAGGATTTTTGTCTTGTGTTTTAATTGCTAGTCTCTTGTGCAGGTGGAAAGCTTTCATGTTCATGCAGTTTTTCCCACAGACATGTTGGTAGCGTAGGTGTGAATCTCTTTGGAAATCCAACATACCCAATGACATAATATTAGCATTCCTGCCTTATTGAAAGAGAATTTTCTGTTTATTTACATTGTGTATTCATTCACAGTCTTTTACTAGTTCCTTCAATGGGTGTAGTCACTGGTTCTTCCATTGCACGGCAAAGACAGTGAGTATAATCAATGGCTATCACTCAATGAGGCAATTTGGGGTACAGTAGGTCTGAATGTGCTTTGGGTTATTCTAAAAAGGTCAATGATTCACAACAAATGATCAGCTTTGATTGTATTTGCAGTAAATCTTTTACGTATAGAAGATTTGTAATACCTGCAATGTGGGTGTTCTACTAGCAAGATTTAACGTCCGAAAGCATCCAGTGCTGGACATTGTATTAAGACGGCCACGGCCTTTGATAACCAGATGTGAACTCACTGGTTGCAGACCCACCAGGATTCGAACCCGAGATGGTGAATGGTTGAATTGGGTGTAAATCAACTAAGTTTCTATGAAAATAAGTACTTTGTTTTATTTCAAAGAATGATGAAAACATGGTAAATGTTACATAGGTTTACTGTACAGTAGTCAGCGATTTGTTAAAGTACAGCATAATGTAGCATACAATTAGCCGATTAAGTATGTATGCTTTGATTATTGACTATGTACACGTATGTTGGGATGGTTTCTGTCTGTTGGTACAATGGTAGAAATAAAGTGATATTCAGTTTAACTTGTTTGCGTACGTTTAAATTCCTAAAACTAATCTAGATTTGTAAATCACAAAGTGGAGAATTTGACTTTTGCAACTTTTATATTAAGATTAATTGCTTTGAGCATTAGAACTAATCCAGCAGTTTCTTTTACATGAAGTTGCGCCAACTGTACTTCATGCGCTTGAATGTAACATTGATGGGGTGGGTGGTGTTTTACCCTAAATTTAACATCCATCTTTTCTTTTTCGATGAACTTACATACATTTAGTACCTTGCAATTTTCTTCACCTCGAATGCCAATATTAGAAACCATATATACATGTAGTTTGTGATACTGTATATCAGTAAAAAATGTTGAAAAAGCATACCCCAAATAAAATCTTTAGTCAGGGAATAACTTTTGATTTCATTTATTAAAGGATTAGTTCAGGGGTCAACCATGTCCATGTTATTTGAAAGAGGACTTCAAAAGAAACAAATGGTGAAGAAAGCATTCAAAAATCTTATTCCATTAAGAAGATTTTAAAGTTTGAAATCATTTGAATGACTGAAATCATAGTCTCTGGTTCCTCAAAGTGTTTATGTATTTGAAAGAAAGTTGATTTAATGTTTTCAGTATTTAAATTATTTTTCCTTAAACTTTTTTCAGGTGATATATTATAAATACCCTTCATAGATACAGTTTTACTACTTTTTTGACATATCCCATGGTTTTCAAGCCACAAAATTGCAGGACAAAATATGATAGAATACATAAAGACTTTGAGGAATCTGAAGCTATGACATCACAACTAGTCTGATTTCAGTCGTTTCTACACAAATGATAAGCAAACTTTAAACTTGAATTATCTCCTTAACATAATAAGAAAGTCTGAATGTTTTCTTCACCATTTGGTTTCTATTGAAGTCCTCTTTTATATAAGATAAACATGCTTCACCACTGAACTAATCCTTTAACTTTTACCATTCATGTTCAAATACCAGCTAAATAAAGTAAGCAGTTTTTGATGAAGAATGATAAATTCTATACATATGTAGACCCGCATTAACATGAAGTTTGCCACATCAGAAAAATTCTTATGAGAAGCTTATTTTTCAATGATCCTGTATATTCTACTAAGCTGCAAATTAATTTGCACTCGCCAATTGCAGTAATTAGTGAATACAAAAAAAGCAAAGCATATACGTATATAGTGTAATTATATCTGCACTTTTTAGAATTCTAGTTTCTCGCTTGACTGAACTCGGAGAACAAATTCAGCATAGTGCTGTTGTGTGAAAAAAATTAGTACAGAGGCACTGTACAGTAATTACATTAGAAATTCTCATGGATTGCTATTGTTTGATACCATGACTTACTGTAAGTTATTAATCTGTGTTTTTATTCAAAACCCCATGTGACATTAACAAACACTGTTTCCATCATCCATGGAGATTAGTTTAACCACTTCCTCTTTTGTGTAGTACCTTTCTTTGTTGTATAATTTTTTTTTGAAGTTGTTTCAATGAAAATTTACCTGAAATTTTTGATACTACACATTGAACATTGAAGGTATATATGTGGAAAAGCAGAGATATATCACCCTGATGAAAGCAGGGTCTTTTTTAGCATACTAACTGGGGGCCCCACTCAGCAAAGTGCCCCCCCCCCCTAGTTTGGTCCTAATTTGGTCCCTCATATATACAACCAAACAAATTTAGGTGCAGATTTAAAAAAAAAATTTAAGGAAAGAAATTTCCCCAAAATGGAAGACAATGTTCCTATAATCGAAGAAAATTGTCTGGAAATGAAAGAAATTACCCCAAAACTGGCCAAAAATTTCCCGAAAGTGAGCAATTTGTTTTGAAAATTTGCAAAATTTTACGATAAATAAAGAAAATAATCATGGAAATTGAAAAAAAGTACCCCAAAATGAAAGAAATTTTCACACAAAAATGGAAGAAAATTGAAGAAAATTGTCCACAAATGAAGAATTTGGTTAAAAAATTGTGGAAAATGAGCATAATATTCCAAAAATGAACAAAATTTCACAAAAATGAGCAAAATATCACAAAAATGAGCAAAATCTAAAAATTGTCATGAAAATTGAAAAAAACTAAGCAAAAATGCGAGAAAATTTCATGAAAAAATGAGAAAAAATAAGGAAATTTCCCAAAAAGTAAAGAAAATTTTCCGAAAAAGGAAGTAAATAAGGAAGTCAAGGTTATAATTATATCCAATTTCCTGTTCACTATAGTCAACTTCTCCCTGTCAAAATATTTTCAGGAGAAGGATTGAAAAACAATAAGTTAACAAAAGAAATTTTCTAGTCGTCCCATTCTGAGGTCAAAAATATTACGCAGCTAATTAGACATCTAAGTTTTAAAATACTGTAAAATGGTCAACTTCTAACCGATTTTGATGGGACTTTTTGCTGTTTTATGATTGTTAGTATCTTTTTTAACTATTTACTGTGAGCTAATATTGTTGCTACCTATCCATATGCCCCTTTTGAAAATGAAATGTGCCCTTCAATTACTGTCAAATGTGCAAGAACTGGTGGAATATCCACACACTTAATTTTTTTTTTTTACAAAAGTGACCCTTTCAAAATGAAATGCTCCTTTACTTTGTTGTGTTGGGCCCACTAATTATATCTATATAAAAGGAAGGGAGAGGGGGGGGGGGGGGAATGACTCGGGAAGTGCCCAGTGGCGGATTAAGCGTTTATGGGCCTAAGGCTGAGTCTGTATGACCGGGTCCTTTTGTAAATATACCATACAAATTTTCATAAATTATGACTTCTTATAAGTTTGACTCAAAATCCTGATTTCATGATCTGATGACCCTATAAAGCTCACTTACTCTTTTTACATGTTTTGAATCATGGTCTACTATTGTAATTTTGAATTGCGTTTCTCTCCTGATTATTTGTACTTCTCTTTTTCAAAGATGATTTTTAGAGCATGCATTTTATTTCTTACACCTAATTTTGGTGGTCCTTCCCAAGAACCTGGGCCTAAGGCTTAAGCCTAATAAAGCCTAATGGGCTACCCACCACTGGAAGTGCCCCCTAAGAGGTCCTGTTCCCCACTTTTTGAAAGCTTCCTACACCCCTGTGTTACATGCATAACAGATAGTCTGGACTCATTAATAATACAACTTAAGATTCCTAAGCTTTATTTGTATTTATGCACTCTAGTTTATTTAGTCTTGTATAAATTGACACAAGTTGCCAAGTTGATCGGAATATTTCTTCATTTTCATGTCACACCAGTGTACAGTATACTTAGTACAGGTACAGTATTACACAGCCTTATATATTTTACTCACAACTGGTTAAAGTCCATGTGCTCTTGTTCAAATCGACCAGATCTTGTAACTGGAATTAAGCTTTTGTTTTGTTTTCAGTAAATAATCTACTGAATCGTGAGGTAATTGACCAGATCGTGCAGTAGTTTTACTGTTTGTGTGTGGTTTCTAATAGGTATAATGCAGTGTTTGGAGAGTGACGCTTGTAATTGGGAGGAATTAACTTTTGTCGTCATCATTGCTGGAAATAACACTGATTGATAAGTTGCAGTGGGCGACTGGCAAGGTGACTCATTGTCACATGATGCATAAATTAACAATTCTTCTAGTAAAGTATAAAGGAAAGGCTTGATGATGATATAAAACCCTTTGTGTAAAATTAACACTGTACAATGCTGCCCACTTGCAAGCCTTCTCCATGATCAGTTGTGTGACTCACCCCTACTATAATGTCAATGTCAGTCAAAGGTGCTTTATTCACACATAAAATAGTGACTCACATGTGCATGCTTGTACCAAATTGTCAGTCACAAGAGTGACTCAGGGGTGGGTCAATTAACTTCAGACCCATTGACTATGTACAGAGGTGATAGATTTGGGGTAAGTCATTTCACAAAAAATGTCAGTCACCTAAGTGACTGAGGGGTGCATCAATATACATGTTTTGTCCACCCACTATGGTGCATTGACTCACCTTGTCTGAGGCTGTAGGGGTGAGTCACACAATTGACAAGTACATAAGAGATTAATATAAAAAAAAAACCTTTCATTGCAGTCATGATCCCAAATTTGTAAACCACAATTTAGTAATGAATAAGCTGTTCATGTAAAGGGGATAAGGAGGGGTGGTCAGAAGCTACCCTGTTTGTGTTCACCCACAGATGCAGATCGTACAGTACCTTTTCAAAATGAGGCCTAGCCCTCACAAGTGGTGTACATGCAAGGAAATACCATATCCCTGGTACATATAACTTAAACACTTACACAATTTCTACCCTATTCCCTGTGAGTCTGGCAGTGACCTGCAGTGGCTTGCAAATGATCAGCTGTATTTTAGGAATATCTTTATTGTGTCCGAAAATTGTAACTTATTTCGTTTTTTGGCTATGTGTTTCAAAAACAGTTGAAATTTTAATTATAATAAGAATAAAGTGGACAAGCACATGTATAAGGGAAAAAAAATTGCTACATTTAGATGTAATATGTTTTCTCTATTAAGCTTATCCTTTTCTTTCAGGATGTGTGTGTTGTAGAGAGAAAACCATGTTGTTATCTTCATTATCTTTTCTTCTTGGTTGTACTGTAATCTTGAAGGACGATTCTTCTTAAGAAGGAACAGCTTTTGGCATGCTCTGATAAATCCTTTGTAATCTATCCAAACTGTTTAGAGTTGGTTTTATGTGCCAACACAGTACATGGTGTTTGATTCCTGTTTTATACCATGTTCCAAACAGGGAAGCTTCAGAAGGATATAGGAGGGGGAATTGGCATCCCAATCTTTCTCAGGTCACACTTGTTTGTGTATTTTGTCACCCAGTCCTCGTTCAGGATTGGAAAAATACAAAAAAAGTTTCTCACCAATCATTTATACAAATTGGCGAGGCTTAATTAAGTGTGATGTGTACCACAGTATATTATAATATCGCTACTCGCTGCAATTTCTGTTTCTGGTTTTTCCAACCCTGCCCTCTTCTTTCCTCCATTCCATTTAATACATTCAACTAGAATAGTTTGTTTGCACCTACAATGTATTGTGTAGATGACACCCGTTTTCTGTGATATTCGTGTACTTGCCAGTAGTGGCATAGCTAGGGCCCTAGGGGGGCCCTACATGGGGTGAATGGGGCCCTGCGGTCCCCTATGGTATATAGGTATAATGGTATATTTTTCTTATAGGCCCCCTTTATATGGGCGGCTGCCCCTCCTTCCGCCCTTTAGTTACGCCACTGCTTGCCAGTCTCAGTTTGCAATTTTTGGTCGCGATGCAATTGCATTAGGAACCTATGTAGTCATGCTAGCATGCGTATGTTTGTATGCTTTGGCGTAAGCTTACTTTAGGTGACAAAGTTTACTAGAATATACGACTTTAGGTGACACACTTACTTTGGGTGACAATTTTGGTGTCACCCAAAGTTTTTTTACCATTTCTAAGCATAAATTTATTGTTGCAAATAGGCTTATTTTGTTCTCTGGGGTCTAAAATCCTCATTCCCAAGTTTTGGTTATATTAGTTTTAGGGTTTAGGGTAGATTTTAAGATCTGAGTTAAGAATCAGGAGGTAATGTGCAAGTCAATGGGAATGTCACCCAAAGTAGCGATTTGTAACTTTATGTACGTTTGTATGTATGTATGTATGTATGTATGTATGTATGTATGTATGTATGTATGTATGTATGTATGTATGTATGTAGGTAGGTAGGTAGGTAGGTAGGTAGGTATGTATGTACAATATGTATGGATGTATGTTATGTATGTATGAATGCATGTATGCATGCATGCATGTATGTATGCATGCACGTATGTGTGTCTGTGATAGAAGCATGTAAACACGATATCTTAAGAACCGTGAGGTAGATTTATTTCATACTTGGTATATGGATGTACTGTGATCTGTAGATGATCCCTATTATTTTTGATGATGATATCATAAATATTAGTAGGTGGGGCTAAATGTTAAATTCTATTAACAAGCTTGTAAACATGATATCTCAAGAACCATATAGTGGATTTATGTCATACGTGGTATATGGATGTGTTGTGATCTGTAGATGATCCATTTTTGGTGGGTTTTCATTCACCAGTGCTTCACAACTGGTTTATCAAAAGGTTGTGTACATCTCTATCCGTAGCTGTTGAGAGAGGGATTTAAAATAACCAATCTACAGTACTTACCTTTTGATATTTTGTGACACCCAAGTGGACACTTTTGACCATGAACTCTTCCCTAGATCTACAGTACCACTAGTGAATGTGGTTTTTCCCCTTCAAACAAATGTCTGGACCACCACTGAATATTCCAAAGCCTGATCAATCTCAATTTGTAAAATATGTTCTGGAAACTCAAAAAATATTATTTTTGAACATTCCATTTTTGTATATATTCAAATGTTATCAAATAAATTTCCAAAATCACTCATGAATTTGGAATGTGATTAATTTGAAGTATAGGAAGTATGAATATTAAAGGAGGGAGCCATGGAGGCACATGCTCATATAATTAGAATTTTCTGTTTTCTTAGCAATCCAAACTTTATTTGACTTAGGCCTCAGGATGTACTTTACCTAAACAGGAAAATCATTTATGAATTTATGATGGTTACCATGGAGACTGATAAGGCTTAGAGGTAATTTGTATTCATACTGATCATCAAAGGAATGTGTGTGTATCAAAACTCGGCAGGTAATTTTCTTTCCTGATAAACAAAACTGTCAGGGATCATGGTAAAAATGAACCCTGTAGGATATTGGGTGATTTTGAGGTATGCCATTTTGAAGATGGGTGCATGTGGTTTAAGTTATATCTCTCGGATTCAATTAACGGATGATTTAACATTGCTAGCACATAAAACGCTTTGAAAAGTGTTTGAGATTGTGGTTTCAAACAAATGTTACTGAGATATATCATTTTAGGGGATTATTTCCAAATTTGGCAAAAAAATGTTTAATAAAAAAATAGGGAGAAAAAGGGAAAAACTAAGGTCATCAACATAATTTGCAGGTTCGTCGTCAATTTTGAAAATGTTTTTGTACCCCTATTTTTCAATAACATTTAACTGTTTAGGTTGTTTTATGCGAAGCGCCCTGCAGTGTCATATATGGCGGATACCAGCACTTTACAAGAAAGTGGATTGATTGATTTTAACGCTATTATCTAATGAAAATTTCACAAAATACAAAACTCCTATTCAGGCAAAACTATAATTTCTTGTGTAGAAATTCTTGATGCCGTACACCAAAAATATGTATGCCATGAAATATCGACTGCACAAAATCAGAATATGAAAGAATATACTGCAGTAATGGTTAACTTTAGCAAAACTATAAAGGATTAGTGAATGGGTCCACCTTATATGAACAGAGACAAAACAAAATGGTGAGAAAGCGTTCTAAAAAAAAATTCCGTCAAGGAGATATTTAAGTTTAATGTTCGGTTTGATTTGTGTAGAAATGACTGTAATCAGACTAGTTGTGGCATCACAACCTCAGATTACTCAGTCTTGATGTATTCTATGATTTATATCATATTTTTTCCTGCGATTGTGTGGCTTAAAATCCGTTCGATTTGCCAGGAAAGTAATCAAACAGAACCTAGAAAGGAGTAATAATATATCAAAGTTTGAGGAAAAATAATTCAAATAGTAAAAGAAGGTTTAAAAAATTTCTCTGAATACATTAGCAATTGTTAAAAATGTGAGGATGAGGGCTCTAACCTTTCATAGTAGACTTACTACACCAGTCATTTCTACACAGAGATGACCTTTAAATTCTTGAATATCTTCTTAACGGAATATGATTTTTGAGTGCTTGCTTCACCATTTTGTTTCTATGCAAAAGTCCTCTTTCATATAAGATATACTTTCTTGATCACGAAAGTAATTAATCCTTTATACTGTAGGTTTTAACCATCCCCAAACCACTGAATACAAAAGAACAACCGTACCCATTTGTCGTCACTGCTAACAGCAGTTCATGAGTTTTTGTGTTACTGCAGAGTAAGTGCAAATTCCTTTTCCTGGCAAAGGATCAGTAAGCAATGATTCCTTTCATTTCCCTTTTATTTCCTCTTTAGTCAGTAAGGACTTAAGCTGGATAATGCGCCGCTGATAATCTTCCAAGGTTTTGTCCACATTTCGCTCTAGAAAGATTTGCAAGTTAGAACTTGCCATAGTCTGCATAGCTTTACTTCATTGATTGAAGGAATTTGCCACAATTAAGAGAGCATTGTCAGAGTGAATTATGAAGCCCGTAAGTGGAATCCTAACATTTACAAATTGACTTCAAGTTTGTCGTGAATAAAACGAAAGAAGGAATTTGCCATACAGAGCTTTGAAAGCAAAATGCATTGTTAGGGTGAATTATGACGTCAATAAGTATAAACTTCTAAATTTTCAAATTTCCTTCAACTTTGTTATGAATCAATTAAAAATAATGTTTACCACTTAGTCGTGAGTGAGGTTGGACAAGAAATTCATGGATGGTAATTGTACAGGAGAGAGATGATGTTAAGACACCTTGAACAATTAAGTTAATATTAGGGTACAATTAAAAAATTACGGGAGGGTGTTCTATCTTTTATTATGGTTTAAAAGTGAATGAAATGTACTGTACTTTGCTTTGGTATTTGCAAATATTTACTAACATGTTTTTAAAGTCAAAGACAATCAATAAACTTCACACTCTCTTCCCCTCAGGGAAAAATATTATCTTTTTCTGGATCCCAACCACGTCGGCATTCCCGGCCAGGAGAGAGCCGAAAGAGCCACCAACAACGCTCTGTCGAATCACATCTTTCCTTTTCCTATCCCGCACTCTAACCTTCGTTGCTCCACTTCCAGCTACCTCAGTAAGACCTGGCAAGACTCCTGGCATCTCGAGACCAGTAACAAACTTCACACCATCGAACCCAAAGTTGGGACCAACATCCCCCTGCACAGTCGCAGCCACAGGGAGGACGTTGTTATCACCCGCATCTGCATCGGCCACACCTTTCTCACCCACTCTCACCTACTTTCCGGCTCCCCTGCTCCTCTCTGCCCTACATGCAACATTGATCTCTTGATCAAGCATATCTTCTTAACCTGTCCCTTATACCTGAACTCCAGATCACACCTCCCCCTCCCCCATTTCAATTTCCGATCTTTTCAAGAACAATCTTATCTCCAACTTCATCACCTTTCTCCGCAACAGTAATTTATTCCACCTGATATAAACCTCCCTATCCTTCCCTTCTCTGCCTTACCTTTCTTTTATTACCTTAACTTCTTTCCCTTATCCACCTTCTCGCCCTCCTTCCCTCCATCCCACCTCTCTTTACTCTCTGTCCTAATTCAAGCACCTTAGTTTTTAAAACCCTCTTGGCACATTTGACTCTTGACTGTCAAGGTGTTGCACGTTAAACATCAACAAACCAAACCAAACCAAAATTGGTGGAAAGATTTTTCAAACCGTTCAGTTCTGTGGTCTAGCATCAAGCTAGAGATCCAGGTTCAATTCCTGGTGGGTCGTCATTCACCAGTGGTTGACAATCGGTTTATCGACCTCCTTGGACATCGCTACCGTATATAACCCAGGCCCATAGGAATGGGGTGCGACATGTGCATTTGCTCCTCCCCCCCCCCAACCCCCCGCCCCACCCCTCCTCCACGATACACAAATCTCTTATACTGTACCTCTCTATAATTTATGTGAAATTGGAACATTTTACTGTGGAAATGCATGGAAAATCATGGCTACAGTGCCTGTAACCTTAGCTTAAACTGTTAATCTAATGTGAGCTGTAAACGATAGTGGTAACCTATTTTGAAGTAAAACAAAAACAAGAATTGATCAAACAGGATATACCTAACATGACTTTCCCTATCATCACTCTTAATTAATCTGAAAATTAAATAGTGGGATTTTGATTTATTCCCAAGTTGTATTTTATTTGTTGCTTTTAGTCATTCATTTATTTCACTACAATAAATCAGTTGTATTTTCTAGAGTAGTAAATGGTTATATCAATGTGGCCCCCATGCATGCAGTTGATGTTTATAGCCTCAGACATGTCATTTGAATTAATTGCGTTGCCACATAGTAAAGCTGTCAAGATGCATTAATTTGCATTTTGATAAAGGGGAAAAGACAACTTGCTGATAGGATGCTAGAACAACTTGGTACTGTATTTACAGCCTACATGTACTAAGCTAATGGGCAATATCGATATATCAATATAATCTAAATATCGATATGCAAATTAGATGACATCATACTTCAATCACAGCTGCTATTCAGAGCAAGGTCATCTCATCTCAGCATAAAAAAAAAAATCAAATGAAAGGTCTTGTATGAATTAACAGAAACCATTGCAAAATATGTACATAAATCTTTAAATAAACATCCATTTGATTCCATTATGCTTTAAAATGTCTGTTTATATGGTCTTTCCATTTTGGTTCTTGTATTGTATGTAGTCCTCCTGAGCCTTAGCACAATATTGAAGATTAAATCAATATATTGATAAAATTGATATATTGATATGACCCTTGAACTCAATATCGACCATATTGATAGGGGTCAATATCGAAATATATCAAAATATTGATATATTGTTCAAGCTGAAGATGTACTGTATTTGTCTGTACCATGTTTTATCTATGAAGAGAAAATGCAGCTTTAATGACCCACTACAACTTATTGTTTGCTTGATTTTTGAATAAAAGGAAATTATTTTGAGTAGAATTGAGAGTCTTGAGTTTATGCAAACAAGTAATATACTTCCTTCATTCTGACGTACTATGAGTTCCAATACAAAATTTGTGATTAAAGAAACAGAAGGCACAAGCAGATTTACATTTGACTCTCGACTGTCGCAGTGTCGTTAAACCGCAACAAATAAACAAACCAACCTAACGCACCCGATTCATTGTAGTCAATTTCATTCATTAAAATTGGCATAATCTGAAATTCTGCACTTGCCGAATCTTAAAACTTCTGCGCCAGGTTTTTGGTGCTTTTGTACAAGACTAGTTTGACATAAACAATACTGTAGGTTTAAAGCTAAAAATGAAGAGCCATTCAACAGCTGTCTTCACAAATTTCCACATATAGTTAAATATGTATCCTAAAAACTCAATTTTCAACCGATTCTGGTATTTTTTGTTGGGGGTCTTCAATAGATAGAATCATCAACAATCTAGCAATGTTGCCTGTAAGTAGTGTATCCAGTTTCTTGGAGTTATTGTAATAACTTTACAATGATGTCGTTATGTTCAGTTTTAACTGATTTTGTTTATCAAATCCTAGTTTCCTCGCTCACCGTGCTCAATACAACTAATGATATACTGCTTTATGATCCCTGCATAATGATCCCTGCCTAATGATCCCTGCCTAATGATCCCTGCATAATGACTAAATAGACATCACAGTCTAATGTGCATGTACATTACAGAAGTAGTCTCTGGTTGGGCATTCTGGCATGCATGCCCACGGATAAAAGAAGGCTCATTGAAACTTCAGTTTTAGAGAAGAGTTGGTCATGAAACTCCCATAAAAATAAGTATTACAAGGAAGGAAGCTTAATTTCTTAAATATAATTTAGCTTGATTTCTGTTTAGATGGACAGTAAAGGGAAATATTAGTGTTAATCAGCTGCATGTTTATGGATGTACATAGCAGGTAGCACAGAACTAATTAATTATTACTGCGCCAGCCCAAAATGAGAACCCCCAGAGAAATTTAAAGCTAATAAAAACTTTTTTTAGAGGTCCCATTTTATTGGACAGAAAGTTGAGAAGTTAAAAAATTCCAGGAATAAAAGAGAAGGGATAGGTCTGGACTATGTATGTCCAAACTTGACAAGATTTGTTTCAGTAAACGTTTTTCATGGGGAACTATTTTACCATGGATCCATACCAAAATTTGAGTGATTTGGTGAAGGTGTATAACACCTCTTCACTTCAGCCTCAAAAAAGGGCCAAAACCTCCGGTGACACCCTATTAAAAGAATCCTCACCCGAAAGATATTAGAAAGTACTTTTTGGAAAACATCACGAAATACCTCAAACCGTTTGCGCTCTGGTAAGAAAAGGACCCTGAGCTTGACTCTCTCATCATAGGCTTCAATAGGCTAATTAATTAGTTCCATATTACAGTACCTGTACTTAACAGAGATCCATGTCATATGATTTATGACATCACCCATGATATGTAATTTTGTGTACTTCACAACGTGTCAAAATGTCTTTTTAGTTGGTTACAATTTGTGGATCTTAGTAGAGAGAAAAGATTGTTCCAAAGTTCCCTGTCCAGCTGAATTTGGACAAATTCTTGTTGCATGACTCACTAGGGTAAACTAAACATGGCCCATAGTTTTGTACAAGAGCAGAAAGTAGATGATAAATTCAGGTGATAAGGTATAAACAGGAATAAATAATACTTCTGTGCAGGGAGTTGTGATTAAGAGAAATCCCTGTGACATCATGTGGGTGGATGACTGTATTGTGTTGATAGATTCATTTACAGGTACAATAAGTCTCAATATGTATTGTATTCAAACATACTGCACATACTTCTTGGTGGTAGAGGCAACATTAGCAAAATTGTCTTAAAAAATCTTTAAAAACAATGAAAATAGATCAATTATCACAATATTACCTCTTGAATTTGGGGTGTGAGTAATGCAAATATTTGATTTATCAACAGGGGATATCTCTCCTTTGTTCTTTAGTCAAGGTCAAAATCTACTTTAATACCTGACCTAAGCAAGAACCAGAGGTTGCGTTAAAATTTTTGTCTGGCATATGCGGTTACGACAAGCCCTTGATTTTGGGCGTATTGTACCAATTTGCCGTTGTAACAGGGCACTGCGTAATGTACAAGGCACTGCACACTAGCGAAGCTTGCAAGTATTGTTAACGCACACACTTGTGTAGGCCTGCCTTGCTAAAGTGATTGAAAGTAGAATCCTAGCTAATGATATCGTTGACAATTGAAAACAACATCAAAACTTCACGTACAGTGTGCATGTATATACTGACTAGACCATGTGAACTAACCTACAGTACTGTATATGTGTTTATGTACAGTACTTATACGGACATGTTGAATTATTTAGCCTTTAGTCTCGTAGTTGTGTCATTTTTTTTAATATTTCTGAGTAATTCAAAATCATTTTTGGGTAAAATAAAACTTTTAATCGCATCAGAGAGGTAAGATTTTCATGATTTTCATTTAAGTAAAAACTCTGGTGTAAAATTTCACATGATATATCTAAATTCTAAGACGCAGGTACAACATGTGTCATAAGAAATTTCAGCCATAGCGTAATATACGACAAATTTGTCGTTATAGCGAACCTTGGCAAGAACCAAGACAAAATGCAGAAATCACAGCAAAATAATGTCATATAAGGATTGTCTAAAATGAGTTCATTGCGATGATTATAGTACTGTACAGTTTTTGTGAACTAATTAGGCATTATTACAGTTGTAAAGAAAAAGGTGAATATTCACATTTTCATTTTCCCTAAGTATAAATTATCCAATTAGTTTCCATCATACTGTACATCACAAAACCGCTAATCACTTTTGATTTTCAGGGAAATTCATTCACTTAGGAAAATGTGCAAATGTCAAACGGTTTGCATGACAATGTTGCTGTTTTCATGATTTTGATTCTTTTAAGGGAAACAACAAAAGTTAGCATGTACTTCTCAGGCAGTAGCCAAGGTGGAAGCCATGCCCCCCCCCCCTCCCCTTCCCCATCATTGCTGAATGTTGATCTTTTTTGGGGGAGACGTTTTTTTTTATTATTGTAACAGCTTCTGAGTTTTTCTGCTTTATATATAGTTCACTGGGGTGAAAACAAATTTTGGCTCCTCCCCTCTTTTAATTTTCTGGCTACGTGCCTGGTACATCTACATGTCCAATAGATCGAGATACTGAATATAAAGTAGATGATTTTCTATCTCAAAGTGCAGATAATGATGCATGCAACTTGCTTAAAATGCAGATTACACCACTCAAGTTTATAATTCTAAAGGTAGAGGTATATAGGCTTATAATCCAGTACTTGATTAAATGAAGAAGCAGAATCTATTCATGCATAAAAGAACAGCTGTGCGGATGATTGTATCGTGCCTCATTAAACACAAACTGAATAATTTGCCAGGAAAACTGATGTACTTCTTGTAATACGATTGTGAAGGAAAGGTGTGTACCTTAAATGAGGTTTTAATTTTACCATGAAGTACTGTTGTAATGTGGCCCGGGTGTATTATTCTGGAGTCTCTTGAATATTCGAACACATGTGCATGTGATGGTATTTTGATGTGAATTTTCAGATCAACCTGTAATTATGTCTAATGACTACTAAAGTAATTTTTCTAGGACACAATTGTCAAATATTAGAAATGTGCTTTTTTTCTTCTTCAAAATTCTCATGATTTAAATAAAAAGACACTTCACTCTTTGACCAAATTTCAGCTTAAACAATCAATTGATACCATAGAAAAGAATAAAAAATAGAGATAAAGAGAGGTCTTGTATTTTTCATTGAATGCCTTCTGAAATATTTTGCTTGACTACAGTGTAACTAAGATGATATTGGTATGATTGTAAGGAGTGTCTGTGGCGGCCTACTGTACATTAGGAAAAGTAACAGTAACATTTCATAATAAGTGAAAATCACAAGCAGTGGCATTCTTCATCTGTGACAGAAAATATGTTATATTTTTAGTGGGCCCATGAACGGTTGAAACTGTGAAGCATTGTACAAAAATTGTCTAAATGGGATTTAAAGGATAGTTCAGGGGTTAAGCAAGTCTATCTTATATGAAAGAGGACTTCAAAAGAAACAAATTGGTGAAGAAACCATTCAAAAATCTTATTCTGTTAAAGAGATATTCAAATTTAAAGTTTGGTATAATTTGTTAGAAACGACTGAAATCAGACTAGTTGTGATGTCAGTCATACTGAAAGCATCAAATCATCCAGACAACATCTTTTTGCAGAATTAGATGATTCAGAAGAACAGCTGGTACAAGAGGAACTGGGCCGCCTTCCAGAAAAGGATCTGTAAGAATCCGTAAGAGTAGCCTCAGATTCCTAAAGTCTTTGATGTATTCTATCATATTTTGTCCTGCGGTTGTGTGGCTTAAATCCATAGGATATGTCAAAAAAAGTAGTAAAAGTGAATCTAGGAGGGGTGTAATATACCACTGTAAGAAATTTTGAGGATAAATAATTTAATTAGTGAAAAAATGAAATAAACTTTCTTTAAAATACATAAAGATTTTTGAGGAATCTGAGGCTGTGATGTCACAACTAGTCTGATTTCAGTCATTTCTACAGTAATGATATCAAACTTTAAACTTGAATATCTCCTTAAATAAGATTTTTGAATGCTTTACCATTTTGTTTTTTAAAGTCCTCTTTCATGGAAGCTGAACATGCTTGACCTCTGAACTAAACCCTTTAATTTGGTAAGTTTACTGGTTAAACATGTTTATCATGTTAACAATGAAACAAACTACTTTGACATTGTGATGTGTTCAGGAGATGAAGAGTTTGAAAGATGTCACACGTATGTTTGAAAATGACTGGTGTAAATGTCTTCTGTAGCAGAATAATGTAACATCCTTATTTTCTTGACAATTTATTTTTTATTTTTTTACTCTGAATTTTTATTTATTTTTCTTAAAAATTTCTTTAAATGGTAAATTACACTAACTTCATTCTGTTGGCATGTATGCAATGGTTAAATTGTGAACATAAAGACTTGGAAATGATTCTGCAAAGCTGACAACAGGAGTACAATTCTGGAATGACTTACTTTATCATTTTTCCAATAGTCAGATGAACATGTTTGACCACTAATCTTATCTTGTAATTTACTAGTGTAGTGGGAATTACTGTAACAGGTCATGATGTTCAGGATTAATCAAAACTTTTGTAAATTATGACAATCTCCAGACTGTCATTTTCTCTCAAAAATTCTGAAATATGTCAAATTTTCCCAAAACTGATAAAGATTATTTAGCTGTGGGTCAAAAGGTTATGCGAAAAGTCAAGAGGAAGAAGTTTCTATTGAGGTGCCCAGAGGTGATTCTGTGTGGTATCTGCAAAAGAAGCCCTTCTCCAGGTGCCTTATCATTTAAGATGCTTCTTTTGCTGCTCTGGTAGTGCATCATGTGGAAATGATGCATCCATTTTTGTTTTGTGATGCATGAAAGATATTTCATACAAAATTTGTCACGGAGCCATTATAGAATTCAGCATCATGAAAATATTTGCACTTAATGAATATGTGCCCAAAAAGCAAGGACATATTATCTGGGGGCCTTTTAAAATTTCTTTCTGACATGAATATTTAAAACCAACTGCCAGTGTGCTTGAACTTAAATATCTTGTTTGTTGTGCTATTGGTACTTCTTGTTATCAATTTGTTATGTCAGTAAGACTGAATGTTACTGACAGCCAAATATAAACAGCTTCTATTTTCAAAATGGATTCTTATTGTCAAAATGGACTGGAATAAAGCCTTCACATTACCGTTTTACTCCTTTTTTGTTACTTTATAAACTATGTACCAGAATAGCAAACAAGAATTTTGTTAGCTATTCTGGTACAGAGTTTTTTAAGTACCGAAAAAGGAGTATAATGGTAATTTGAGGGCTTTATTCCAGTCCATTTTAACAATAGAAATCCATTTTGAAAATAGATCCATTTTGAAAGTAGAAGCTGTTTATACTTCTTGTACAGTATGTAGAGATAAGAATCATCAAGGGTGAGGTGTATGAGGTTCATTCTCTTTAAGTGATTATTTGCAAAGAAATAACTCTTTTTAAGCTCAGCTTTCCTTAAAAGAGGGAAACATTGTTCCAAGGAAATTGTTTGATGCATCACTTCAAAATTTAATGTATACTAGTTTTTGGTGGCTATTAATTGACTGTTCAGTGTTAGTGTGGCTATTAATTGACTGTTCAGTGTTAGTGTGGCTATTTATTGACTGTTCAGTGTAAGTGTGGCTATTAATTGACTGTTCAGTGTTAGTGTGAATATTTCAACACAACAGAAAAATTATATTGTATATTATACCAATAAGTGTCCTTTAAGTACTCCATGATAATTAATTTTATGGGTTTAATGATTGACAGATTGTTATTATAACCAATCAATGTACGAATTTGCTTAGCAACAAAATCTGCGTAACTTAGTGGGGGCAAACATCCTATGCGGTACTGGTACAGTACAGCTAGCTAACAGCGCGCTTATGTAGTCAATGCAACTTACTGTACAAAACAAATTTCTGCTCACACAGACTGAGTGACGGCAAAATGGTGAACAAAAATTGCGCTTACCTGCCCGCTGCGGGCTTTGTAATTCTGATTACTCTTACCTAGAACAGTTAGCAAACTGAAGTTTGTTTATCCCTTTTGCTAAAAACTCTGAAGATCTGGAGAAGTGCCATAAATGAATCAAAGCTTGCAGCAGACCTTGCGAACATCTAAATGTCAACGCATTGGTAATGCACGATTGCGAATTTGAGGTTTGTTTGTCCCACATAGTTACCACGTTGATATGGTGAGCGCGGCCTATTTGGAAACATGAAAAAGGTTAATTTGCACAATATACTTTGTTGGAAAAGATTCACTTGAAAAAAATTCTGCTCTCATCAGATGGATACATGTCTGAAAACTAAAATAGGATTCATAAGAAATTAATATGAATAATTGCTAAAAAATATACAAATTTTGTTCCGATTGTCAATTCGTTGCTGACAGAAAACTATAGCAGGATGTTGCAGTATGTTTGATAGCATAAAGTTCAGCAGTGCTAGTGTATCTAATAACATTTTATAATCAATGATGTCTGTTGAATGTTTCTTCTTGTATTATTGTGCTTCCGTGAAGGGAGTACTGTAGTTATTGGAGGTTAATGATGTTAATTGTTATTGATTGGTTACTTGACATTTTACATGTAATGTGAGCATGTTGTTTACTGGCATTGTGATCAAGTACATGCAGTGAAAGGAAACAGTGATTCTTAAAGTGTTTTCTTACTTGTGTACATGCTGGGATCAGACTTACTGCAGGCAATCAAATCTACCCATTACAAGCGATCAGATCTACCCACCACAGGCAATCAGATTTACCCACTGCAGGTGATCAGATCTACCCACTGCAGACGATCAGATTTACCCACTGCAGGCGATCAGATCTACCCACTGCAGGCGATCAGATTTAACCACTGCAGGCGATCAGATCTACCCACTGCAGGCGATCAGATTTACCCACTGCAGGGATCAGATCTACCCACTGCAGGCGATCAGATTTACCCACTGCAGGCGATCAGATCTACCCACTGCAGGCGATCAGATATACCCACTGCAGGCGATCAGATATACCCACTGCAGGCGATCAGATTTACCCACTGCAGGCGATCAGATCTACCCACTGCAGGCGATCAGATTTACCCACTGCAGGCGATCAGATCTACCCACTGCAGGCGATCAGATTTACCCACTGCAGGCGATCAGATCTACCCACTGCAGGCGATCAGATATACCCACTGCAGGCGATCAGACCCACTGCAGGCGATCAGATTTACCCACTGCAGGCGATCAGATCTACCCACTGCAGGCGATCAGATTTACCCACTGCAGGCGATCAGATCTACCCACTGCAGGCGATCAGATTTACCCACTGCAGGCGATCAGATCTACCCACTGCAGGCGATCAGATTTACCCACTGCAGGGGACCAGATCTACCCACTGCAGGCGATCAGATTTACCCACTGCAGGCGATCAGATCTACCCACTGCAGGTGTTCAGATATACCCACTGCAGGCGATCAGACCCACTGCAGGCGATCAGACCCACTGCAGGCGATCAGACCCACTGCAGGCGATCAGACCCACTGCAGGCGATCAGACCCACTGCAGGCGATCAGACCCACTGCAGGCTATCAGACCCACTGCAGGCTACAGACCCACTGCAGGCGATCAGACCCACTGCAGGCGATCAGACCCACTGCAGGCGATCAGACCGACTGCAGGCGATCAGACCGACTGCAGGCGATCAGACCGACTGCAGGCGATCAGACCGACTGCAGGCGATCAGACCGACTGCAGGCGATCAGATATACCCACTGCAGGCGATCAGATATACCCACTGCAGGCGATCAGATATACCCACTGCAGGCGATCAGATATACCCACTGCAGGCGATCAGACCCAGTGCAGGCGATCAGACCCAGTGCAGGCGATCAGACCCAGTGCAGGCGATCAGACCCACTGCAGGCTATCAGACCCACTGCAGACAATCAAGTTTTGTACTTTGAGAATGCTCACTGGATCTGATTGCAGTCACTCGATCTTGATCCTAGTTGAGAGTAGGATCATGATTCAGAGCAGGTGATCAAATCCACCGATGAGTTTCTTAAAAATAGTGTGTGAACACAGATAAGTGACCTGTGATCAAGTTTTGGTTATGCGATATGCTGTTATAACTTGGTTATTTCTTGTGAAAAATGAGCCTTCTCGGTTACATGTCGCTTGAAGAATAAGCCTGCTTAATTACATTTCGCAGATTTTTCAGAGACCCACCTTTCGACTGGTGGTTTATTTTCTTTACCCTCTCATTTGACTCTGGACTGTCGCAGTGCCGTTAAACCTCAACAAACGTTTCACACATGCCCGGCGATCAGATCGCCTGCAAGTGTCTGATCACGAGTTCGCACTTCAAGTGGTAATACATGACATTGTTTTTCTCTACAATCATCGGTTTATCATCAGTGGTTTATGATCCGGAGATAAATGAGAACATGGCAGTATTCTTACTCATGAATATTCATGATCTTTTCTGAGAAATAATACAGTAAATAAATTTACCGTGTTTGAGATGTCCTTAAACTAATCATTAGCAGTATTAAAGTTGTGCATCATACAGTGAATATCATTAAGAAGCAAAAATAGACATTGTTCTAATGAGATTGAGCAATTTTTGACTTCTGTGAGTTTCAAGTTTAAAAGTTAAAGAGTTAGTCTGTATCAAAAAAACTCTACCTCAAGCCACACTGGAAAAAAAAAGTATGCTAGAATAAATTAATTTTTTCAAGTTCCATGCTGAAGATCTTCGGCGTATTACCTACATATTTTCCAGACTGGAATTTGAAATTCTCTGCCTTACTTAAAAGATAAAAAAGAATCCACTCAAATTGGAAAAGATTGATAAAATTCCCATAAAAATCGCTGAAGGATGGGTGACATACCAAGAAATGATTCTTACGGTATTTGAACTAATGTCTCAAAAAATCTGTGCCCTTTTTGATTGATTTTGTAATAAAATACGAACCTCTTTAAGGAAGTTATTTCTTTATTTTTTTCTGCTTACGTTAAGCATGAAAGTAATTTGAATACTTGCAATAGTGAATGGCAGCTAAATATGTTCATTTTGAAGAGTTTTTAAATACATTGAAGTGGAGTGCGTGTATCTGCAGTTTGTTGAGAAACAATAACTTACATGTGGGTGTAAACTTGAATATATCCTCTATTGAGAAGTACATTTTTCACCATATCAAATTTTAAGTATAGTTTATGTTGCATGACAAACATTAATGGCGCAATGACACCTCCAGATTGATGCACTTGTTTGCGGTCGTAGCTCTCAAGCCACGGCCTGTCTAGTATTGCTGAGTTCATGCTGAAAATCTGCCATCTTTGGTACACTAACTTGCAAGTTTGAGAATAATTACAAATTTTTGTAAATCAAACTAATGATTTTAATATTTTTTGAAAAATGTGAAATTTAATACTGCATGATTATTTTTATTTAAGTAAAAACATTAAAATATAATGGGATTCTATTTAAAGTCCAATTTTCAATATGTGTTGGGGACTACCATTATAGAAAAAGGTGAACAATTTATGTGCTGTCAGGTTCAGGTTATTTGCATTGTAATATAATACCACTGTACAATGAACTGCGAATATAAACTGGATTGACATAAACTTGAATAGGTCAAAACATTATATTTGTTGTTACTGCGTAGAACCTGATATATCTGAAGGACTGGGCAGGAAATATATTAAATCTAAAGTAATGGGGACAAAATCTGGAAAGAAAGTTGCTTTTCATGCATTTAAACACTTTATTCATTTGGCCAAACCAAAATCATATCATTGAAAAATAACAATGGAATTGAAAAAATGTATTTGCAAAAAAGCCTTGATGCGGACCTTGCTAATAGGGCAACTTTATTTTAAAGTCCACGACCAAGGCATTTTTTTTTTTAAAGTGTATGGCCAGGACCATCCCATTTGTAAGGGTTATGCTTTTAAATTAAGATGAGGTCATTAATATTGCAAAAAGTTTCATGAATGTTTTGACATTTTGTGCTGTTTGACACTTCTGTATGACTTTTGAAACAATTTTGACTTCTGAGAATTTCAAGTTCAGAAGTGTATTAAAGGTTTAGTTCAGTGGTCAAGCATGTCCATCTTATATGAAAGAGTACTTCAACTGAAACAAAATGGTGAAGAAAGCATTGCAAACTTCTTATTCCGTTAAGGAGATATTCAAGGTTAAAGTTTGGTATCATTTCTGTAGAAATGACTGAAATCAGACTAGTTGTGATGTCACAGCCTCAGATTCCTCAAAGTCTATATGTATTTTAAAGAAAGTTTATTACATTTTTTAACTATTTGGATTAATTTTCCTCAAACTTTTTTGAGGTGGTATATTATAAATACCCTTCCTAGATTCAGTTTTACTACTTTTTTGACATATCCCATAGTTTTTAATCCACAAACTAGCAGGACAAAATATGATAGAATACATCAAAACTTTGAGGAATCTGAGGCTATGACATCACAACTAGCCTGATTTCAGTCATTTTTACATAAATGATACCAAACTTAAAACTTTAAATATCTCCTTAACGGAAATAAGATTTTTAAACGCTTTCTTCACCATTCTGTTTCTATTGAAGTCCTCTTTCATATAAGATAAAAATGCTTGACCACTGAACTAATCCTTCAAAGAGGGAAGCCTTTATCGAAATGCACTGCACCTCGGGGTCAAAATTTGATGAACCTAAACGAAAAATGATGGAGAGCTCACTCTCCAAAAAAAGAGTGATAAGAATCATGTGAAAATAGCTGGAAGATGTAGATAAATATCAAGAAATGATCATACAACCTACACAGTATGTCTCCAAAAAAAAAAGTGCCTCTTTATTGATTTTGTAATGAAATATGAACTTCTTTTTAGGGAGCTGTTTTTTTCCTTTCCTACTTAAGGTTGTGTTTAAGTAATGTGAATACTTACAATGGGGAAAGGTTGGTATATATGTTCAAGAGTTATCAAATACTATGAGCAAAAATAATATTAAAATAATAACTTACACGGTATCATATTTGAAGTGGGCTGTTTGTTAGCAAATATGTGCTGTAGAGAAAAGCTATATGTACTGTTTGTGCACAATTGGATAACTGTACTTTCTCTTTAGAAATTTAACACATGTTCAATAGGGAATATATATCTTTAACTATAGATCATGTTGCATTATATATATAATGGTGCAGTGCCACCTTTATAATTTCTTTGCTTGATTGCATTAAGATGATTGAAATTATTAATATTGCAACAAATTTCCATTAAGATGGCATTAGATTGCTTTGACATTTCCCCCTGCTTTTTGGCATGTATTATATGACATATTGTTTGAAAAAAAAGATACAAATGTGTCTTTTTGCTGGTATAAAATATTTTCATCAACAAATGCATATCGATGACTGGCACATTTGACTCTGACTGCCACAGTGCCTCATCAACAAACAAACAATATGGATGACGAAGGACACATTGTTTGAGCAAATATGTGTAATTTCAACAAGAAGATTTGAAACTTGGTCAAAATTAAGCTGGAAAATGATATAAATGTATCAATTTGGAAGAGTCAGCCAGTACTTTAAGAATTCAACAAATTTGACTGCTACTCTCAGAATAAAAACAAGATCTCTGCAGGTGAATAATCAAGCAAGATTCTCCTCAATGTCCTTCAACTTTTTATTGGCCATTGACATTCAGAACAAGAGGGCAGATGGGGCTTATGCACTTTCCTGGACAACTTGAAAGAGGGACCCTTTTCAGTAATTTTTGGAAAAATGTTCTCCTTTGAATTTTTTTTTGTATTACTTCATACCTGATCATTCAGTATAAATAAAATGTTACAAACATTGTCTTTAAGAAAAAAAATCATTCAGTTTTTGCTCTCTTCTGACTCGAGCTCTTTCTCTAGTCATGGTTTTAAAAACAATATCACTTGGCAATGTTTATACTTTTTTCCCTAATAGTAAAGTTTTCACAAGCACATTTGTAAAGTGAATCATCATAATATCCAAATAGACCACTATAGTTAGCTCGACTATTCAAAGAATAGTAGAGCTATCCTACTATCCCTGGCGTTGGTGTCCGGTAAAGTTTTGGTTAAAAATGGTGTACAGTTGTGTGACTTGGCATGGAGGTAGAGGACGTGGGTACTGATCAAATGAGCATGATTGGAGGATTGTGTGTACAACTAATTAGCTAATTTGCATAGCAATTAAAATATTTGTCAGGCTAAAGTTTTGGTTAAAGTTTCCGTAACTTATGAATGGTGTACATTCATGTGACTTGGCATAGGGGTATAGGACATGGGTACTGTTCAATGAGCATGATTAGGGGTGGGGGTTGTGTGTGGATACTAATTAGCTTATTTGTATAACAATGAAAATATTTGTCAGGCTCAACTTTTGGTTAGTTTTTGGTAAATGTTTTTATAACTTAAGTTATGAATGGTGTACATTCATGTAACTTGGCATAGGGGTACTGTTCAAGTGAGCATGATTAGGGGTTGTGTGCATACTAATGAGCTTATTTGCATAACAATGAAAATATTTGTAACTATGATATGTGAGCATGATTAGGGGTTGTGTGCATACTAATTAACTTATTTGCATAACAATGAAAGTATTTGTATCTATGACATGTCTTAGATTAAAGCGGGAGTGGGGATTTTGTTTACACAAATGATCATATATATGTGAAGAGCATTGTCTACACAATGGTGAGGTGTAATGTACATGTTAATAAGGTTATTTGCATAACAAAAGAATTTCGTAGAAAATATTCAACCTCAGATAATAACTTGATACAGTTGTAGGTGGCATTGGTACTGTTCAGTTAAGCATAATTGGAGGGTTGTGTGTACATACTAATTAGCTTATTTGCATAACAATGAAAACATTTCTATATATGATATCTCTTAATATAAAGTGGGTGTGGGGATCCTTTTTACACAAATGATCATAATGTGAAGAGCATTGTCTACACTCAGTGGTGAGGTGTAGGGTGCATATTAATTAGGTTATTTGCATAACAATTTTCCCTCAACTTTTTCAGCTGTCAAATTATAATTACTTTGAACTAGATTATTTTCAAGTACTTTCCTGGCGTATCCAATAGTTTTCATCTCCAAAATCACAGGGAATAATATGAAAGAATACATAAAGACTGAGGATATCAGGATGTGATGTAACAACTATATAGTAGTCAGATTTCAGTCGTTTCTAAACAAATGAGACAAAACTTTTGACTTAAATATCTGCTTAATGGATAAATATTTTTGTTTTTTTCTTAGTCCTCTTTCATATAAGGTGAATTAACTTGACCATCGAACTAATCCTTTAATATGAATAGAGAGGGTAGTTAGGTAAGTAAATGATGGAAGAAATAACAAATAATTGCATTATGCTGCAAGGATACATCGTTAATATTTTAATATTTCATTGACATGGGCAAGTCATGGCTCTCTCCTCTCTTTGTGACCTAATGGATATAATGAAAAGAGGTGTTTTATTTATACAGATTTCTTTCATGTTTTTGGAGTTACTGGGTGAGGTAGTAACCTCCCCCAAAATGTCTGATACAACTCTAAAGATATTTTGAGGCTTGCAGTAGTAAAATGTGAAATCTAAAGAAAGGGGAGAAGTACTGTAAAGTGCATCCTCAAAAGCTCATGTAATTGGAAACAACTTCCCTACTAGACCCATTACCGGCATATGCATCCATCAACAAGCCCATTGTCTACGCTAGCTTTGAATAGTCGAGCATACTGTCCTTCCAACAGTTCTTGTTTTTTTTATTATTGAACTTTATTTTACTTGAATCTATCAGCAAAAATTCTTTTAGCAGTTTGGTTTTCTTCCTGAACAAACATTACAGAAGTCGGTGACCGGTCAACAGGTTACTTGCAAGGTAATGTTTGACCCCCCTTCCCTTCCACATGCATACACACACAATCAAATTTCTTTGCAGGTTTAGGCTTTCGTTTTTAGCTCTCACTGTTCACTTAGTAGATCAAAGATTCTGTACAGTATATCGGTTTAGCACTGCAGATGTACTAGGTTTCCAGGATGTGCCTAGTAGATTAGAAATTATATCTATAACCTACATTATCTCTTGCAGACGTTTAGATGAAAGATTTGTAGTACACTTGTGAAGTGCCCCTGAAAGTACATCAGGTGGTGATGGATAGAAATCATGTTATGTTCTGTTTCATTGAGTAGCGCAAGTATCCTATTTGAAATCTTTATCAGAAATAGGACGCTTCGCCTGCTCTGAAATTTTTTAGACGACATAATCCCATTTTAAGACTAGCAGTGTGTGTGCTGTCTTTTCTGTATTTGAACAACCCAGGTATGTAGCCAGGATTTTTCATGAGGGGATACGTTTCCACAGTAAAATTTTAAATCTCACATGAATATGAGATTTGTGGCAACTGTCGCTCGCACCCCCTCCCTATGGGCCTGCAAGCATTGTAGAAACTAACTTGTTTCAGTACGAAAGCGTTTTTAGGGCTTTTTTTTTAAACACAAATGTTTGTCCTTCATTTTTCCACAGCTTACTGAGGAGTTTTCTGTATATGTTTAGGGACTAGTTTCATTCAACATAAGTATCATGATAGTATCATCAGCACAGTATGATACTGCAGCCCTAGTGTATATGAAAGCAAACATTTACTATACAACCCTCATTTTAATTTTACAAGTAATTTGTGAAATAATTTGATTAAAGGATTAGTTCAGTGTTCAAGCAAGTCCATTTTATATGAAAAAAGACTTCAAAAGAAACAAAATGGTGAAGAAACTATTTCAATATCTTATTCCGTTAAGGAGATATTCAAGTGCAAAGCTGTCTTATCTATGTAGAAATGACTGGTGTAGTAAGTCTACTATTGAAGATTGGCAGCCACATCCTCACATACATTCTTATCAATTATTAATGTATTTAAAAGATTTTTTTTTTTTACTATTTGAGTTATTTTTCCTCATACTTTCTTCTGGTAGGTAGTAAATCAAAAATACCCTTATAAGATTCTGTTTGACTACTTTTCTTGACATATCCAATGGTTTTTAAGCCACAGAAACATTGTAGGACAAAATATGATAGAATACATAAAGATTTTGAAGAATCTGAGCTATTGATGTTACAACTAGTCTGATTTCAGTCGTTTCTACACAAATGATACCAAATTTTAAACCTAAATATCTCCTTAACGGAATACGATTTTTGAATGGTTTCTTCACCATTGTGTTTCTTTTGAAATCCTCTTTCAAATAAGATAGACTTGCTTGACCCCTGAACTAATCCTTTAAGTATTTTAAAAGTAATTGATGCATTGAATCATTACGTTTTGTTTGCGTTTGTGTAGGAACGAATGATCATGTGAACTAAATAAAATTTTCATAGTGTTTGCATGCTATATTAGTTCATACAGAGTGTTGTGTGTTCGGATATGATGCATTCAAGCTTGAACTGTTTGTATAAACATTGGTATCTACTGGTCTACTGGTATGGATGCAGGATTGTAGCATTTCTATCTATATTATGAAACTTGTTGTTTGTTGTTGTTAATGTTAATTTTACCGTGGATTTTATACAAAAACACTTTTTTTTGTGGAAGTGGTAATTTTTCTATACTTTCCGTAAAATATTATTTTGAATCCATATCACTCTCCCCTTTCAACACCCATCACATACCTCTTCCACAATATCAGCCCACCCCCAAACTCCTCTTTTACCTCCATATACACATCAGCTATGCTCCCGACTCCCACATCTCCCTTACCACAACAAATATAGCCACATGCTACCAAGACCCCCATTACACTGCTTGAGCGCCACTAGTTGTGCACATTTGTTGATGTAATTGAACCTTTCTAGCACTATTTAACCAATGCTGCTGAGGTGCCCACCAGTGGCATAGACACCAGACACCCCCCCCCCCCCCACCCTCCCATCTCCTCTACACACACATACACACACACACTTTTTAAAGAAAATTGACAAAATTTGTGATAATCCTTGTTTTTTATATCTTTTTTGCTTTAAAAAAACACAAAATTGCCTTCAGAAGTGGGCTAAATTTGAACATGTTGTATTGGGAAGGGGTCTAGGACCGTCTTGGACCCCCGCACTTTTTTAATGCTGGCTATGTTCACTAATCAACCAGTCACAGAATTGAAATGTGGAGTTAGTAATAAAGTTCCTTTATTGTGCTTTCTGAACAAAATAGAAACAATGGAATTACATTTTTTTTTATTCTGCTTCTTCATTTCCTTGTTGCTTTGGCAAAACCATCAATCAATATTTTTTTAACACATGAAAAAGGCATGTCTCATTGATGGTGAGAAAATTGAGAATTCACAGTGTTATCATCGTCTGAATGTAGATCTTCTCCCTGAATGAACACCTCAATGCTACCTTTCAATACAGTTAGCAGTTCATGTTTGACTTCCATTGTCACCATTAAGTGGAGTATTTGCAAGAAATCTTAAAGTGACTGCAACCTCTCAGTAAATTTACTTCTATTGAAGTAGCCGGTAGCAAGAGAGGGAAGTGCTGACAGTGCACAAATATGTATGTTCTGAAAACGGACTAGTGCAGCTGTTGAATGTACATGTGATAGGGAAATGCTTTACTATATAGTTACTGCCATTGACATACTGTATATATGGTGGTAGAAACATTTAAGCGTTCATTTAAGTTAAAAAGTTGGAAGGTAGAGCTAAGAATAGTTCAGTATCATGGCGGTTGAATTTGTTGACATATTTTTATTTAATGTTTTGCATATAACTCACTGAAAATATGAAGATATTAAATGTGAAGCTTGTAACTGGAGCATCAACCAGGGTTTATGAATTTGGTGTTCGGGTTGGGTGGTACAAAACACCACCTCCTACAGTCACCTTTTGAAGCTTTTGTCATGAATGAATATTCACACGTTTCTTTATTAATATTTGTGGTATTTGTAACAGCAACCTAATGACGGTTCTCACTTGTAAAGGTCTTTGCCCCTTGCGTGATAGCAAACAAACTAAAAACAATGGAATATGGAGATTTGACCAAATGCCCTCTCTTGAAGTGTTTGTGTTCCCACTCCCCACCTTGAGAAAAATCCTGAAGTGGACCAGGGCTGTCTTAAGTTAGATCTGTGGGAACTGAAGTTTGAAATTTGTCAGAATGGTGTTTAAACATCATTTTAAATGATGCGAGATATGTTTTACTTGAATACACTGCTGAGTTCTTTGAACAGTAGAATGCTGTGTGGTGTAATATGGTTATAAACACATGTCATATTGTGTTATTAGATATAGGTATCCAAGCTGCTCTTGATTAATAGCTTTTGAATGGAAAAAAGCTACATGTTACAAGTGGGCAAGTGGCAGATTTATTAATAGTTTGCAAATTTAATAGAAAAATTTCTATGAATTAATTTGCATAATGAAATTAATACATATTTTTTTATCTTTGACAGTTCTGTGAGAGTCTGTGGGGTCCTTTACAAACATTATCTGTCGCCCTCGCTTCTTATGCGGATGGTTACCAGAAACATGATGGTCCTCTATCAAGAGTCGCAGCTTCTTTGTTCCACAGGTACTGTACTGTGCTTTATAGCTTTACCATGTACTTTTTTCTCTTGTATTATTTATTGTTCTCTTATATTAACAACTAGATTTGCATTCGTACACAATAATCAGCAAATTGTTATAATATTGCGCAATAATGCAAAAGTTATACATAATTCATAATCCATAGGCTTTCATTATAAAGTCTTTTACTTAACCCTTACTCTATCACGTGGTGATATTATCGTCGTTTTTGGTGACCCATCTTCGACACCACTTCTCAAGCACATTTTCAAAAAAAAGCTGGTAGAGTAAGGATTAATCAACCAGCGACAAGTGTGCCAACCCTAAAATATATGCAGCATGGTACGGGTAGGCGGCTCACTGGTCACTGAAGTGGAAGAAGCCCATTTCTGCTGCTCGGAAGACAGAGGACCCTTCAATAATCATCCTGTACTTAACCGTTACTCTATCATGCAGTGATATTATCGCCATTTTGGGTGCCCCATTTTTGACCCTGCCTTCCAAGCGCGTTTTCAAAAAAGTGCTGGTAGAGTAAGGATTAAACATGTAATCAAAAATAACATAAAAACTGGTAGATAAATATGTTCAAAATTGTTGATATTAATTGGACAAAAATTCCATACCCTTCAATCATCATCGAGCATGTATTTTAAGAATGAATAATTATGCAAGTTACTGTTGAATCCTGTAGTGCATCTGAATACACATTGCACCATTTAAGTTAAAGGAATATTCCCATGGATTTTCATTTTTTCATATATGATAGAGAAAATTTATAGAAACAAAGTGGTGAATAAACTATGTTAATATTCTATTAAGAAGTTATAACAATTAAAGAGTAGAAAAATATTCTTACAAACACTCGTACAGTATATGTCCTTCAGCTTGGTGATGTCATCAAGGCAAATCCAGCACAGTTCTTATGTATTATAAATTCAATCACACGTTTTACATTATCGAACAGCAATTTTGGTTCATTATAGAGATAGGATGGAATATATTATTTACAAGAAATCATTTTGTGTTTTTCTTAATGTACATCACATTTTCGATGAAAAAAATCCAAATCATTTTTAAAGAAATAAAAAAATTTTTTTATTGAAAATGTTTTTCTGACAGCACAGATGTTCCAATCAGTCACGTTTGTCCAAATTCAAAAATACTTTAAAATGTTGGAACTTCTAAACAGAATGAAATATTGACATAGTTTCTTTTTCTTCGACCATATATGAAAAAAATGAAAATCCATGGGAATATTTCTTTGACACTGGAAATTTGACAATGATAGAAGTAAATTTGGCTAGCAACATAATGTACTTGAGAATCTTATCTTATTGAATACCATACAAAACATTATTGAAAGTTATATGCAAGATATAAATAATACTACTGGTTGTGATCCAAACAGATAAAAATTTTTTCTTGAACCACAAGAAACAACATTACAGTTATAAAACCATGTATGTAGCTGCCATTCTTTGTAGGTTTTTGTTCATGATGTGTTTGTAAAAATGATGAATACGGAGAAGATTGAAGTTTACGTACATTCTCATTATAATATATCCAGTGCAATATATGAACCATCCTCATGTGGGTAAATGGATGATTAAGCTGACATATCTAGACCTGGCTGTAATTCATCTTCACATTCAGCTCTTACCCATGAGCTCCACATCTAACCAATCAATAAGGCCATCTTGAGAAGCTCATCTTAACTGCTGAATACTCTCTGGGGAGCGCAATGTCTCAGGTCATAAAATAAGCAAAAGTTCCTCATTTTGAATGCATGGTTTTTATGTGAAGGTGACTAGACCAGTCTGATCAAAGTAAAACAAGAAGTGGGTGCAGTGTTGTATGAAATAGATGCATATTTAAAGGAATATTTTCATATATTTTCATTTTTTTATATATGATAGAGAAAACTTATAGAAACAAAGTGGTAAAAAATCTATGTTAATATTTTATTCCGTTTTAGAAGTTATAACAATTAAAGAGTAGAAAAATATTCTTTAAAACACCTCGTACAGCTCCTTGAGCTTGGTGATGTCATCAAGGTAAATCCAGCACAGTTCTTATGTATTTCTTATAAATTTAATCACACGTTTTCTACATTATCGAACAGCATTTTTTCTTCATAATAGAGATAGGGTGGAATATGTAACTTGGAAGAAAACATTTTGTGTTTTTCTTGGTGTTCATCACATTTTCAATAAGAAAAAAAATCCAAATCATTATTAAAGAAATACAAAAGACATTTTGTTGAAAATGTCTCTATGACATCACAAATGTTGCCAATCAGTCACTTTTGTCCAAATTCAAAAATACTTTAAAATTTTGTAAATTCTAAACGGGATAAGATATTAATATAGTTTTTTCACCACTTTGTTTCTGAAAGTTTTCTCTATCGTATATGAAAAAATAAAAATCCATGGAAATATTTCTTTAACACTGGAAATTTGACAACAATAAAAGTAAAATTTAGCTAGCAACATAATGTACTTGAGAATCTTTCCATAATGAATACCATACAGAACATTATTGAAAGTTATACGCAAGATATGATACTACTGGTTGTGATCCAAAAGATCGAAAAGTCTTTCTGGAACGAAAAACAATATCCTAAAGTCAATAACCCCCGAAATATTACTTCTACATGTTTCAAAATTTGGTTAGTTAAATGCTCGTTCCATCTACAACAAAATCCCCCTAATTCTCCATCACTTTATCGAGAATGAATTGGACTTATGCCATTTTACGGAGACTTGGATAACTGCTAATGATGATGTCTCCCGGAGTAAGATTATTCACTTCAACAGCCATCAAGTTTCTTGATCAACCTAGATCACTGAGAAAATCTGAATGTGGGACTGGAATTTTATTTTGATCCAGCCTGGCAGTAACTTCTTTATCCAAAGGTGAAAAAGACAGTTTTGAATATTCTGTATAGTCAATATCTTATTATAATTCCACCATTATTTTACTCTTGTTTTATAGGGTGCCATACTCTAAATCTCATCCAATTCTCGTTTCTCATTTTTTGGGATGAACTTAATGATTTTTTGTTGGATTTACATAACCACAATGCCCCTACAATTGTGTGTGGGGATTTTAACATCCACATGAATAAACCCTGATGATTCTTATGGGTGCAAGTTGCTCACCATCCTGAACACTTTTGGTTATAGCCAACACATGGACTTTGCTACACATATTAGTGGCAATACACTTGATTTAATTCTTACAAGACTCTGATAATCTGTGTATCTTTAATGTTGATGATCATGGATATATTTCTGACCATTGCTTCATACACTGTGATGCTGAAGTACCCTCCACATCATTGGAAGTAAAGTCTTTATTTCTTTCTGAAAGTACAAGAAAATTAACATATATAAATTTCAAGATGACCTTATGGCATCTAATTTCCTGAGGGAACCATCTGACAACCTGAATGTGCTAGTCTCCCAATATGAATCATGCCTTCCTTTTGTTTTGGATCTGCATGCACCTCTTCAGACCAAGCTCATAACTGTGAGGCCTACTGTTCCTTGGTTTAAGGATGATCTGAAGTCGCTGAAGACTATTAGAAGACACTCTGAATGAAGGATTTGGCGAAGAAACAAGACTGACATCAACAGGCAAAATTTATTGAGGCAAGGGACAACTTCTTGCAGCAGTATAATTTGGCCGCTGATGCATACTACAATAAGCTTGTATCAGATTGTGACAATAATTTAAAAAAAAGCTATTTTATGTAGTTAAATCTCTACTTAATCAACCTGGTAAACAAACTCTATTAATCATGAACAAAGCTAATACCGCCAATGAAATAATGCAATTCTTTTCTTCAAAAGTCTTAAAGATCAGAAATGACTTAAAAATGTTTCTGTCCAGGTTACCTTCACATCATACCTTAATGATTCATATTGTAATCAACTCTTCACAGAGTTTCAGGAAATTTCCAGTTCTAATATTAATAACTTGATTTGTTCAACTCCCTTATTTGTTCTAGTTCTTCAGCCATGTGTAAATTAGATCCTTTACCTACCTAGCTTGTTGAATTGTTTTGCCCTACTTTATTACCAGGAATTACTAAACTTGTTAATCTAAGTTTATCCACAGGAGAATTTGTTGATTCTTGTAAGAGCACTCTCATTACCCCATTGGCTAACAAACCAGCCAAACTGCTGACTTTAGGTAATTTTAAACCTATTAGCAATCTACAGTTTAATTCTAAACTTGTTGAAAAAGCTGTTCTTACACAAATCTTGAATCACTGTGATGCACATTGTCCCTTCCTAACTTTCAGTCAGCATATAGGAAACATTATTTTACTGAAACTGCCTTATTGAAAATTCACTCTGATATAATGCAATCTCTTGACGAAGGTAAATGCTCTAATGGTGCTTATAGACATGAGCGCAGCCTTCAAAACCGTTGATCATTCTATTTTGATGACAATTTTAGAATTTGATTATGGCTTAAGAGGCACTGCTCTTAAATGGTTTTTAAGTTATATAAGCTCTAGGTCCTAATTTGTTTCTTTTGAGGGCGTTTATTCAAGTGCTGTTAATCTTAACCATAATGTGCCTCAGAGGTCGTTTCTTTGACCTGTGCTTTACTCTCTACACCAGCTCACTTTTTCTGATATCCAAAACCATATTGTCTCAGGTTTCTCTTATGCGGATGATACACAACTTATTCATGTTTTTGAACCCGGTGACAAGACCAATGAATTACTTGCCATTTTGAAACTAGAAAAATGTATTGCTGATATTTGTTATTGGATGGTGGGACATAAATTAAAACTTAATGACTCTAAAACTGAATTCATTATCCTCAGCACCCCCTCAAGATTATCTCAAATAAATATCAATTCTATCAAAATTGGTTTCTGTTAATGTTACTCCTTCTAAGCAAGTTCAGAATTTAGGAATTATTTTTGATGAACATATGAAAATGGAAAAACGCATCAAGAAAATGTGCAAGACTGGGAATTACTACTTCTATAATCTAAAAAAAATCAGGAAACATATGTCCCAGACAGCCATGCATACGTTAACTCATGCATTCATTCGTAGCCATTTAGATTACTATAACATATTATTTCACAATATCCCAAATTATCTCATTAAAAGGCTCCAACGTATCCAGAATAATGCTGCCAAATTAGTTGTTAATTGCTACTCCTCAAAAGCCCTTTTTAGTTCCCTTCACTGGCTTCCAGTTGAATTTTGTATTAAATTTAAACTTCTTGTTTTTGTTTTTAAATCCCTACATAAAGTGTTATCTTTCTGATCACATTCACAGCAATAGGTATTTGTTATGCTCTAATGATTCTCCCTTTTTTTTTTGTCCCCAGAACTAAGTGTAAAACATTTGGTGACTGTGGCTTTTATTATGCAGGTCCATCCCTTTGGAATGAACTGCCTGCCTCTATTCATTCAGTTAACAACCTTAGTTTGTTTAAGTCATAAGTTAAAAACATACTATTTTCGTATTGCATTTGTTTAGTTTTATTGTATTGTGAAGCGCATTAGAATGCTTGCAGATTTTTGCACTATATAAATGTATTATTATTATTATTATTATTATTATTATTATTATAATTATTGTTATTATTGTCATGGCTATTATTGTTGTTGTTGTCGTCTTCGTCGCATCGCATCGTCGTCATTATCATCATCATTATCATTATCATTATCATTATCATCATCATTATCATAATCATTATCATTATTATTATTAAACCATGTATGTAGCTGCCATTCTTTGTAGGTTTTTTGTCCATGATGTGCATTTTTAAATGTTTGTAAAAATGATGAATATGGAAAAGATTGAGGTTTACGTACATTCTCATTATAATATATCCAGTGCAATACTGTATATGAACCATCCTCATGTGGGTAAATGGATGATTAAGCTGACATATCTAGACCTGGCTGTAATTCATCTTCACTTTCAGCTCTCACTCATGAGCTCCACATCCAACCAATCAATAAGGCCGTCTTGAGAAGGAACGTCATGCTCATCTTAACTGATGAATACTCTCCAGGGAACGCAATGTCCCAGGTCATAAAATAAGCAAAAGTTCCTTATTTTGAGTGCATCGTTCTTATGTGAAGCTGACTAGACCAGTCTGATCAAAGTAGAACAAGAAGCGGGTGCAGTGTTGTATGAAATAGATGCATATTTAAAGGAATATTTTCATGGAACAAAGTTGTGAAAAAACTTCCATTTAGAAGTTATAACAATTAAAGAATAGAAAAATATTCTTAAAAACACCTTGTACAGTATATGTCCTTCAGCTTTGTGATGTCATCAAGGCAAATCCAGCACAGTTCTTATGTATTATAAATTTAATCACACGTTTTTTACATTATCGAACAGCATTTTTGGTTCCTTATAGAGATAGGGTAGAATAAATAATTTATAAGAAAACATTTTGTTTTTTCTTGGTGCATATGACATTTACAATGAGATAAAATCCAAATCATTTTTAAAGAAATACAAAAGACATTTTGTTAAAAATGTCTCTATAACATCACAGATGTTGCCAATCAGTCACTTTTGTCCAAATTTAAATATACTTTAAATTTCATAACTTCTAACGGGATGAAATATTAACTTAGTTTTTTCACCTCTTTGTTTTTAAAAAAATTCTCTATCATATATGAAAAAATGAAAATTTTGGGAATATTTTTTTAATCCGAAGAAAAAATCATTTAGTCCTCATTTCTCATTTTGAAGGCATCATTCCATGAGAAGCTGACAAACCAGACTGATGGAAAGTTCAATAGTAAAGATACCCACAGTGTTGTATGGAAATAGATGCATCATATTTAATCCCTAGAAGAAAACAAATGGGAGTTAAATGAAATTGGTGTCCTAGGTTACATTATTACAAAACTTGTAAAAGAAAAAGGAAGATTCTGGCATGATGAATGTCCTATGGGAGGCAAAAGATCCCAACTCATAAAATAGGCAAAAATTCCTCATTTTGAATGCATCGTTCTGATGACAGACCAGGCTGATCGAAAGTAGCGTGATAAAGATACCCACAGTGTTGTATGAAATAGATGCATATTTAATGCCTAGAAGAAGAAACAAAATGGAGTTAATTACTTATAATCTGAAATTGATGATCCTTGCGTGATGATGAATATCCTATGGGAGGCAAAACATCCCAATTCATCAAATAAGCAAAACTCATTATTTAGCATATAAAATTTGAAGTTGGAAGGCTGAAAGTGAGAACTAGAGTGTGTGGCCATGAGGTGTGTGGCCATGAGGTGTGTGGCCATGAGGTGTGTGGCCATGAGGTGTGTGGCCATGAGGTGTGTGGCCATGAGGTGTGTGGCCATGAGGTGTGTGGCCATGAGGTGTGTGGCCATGAGGTGTGTGGCCATGAGGTGTGTGGCCATGAGGTGTGTAGCCATGAGGTGTGTGGCCATGTGGTGTGTGGCCATGAGGTATGTGGCCATGAGGTGTGTGGCCATGAGGTGTGTGGCCATGAGGTGTGTGGCCATGAGGTGTGTGGCCATGAGGTGTGTGGTATGAAAAGGACGCATTGTGCTAAGTTTGCCAGGTAGACATGTATGCCTGATCACTGAACTAATCCTTTTACTATATCTTAAAGGAGTGATAGACCGAAAAGTAAAGGCGTATTTTAAGGGGTGCCCCCAAGATCAAACGCTTATCTAGCACACAACAGTATAGCAATTTTTTGGTTCAATCAATCAATCAATCACTGATATTTATAGGATGCCAAAACCAAAAAGGATTGCACTTAGGCGCTATTCAACTAATAACAAACTATGCAAGAAAAGTAAATGAAAATGGATGGAAAATATAAAACACAAATATGGTAATTGAAAATACACCACACTAGTAAAACACTACCGGCTAATATAAATATTCAAGTTACCTTTGCCCTCACATCATCTGGGGCTATGTAGGTATAAAGTTTATCAATCTGTTGTGGATAATATATCTGTAAAATTGGCAAGAATGATCGCCTATACTTTTTGGTGCAGTGCTCCTTTGAATTGACTCTGCAATACTCTCTGACCTACATGTAAGATGTAATCCTATTCAATCAAAATGAAAGAAATCTACATGATTTTGCCTCAAAGCAAATCTTTTCGTGACAAATATATTCATAACATTTTGCATTGAGTCTTGAACTGTGCCTTGAAGGCTCTTGGGACCATGTACTTTCCTGTCTGTTGCTTTCTTGTCTTATGTGTTGAATTGTGTCCACGGGGACATTATTTTCCGTGCGAATTTGGTTCTTTTTCAGCTGTTTTTCCATAATATTGTTGTTAAGTCAGAATTGCATGAGATCAAATCTGTGCTGTCTGAATGATGCATGTTTTAGTTTGCTAAAATTGGAAAAGTGCGCTATGAAAATTGATACTTTGAAAGTTGTTAAATTACATAAGTAGACTGTGGAGTGCAGAGAGAATCACCTTTTTACTTTTTTTTTTTGGTGAGCATGTGAAGCATAATGCGAACCTATGTAATGGCGATTCCGTCTGGCCACAGTTTTTCCTGAAATTTCCTCAAGAATTCTCAGAAAAAGTAAAATTTCTTGAGTTATCCTCATGGGAGTTATCCTCATCAAAGGATGGAATTTCCGTACAAAGTGGGAAAATTTTCATAGACACTTAAGACAGATTAAAGACTAGTTTCCTTAAAAAGTGTACGAAACATTTGATATTTCTTTAGAAGTGTAACTGTAAGATGATGTAATTTTCCAATATTCTTCAGAAATCCGTAAGCGTTTCTCATACACTAGAGGTTTAAAACCCTTAAACTTCTTCAAAATATTTGTGCACCAATAACTGTATCAGGCATGGCTATTAAACTCTGCCTTTAATATTGTGGTCATTTGCATAAAGTTATTACAGTATATAAACTGACAAGACTTTTATACTTAGTAGGCTCAGTCAGGGAGTGTGACAGGATGTGATCGCATAGGACATAGGGAGAGACACCATGTGGGACATGGATGGGGGCCATGCGGGACATAGGGTAGAATATACACCATGTGGTATGCACCAAGGGCTATATCAGGCATGATTATTTGACTTCCCCCTTTATCTTTTTTATTCAACAGTTCATTTGCATATAAGTTATTATATGAACTGACAGACTTCCATACTTAATAAGCTCGATCAGGGACTAATAGCTAGGACCAGGTCATTGAGACACAGGGAGGGATATCATGTGGAACATACGGTGGGATCCAATGTGGGACATAAGGTGGGGTGTCATGTGGGACATCAGGTGGGATGTCAGGTGGGATGTCAGGGACATCAGGTGGGAAGCCACTGATGCTGGACATAAGTTGGGATGCCATAGGGAACATAGGGAGGGATGCCATATGGGACACAGAGAGGGAAGCCATGTGGGACACAGGGAGGGAAGCCATGTGGGACACAGAGGGATGCCATGTGGAACATAGGGAGGGATGCCATGTGGGGTATATAGTTTGATATAATGTGGAACATAAGATGGGATGCCATGTGGGACATAGGGTGGGATGCCATGTGGGCATAGGGTGGGAACCATGTGGAACATATGGTGGGATGCCATGTGGGACTTAGGATGCCATGTGGAATGTAGGATGCCAAATGGGACTTAGTGTAGGATGCCATTTTTAAAATTGGGCAGGCCATATGATATGGGTATCAACTTCCATGGACATCCATGACGGTATTTACCGTTCTAGTTATTTTTTGCTTAGCTAGAACGCAAATTAGGCATTATTTCCATTACAAACCCACTATAGCTTTAAAGTATTTCTTTGTAGACTTCCTCACACAGAAAAATGATACAAGAAGGGTTTCAAATGTTGGGATTGTCTGGCTAGGCCTCATTCTTGTTAAGAATTTTATAGGACATTTGTTTCTCATTCTGTGATGAATTGTTTTTGCTTCAGGCTGTCTGCAGTCTGTGCTCCAAAAGGTATTGCAAATAAATAGTCAGACTCAGTGACAGAATACAAACATAAATTTCGTTTAAGGTTGCAGAGGTAGTTCGAAGACAAAAACATATAGAGAACTGTGATTCCCAACACAGACTTGAAATTAAAGGTGTATTGATGTGAAACTGCACCTTATGCTAAATTGCTTTAAAATCCATGAAAAATGATTTGAATATCAAAATATTTTATCCAAACCTGTCAAAAATTTCATCATTTAACAGCAATTTAAATTTGCAGGCCAAAATATGCAAATTTTTGTTTCTCTTTAATTTGCTTTTGTGATGTATGACAGGGCAGAAGTTCCTATTTCCTTATGTAAACCATTTTAAATTTTTGTTTATAATTGCTAGTCACACATTAGTGAAAAGTGGAAAGGAATTTTAACCAAAAGCTTAACCAAAATCTAACAGGAATAGACTTTGTCATCATATTTAGGAACTGAAATTTAGAAAAAAATATAAAGAATTACATAAAGCTTTTCAGCTACCCGCCTGGTCATACATCACAAATTGAACATAAATTATGCATTCACTGCAGATCATTAAAACTTGAATCAGTCATAATTCAAAAACTATACGTGCTATTCACAAGATTAAAAACTGTTGCATGTAGAGTTTAATGCTCTTTCTCATCCATCAACCTTTAATAAAAGAAAATATAATGTACATCATGAAAATAGTAAGCGGTTTTATCAAGATAGGTTCAAAATTGACCATTTTACAGCATTTTGAATCTTCAGACCTTGTTATATAAATTATGCAAATTTGTATTCAAATTTGTGACATCACAAAGGGAAGTTATATGAATTTTGGTAACTTACTGTTTACCAATCCTGCATTAATGTACTGTGAATGGGAGTAGTTGAGGTTTTTAATCTTCATCATACCCTCTATCAAAATTTAGTTAGAGAAAATGGTCAGAAAGATTTTCAGTGACTCAAATTTAGGACAGAAAGTGAAAGAAATGCATGAAACATATTTACATCACAACTTTTGCAAAAAGTAAAAAATTCTTTTGACATATTTTAAGGACTTCTCTGTTCAGAATTTAAAGCTCTTTTTAGCAACTATAAAATCTCTTCCTGTCCATCACACTTGGGTGTCTCAAGATTTCTGCCAGCTATCAAACAAGATTGATATATTTGACCACTAAGCCAGGGCCCTAATTCTTGGGGGACAGGGGGACATTTTCCCCCCCAGACTTGCCTGCAGAATTTTTAAAAATCGGTACATTTTGGGGAAAATTTGCCTGTTGTCCCCCCACTTTTTGCATAAGAGGCCATGTTCACCCCACTTTCGGAATGAGAATTACGGCCCTGCACGTAGCTGATTATAAGTACATGATGATTTAAAACCCCTAGCTTGTCAATCCAGAAAGGGGCTGGTGGAAATGGCAAAACAGAACACATACATGGTAGCAAGGGCCATGCAGCATGACATTAGGGGCAAGATCAAACATAGATTAGAGAGGAATCCATCAAATAAATAATGTATCTTCTTTTTGTATTGAGGAACTGCATCAAAGTAGGAAAAGCAATTATCAAAATAATGTTTTTGTAAACAAAATGTAGATGATTGTGAAAAGAATGCAGGGTCAAAGGGAAATAGGGGTAGGATCAAAGAACATAGGGGCAGGATGAAGAAAAATATGGTCATGGTTGAGCAAAATAGGGGCAGGGTGGAGCACCTCTCTGAAAAAACCTAAGGAGCCTGATTAATTTAGGCTTTAAAAGTTGTGTTTGTTTTTTTCTTTTTGGATTATAGATTTCTCTTGTATTATAATTGCATAGGTCCAATGTTCTCAACTAGCTGCAATGCTGTAGTGTATCTCTTGATATTTATCTGCAACATGAGTGACACTATCGATATTCTGTACTGAAGATGCTTTTGCATAAACCCTTAACATTGAAAAAACTCACTGTAATTATAATGAAATAATACATGTTGCTGCCAGACTCAGTAACCACTTTTTATCACATTTTATGGTAGGCTGCCAATTTGAGAAAATATGCAAATTTCTGATCGGGAGATACAAGATTTCACATTTTTCTGATCTAAATCTATGCTTTGTCTGACCTTGAAAGGTAGTTACAGAGTAATCCATATCAGGATTTCTTGTAACTTGAGTATGTATGCTCTCATGCAGTAATTAGTTAGAAATCACAATTATGGAGCTAACAGCTTCTATTTTCAAAATGAATTTCTATTGTCAAAATGGACTGGAATAAAGCCTTCACATTGCCATAACACTCCTTTTTTTTGGTAGTTAAAAACCTCTGTACCAGAATAGCTAACAACATGTTTGTTTGCTATTCTGGTAGATAGGGTAAAAAGTAAATATTCTGTAAATGTTATCAATATTCTGTGTTGTCTGATTCATATTAATTTATAAATTTGCATAGAGCCTCTGAACTTAAATCATTGAAGCTTTAGTTCGACTCAAGAATATTTTTTGGAGAGTTAAAATCACACTTTAGTCGTCGCCTTGCAGAATATATGATGCGAGAAAATGATTTATATTGGTCTGCACTGTGCTGGGAGGGAACCAGCATGAAGAGGGCAATCCTTCAGTTTGTTGAAAGATTTTTAATGAAAATTTGAGCATCTGTTCACTTCTCATATAATGAATATATTTTGTTCCTGTTGATTTAACAGTGGCAGGTACTTGACGAACCCAGAGGCCAGAGGGAAGCAGATCGTAGACATTACAAACAACTCAGACATCCGCTTCTGTAAAGCGTTTTGGGGAGTAACAGAGGGCGATATGTTAGCTGTAAGTATGAGGTGTTGAGATAAATCGCTCGATGCAGGCAGGTTTAAGATGGGTTCTGAATGGACCGAGCATTGTCTTCTGTGAGCTTTGTTTATCATTTCTTATTATTGTGTATCAGTTGTAGTGTTGTAGTTGGGGGTAGTATCGCAGAGAATTGTGGTGGGGTGGGTGCAGTCATAGGGAGCCAGAGTCACAAGGACCCAGGGTCATTAGGGAAAGTGAAAAACAAGATTAGAAATGTGTGTTGAAACAGTGGGCCCCAGAAAATTGGCAAAGACCCATGCTACTCATAGCAAAAACTTGTGTAAAATTGGAGCAAAATTATGGAGATATGGAGGCCAGATTTTCAATTTGCCCCCCCTCCCCCCTTCCCCAGATTGTAGACATCATAAACAAGTCAGACATTGGTGTATGTAAAACATGTAGAGAAGAATTGAGGGGTGCCAGGACTAAGTTAAAAAGGAAACCCCTTGTGAACAACCAAAGAATAATCTTAAGTTTTTTTCTCTCAAAATTTGCCTGATTTTACTTAGCCATTTTGGCAGGTAAAAAGCAACCGTCTGAAAAATAATACTATAACCAATTTTTTGTTTCTGCAAATTTTGAGGCCTTCAGATCCTTTCTTTATTTTACCAACTGTTTCATTGAATCATCGGTTTTGACTGATGGCCTGTTATATAGTGCACTTACAAAAATCGTTGCTTGAAGGTATATGGATGTATAGCAGCAACTTATTCCAAAATTGCTTTAAAATCCATGAAAAATGATGAAAATATTTAAAACTTTCACACATTTGTGAAAAATGGAAAAGAATTTTAAGCACATATTTTTAAGTGTTAGCCCAAATCTGGCAGGAATAAACTTTGTCATCATTTTCAGGAACTGAAATTTAGAACGGAAATATAAATAATTTCATAAAGCTTTTCAGTTACCCGCCTAGTTATACATCACAAATTTAACATAAATTATGCATTCACTGCAGATCGCTAAAACTTGAATCAGTCATAATTCAAAAACTACACGTGCTATTAACAAGATTAAAGACTTGCATTTAGAATTTATTGCTCTTTCTTGTGGGCTACAAATATCTAGGTGTCCATAGACCTTTAACATTTGTTATTTTTCTAATAGGATATGTGCAATCTAATGGCTGGCTCCGTAGCCATCAACAAACTTATTCAAATTACACCTCACAACTTTGAGATGGAGAGGGTCGACGAGAGTGAGGAGACTGCCACCATCACCCCACCGTGTGCCCATATCGGACCAGGTCCAGTCCAGATCAGACTCATCAGCTTTGTGGAACGAGAAGGCCAGGTGAGAAAGTATAAGATGGTTGAGAATTAGCAGAGCCAATATCAAAAGGGAGTTATAGACCTTTTCAAATCCAAATCAGCATTTTTTGGAAAACTTAATTTAAATATAGTCACATGACTATGACTACTTGTCCATAATGGACCTATTGTACACTGGGAAAATCGATCAAATACTGGAAAAATCTGCACAATTCATGCACGGTATGAAACCCAACACATGAAAAAGTGCTTTCAAACTCTTATCATACATGCGTTATACACAGTGGTGTAGCCAGGATTTCCATATTGGTGGGGCAAGTAACAGAAATAAACCTACAGGAAACAAAATATGGCCCCTGCTGATAAATGTACTAATTTTGAGCCGATAGTAATGGAATATTGGTGGGCCCACCCTTTGGCTATGCCACTGATTATACATGAAGGATATAAGTGCTTTTATTGTTGCTTACAATTTTTTCTCCAGAAAGTGCAGTTGATTGGTTGGATAACAAAGGAAAATTCACCAGCAGTTGATTGGTCGAAGTACTGAAATAATCACATTCAGCTAGAATTGGTTTCAAAATGTCTATAGAGGAATTTCATCACGTGATTGTAACTCATCTGGAAGACATTTTGCAGAGCAAGCGTCGTTGCGTTTCATGCGTCTTTACACAGCTCAGTCACATCACACGTACAACACACATACTGCCTGCTAACCTACCAGTACCAGTTCAGCGAATTTTATTGTTTTTGTTTGCGCCGGCAATTTTACTTCATATTTTCCTAATGTTTTATATATTCACTGCGTATACGAAGAGTAACTTTTACGTGAACGCCATCTGATTGTTTGTTATATGCAGACAAAGCCTACATACCTGGCATGTAGTGCTCACTGCAAATCCTATTCTGAAGGTTGAAAGACGTTGCGTCGTACAGCAGAAACCCACTTTGAACGTTGATCAAGATCAGATGGAAATCAAGAAAACCTTCTTTTTATTCCCCAAAACACGTATATTAGTGCAACTAATGGCACAGCAAGATTCCAGAATAATTATCTTACAAAAATTATCTTATATATGAACATGCAAGCGTTTGTAAGTCTAAATAAGCGTACAGCAGACGATTGTTCTCGCCCGACAAAATGGCAGTGTAAACAAAGTCACGTGACCTCATGATGTCAGCTAAAACACCCTAATAGGGACTTATACTTCTATGACGACATGTTTCTGCTTTTCCTTTGGTGATACCTTGCATTATATAACATTATATATAGTGCGGATCTTGTAAAATTACCTGGATGTATTAAGACATTCCTTAAAACATTTTTAACTAGAAATTGTGTTTAAAAACATTCAGAGATTTACCAGACACAATTTTACACAAATTTGAAAGAAGCTGAATATTTGCATTTGTGTACTTAACAGTATATTATTGCCTTATCATTTATCAATTTTTTGTTGTTGAGGATTTTGTTGTATATATGTCCTACTGTTTTTTCAAGCAACTGAATCTGAATGTTATATACACAGTTTTGTTCCAAAGTTATTGGTTATGCTAAATATTTGCTCTCGAGGCAATGCTTCTTTTAAAATATCAAATGCAAAAGCATTGATGTAGTGCATTGCATTAGTTTTCTTTGCATATCTATCTTATCCGATGTTTTAATGAGCTGAAGGAAATGTTGTAGGTTAGCAATGAATCTAAAAATTGAATAGCCCCACCATGCCACAAATGATAGATCAAGAATTTGATACATTATGTTTAAATGGTGGTAATAAAGTTATATATCTTTTTTTTTTATAATTTCATCAGTGTTTGTTGCTGCGGGTTAAATCAATTAGGGCAACTTATGTTAATCTTCACCCCTCAAAATTGTAGATTTTGTGTTGTGAAGTAATAAGACCATAAGTTGGCCAATTTCTTGTAGTTGCTCTGATTTCTATATGTCAATGCAAAGTAAGGTGAAGGAATATTCATTTGCATATTTGTGTTCTTGCCTTGACAACTGTAGACTTAAGTGCCATTCTCTGTTATGTTACGTGTGTGACCAGTCAGAGATTACGTTACATGTGTGAACAGCCAGAGAATGATTCCAGTGGTCCAGTCCACTGGGGCCATTCTCTTTTATGTTACGTGTGTGACCAGTCAGAGATTACGTTACGTGTGTGACCAGCCAGAGAATGGCCCAGTGGATCCCCGGGAGACCCCCGGGGGTTAACAGGGCAATTCTCTGGTACATTACGTGTGGGACCAGCCAGAGAATACGTTACATGTGTGAACAGCCAGAGAATGATCCCAGTGGTCGAGTCCACTGTGGTCATTCTCTGTTATGTTACGTGTGTGACTAGCCAGAGAATGGCCCTAGTGGATCCCTGGGAGACGGCAAGGGTCCACTGTGGTCATTCTCTGTGACGTTACATGTGTGACCAGCCAGAGAATAGCCCTTAACCTTTTAACTTTTTAACTTTAACATTTTTGTTTTTTTTAAGCTCATACTTTAAGAAAAAATTCCAGGTCAAAACTTTAAATAAAATTACAAACATGAGTAGTTCCTCTCTTTAAATCTTAATGCTTTTCAAAGTCACAAAGGGGAATTGACTTCATACATGTAATACTCTGCAGCTCTCCTCAATAAATAAATCAGCATTTTCATTTGCACTTTTATTTTCTTTACAGGGTTGGGTGCAGGAGGAGGAGCTATCTCCCGAGGATCGCCGTGGTAACATTCCTCCTCGGAAACCACCAAGTCCAATGTCCAAGGGTCTTCTCATACATATTCACGGCGGAGGGTTTGTGTCGCACACTTCAAAATCACATGAGGTACGTGACAAATACCACCATTTATTCAGAAAGTTACTACAGGTGAAGCTTGGTAACTTGCAGGTCTGTAAATGTGAGGAAGCGTCATCAGCTTAACTGATTTAAAATCTATTTTGGGTCATAAAAACGGCAAAAATTCCCATCAAAGTCAGTTATCACTTATTATTTCCCTATGTCCGTCACCGCTGGCAATCAAGTTGGAATACCCACAATCATAACAAATTTTACAACATTCAGCCTTCTATTCCCACCAACCCCACTTCACACAATCTTCTCATAAAGACCCAAGTTTCCTTCACTCATCTCAGAATAAGTCACACCCACCTCACCTCCCCGCCTCTGTCGGAAAGGGGGAAGTCATGACTCCCTTACAGTCAAGCACATCCTCATTGACTGTCCTCTCTTCACCAACCCCAGAGCTTCCCTCAATCCCTTGAGCTCCATTGCTGAGCTCTTCTGCAAAAACCTGCTGCCATAAATGTATCTAACTTGTCTTGTCCTAATTGTCTTCAGATTTTTGCGTACCTACTACACTCTATCCAACTTCTCCATCCTCTTTTCATCTCTGACATATTTAGGCACAATTTGACATAATTAGGCACAATTTCACCATCGTTGTCGTGGTGCCTTTAAACCTCACCAAACAAAAAACACAATCAGTTAGAAATTGACCGACCATTGTATAGCTTTTGAAATTTTCAGGTATCAATATCCAAATTGGTATGCTTATGTGTGTGATGTATGACAGGGCAGGCTTGGTCTTTTATTATGTAACTCCTTTGTTTTTAAATTGTCTATCGTAATTGTTTGAAGGGGCATAGTAAATTCTGACAAAAAGTTATTAAGTCTTTACCATACCCTAATCAAATTCTAGAAAGAATATGACTGGAATTTATTAACAAAATTTAAAAGTTCTTTTAATATTTTGAGTTGTCTACCCAGTTATACATTACAAATTTAACATTTATTCACAAAATGCTTCAAATTTCTTTAAAATGATCTCCTTCCTTCATCATGGTTCCCTCTACAACACAACCATATTTAGTCCTCCTCTCCCACCCCCTCTCTCTCTACTTTGTTTTTTTTACCCATGCACCTCCTCTCTCGATCCCAGCTTTCTGACTTTTTGTTCTTGTATTTCTCTCAATCTCCCCCTGTTTTCTTTCCTTCCTGCCTCTAGAATGATCTAACCCCTCATTGCCATCGTGCGTTAAGCCCTCATCAAACATACAATTCAAACTTTGATCATGAATAAATAATTGAAAAACTGCTCTGCTGAGATTTGAAGGCTTGTTAATCGATACATTAGTTACCCCTTGTTTATAGACCTTTAAAGCATAAATTCGGATCCAGGATCCTATAAAAAGCCTTGTTCATAGACCTTTAAAGCACAAATTGGGATCCAGGGTCCTGTAAAACTGGATCTGCATAAGGATAGTTAATTGCTTCCGAATCCCTTATCACATGTTATAGAAGTTAATGAAAATCAGCTTTGTGTATAGTATTACTTTTTTAGCCCAGGGTGCCCCAAAAATTACATGCAGTGAATTATTTTGAGCAGTCCCCTGACACATTGTTTTTAACTCTTTGAATTTTATACGTCTTGAAGTTGAAAGTTATTTCAATACAATTCAGTTCAGAATAGAAATATTACATAAAGAAAAATAGGTGAACAGGTCCAACATTTTTAAGTCAGGTGGGGGCAAGAGTGTTTTTCCTGAATAGGGTAATCTTATTACGAAATTTGAAAAAAATTAGCAACCACCTAGCAAAGCATGCTGATGAAGTTTGTGTGTGTTTCATATATGTATGCCCCTTTGTTCGACTGATTGCATCCATCGGTTTTGGCCAAATTTAATGATATTTTCAGCATCAAGGCAAGTCTACTCCTTCACACTGAAATTTGCTGCCTGTATACAATCTTATAATAATTCTTATTATCATGCATGGACCTACTAAAGACATGGAGAGTTCTCTGAAGTGCAAGAAATCTGGTGGGACTTTTTTCACCAGTGCTGCACAACTGGTTTATCAAATGGCCATGGACGTTTTATATAACCTTAGGTGTGGAGAGTGGGATGTAAAATACCTTAACTACCTATGTACCAAGAAATACCTTTTTGCAGGGAGGCAAATACTTCCTGCTCCTCATCATCATTGTCTGTTTGTTTGTTTGATGGGAGCATATCTGCTGGAAAGCCTTCTTGCAAACCCAGAACCATGAGCAGATTTAAGTAATGCTGCAGACAGATCAAACATAACATTGAAACTCCCATGTCATTAAAAACTCCCATGTCATTGAAAACTCCCATGTCATTGAAAACTCCCATGCCATTGAAAACTCCCATGTCATTGAAAACTCCCATGCCATTGAAAACTCCCATGTCATTGAAAACTCCCATGCCATTGAAAACTCCCATGTCATTGAAAACTCCCATGCCATTGAAAACTCCCATGTCATTGAAAACTCCCATGTCATTGAAAACCTTAGACTCTTGCAAATAGCCTTGATGATGTTCATTCTCTGCTTCAAACTCTTATTGTCTAGGATTATGGAACTTCACGCACAGTTGAATGTGAAAGGTACTTTGCCAGTTTAGGTGTTGTCATGGGCGGAATTTGCCTTCCAAAAACGTGTGTTGGGGCTTTCTTATTGTAAATCACTTACTTTCACTCCATTTGCACCCCTACTTTTGTTAGAGGAGTTGATCTGGTACAATATATTGTCAACATGTCATTAAACAAATTCAACTTGACCCTAAAAATTCAGCAGCAAGCCAATTTCAAGTTTTATTAGCTCCATTTTTGATTGGGTTGTATACTTGGAAGGTGTATAGACAGGTAATTTATTATGCCTGTAGTTTTGCGAAAGTTTCAAGTATGTTTAATGTATGCATAAGTTGTAATGTATGAAAGTAAAGTCACTGAAAATTATTAAACTTATCTGCCACTTAATATTGATATGATGGAGATTCAAAATGTCTTGGTCATGCTCATCTGCTTCCATTCGTATAACATTGGTGAAGGACTTAAGAAATTAGTTAACTTCAGGAAGCAAAGTTATAATTCTTTTTTGCTATTTTCATATTTTTCATTTAAAGGGTCACTAGAGTGGGCACAATTCTCCCAGAAAAACCCTCTGGATGAAATTATCCCCTTCCTTCATCGCGCCTCTCTTTACAACCATATTTAGTCCTCCTCTCCCACTCCCTCTACCTACTTTTTTTTTTTTTAAGCACCCCTGCACTTCCTCTCTCGATCCCAGCTTCCTGGCTATTAGTCCCCATACTTCTCTCAGACTCCTTTTATTCTATTTTCTTCCTACCTTTGGAATGATCTATCTTCTCAGGCACAATTTGACCCTCGCTGTTGTGGTGCCATTAAGCCTTCATCAAACAAACAAACAAATTCAGCAATATTTTTAACCCTTCTGGATAGCTTCAAAACACCCAATATTCATACTAAGTACTTATCTGAGATTTATAAACAATAACATTTGATCACTTTATGAGGCAAAATAGGTCAGTGAATATTTGTAAAATTCCTTAATAAGATGCCGTAACATATGGGTTTACTCACATTGTATATCAAGTTATTGCTACCTGTATATAGATCTTGAAAACATCCCCAAGCAATGAACTAATTCAAATCAAATGCGAAAGAAGGATTAGAAGGTTTCCATACAACCTGTATCTCTTGAAGGAATTCTTCAAGAAATTATTGCAGCTCATTATACAAAGACGGTTCCTCTGGGTGAGAAATGTTCCAGGTTTGCAAACTGGCATGTATCCATCATATATCAAGGGTCTAATGAGACAGGCAGCATTTTACAAGCACCTGGGGAGAATATGCTCAAAATCAATGCCAGCCAGCATTCACAATAGTTTGTTGTATATCAGGGCGTAAATTCTTGGGATAAAGTGATGGAACATTTATTGTTTAAACAGCTATTTCCAAGGGTAATTTGGGTTCCAATATGTCATCTGGAGTCGTTAATCATCAGTTTAAGCTGTTAGAATTGTATTTCATTGATGAGGAAAGGGAAGTGTAGTGGGTCAGTGGTGAGAGAGAGTCAAAACATCTTTTCAAAGGTTTCTGGTTTGATTCCCTTCAGGAATAACCTGCCTTGTGTCTACTCAGTTGTGAATATGTACCAGAGTACTAGCAGTATTCAGGGGTGGAAAATATATATTGGACCACAGCACCGGTGGTCCCATAATTAAAAAAGTAATTTGAAAAAAATGAGGAGGAAAATGAAAATACTAAAAAGGAAAGAAATGGAAAGAAAGAAAATGAAAAATGAAAAAAAAAATAATACAATTCTTGAAACTTTCTATTGTCTCAGAAAGTAAAATATTTTTTAAATATGTGCCAGCATTGTTAGGGAGTTAAGCTGCAATGGACTAATGCCCCCATCCAGGGAGTGTTATTAACTCCCATCCTCTTGCACCATGGAAACTGAGGATACACCTTTGTTCTGTGGTTTTTAATGACTCTGGTAAAATTTGTTATGAGAAAATATCCCTTGAAGAGTCAGAATGTACTTCATCACAAGAAGTGGTCAAATCAAATGATTAAGCGTCCCATAGATATTTTAAGAAAATGAATATCTTGAAAAATACAGGGCATCTGAGTGCCCAGATTTGTTGGTTGAGCTGATGCATTACTGATGCCCTTATTTTTTCATCCCTTGCAGATTTACCTGAGGTCCTGGGCCAAGGATCTGGGTGTCCCCATTGTCTCCATCGATTATTCTTTAGCTCCAGAACTGCCTTTTCCAAGGGCATTTGAAGAGTGTTTCTTTGCATATGCATGGGCAGTAAAAAATGCACCTTACCTTGGTAAGAATGTCATGTCTTTCATTTTTAATTAAGTCAAATTATCAGGTGATTTGTACCCATTTTAGCTCAAAAGACCTTTTTTAAAGAGTGTCTGCTTTCTCTAATATAGTAGAAGCATATCAAGAAGTTCATACAAAAACCAGTTTGATTAAGTGCATCTGATTGGGAAACTGCCAAGATAAATGAGGCTCAATCAGAGAATGTTATTTGAAACTGCACTAACTTGTTGTTTTTAAATCAATTTTAAGAAAACCTCAAAAGAATATGGTACCTACAGCTTTTTGAGACTCTTGGAGTGTAGTCTGAGACTCACTTCTGCCAAAGATGTGCTGCCTCTTCTCTGGCAAGCACTATTGACTGAAAAGCTTAAAAATTTCCAGTACAATGAAAGCTTTTCAGAATATTGTTGAAAATTTGTTGACACTTGGGGCAAATGTTGGGTCACTTACCTAAAGGTAGTACAGAGAGTGGCGCAACAAACTTAAAAGAATTATTTCTTTTGAATAAATAAGTTTTAAAAGTCTTTTGATTTCTCTATTTTCAGGTTCAACGGGTGAGCATATATGTATATGTGGGGATAGCGCCGGTGGTAACATAGCCACAGCTGTTGCAATGAGGGCAGCGTCGTATGGTATTCAGACTCCTGATGGTATCGTCACCGTGTATGCACCCTTCCTCGTTCACCATTCGCTTTCACCATCTCGCCTTATGTGTCTCTTTGACCCCCTTCTTCCACTGGGTATCTTGCTTCGTTGTATCACTTCCTATGCTGGCATCAAGGAAGAAGATTTATCCTATGACTCTATTATTTCATTAGTTCAAAGAGCCAATGAGAAGTTGTCCCCGAGGAGAAGCGCATCCATGTCATCATTGTCGACGATAATTTCCAAGGAGGATGAGGATGAGCACGAAAGGAAAAAGCCGCGAACAGGAAGTACCGCCAGTACCCCTTGCTTAGATCGTATCCCTGAATCTGTTTCAAGCAATCACACGACAGACAGAACATCCTCAATGTCTGATTCCGAACTTGACCACTCCCCGTCGTTAGAGGATTCAAAAATGAAAAATTTAAGTGACTCCTTAGAAAGCTCCAGTCTGGAAGAGAAAAGTGATGATATTAAACCAGATGTCGTAAATGAAAATGTCAAGAAAGAAGAAACAGTGCAGAGAGAAAACAAAGAAAACTTGAAAAAGATTGGCCCCATTCAACTTCCGAGCGGAGAAAAGGTTGCAGTTTTTGATCCCTCCCAACCTCCGGTCATGCCAGGGGTGAGAAATTCCGAAAGAATTCTTCAAGATTCTACAAGTATAAACAACAATACAAGCTCCAATGCTGTTAATGGAGGGGTCCCACCGACAACCACCTTGAACCGAACTGGCCTTCAGCTAGACCTGAATGACCCGAACAATAGAGTGGGGGTGATTGATGATGAACTCGACTCACCGACCCCTTTTGTGAATTCTCCCATCAAGAAATACAAGGAGATCCCTATTATGAGGAATCCGTACATATCACCGTACTTGGCAGATGCGGAGTTACTAGAGGGCTTACCACCGATGCATATCATTGTAAGTACCTCCTTGATATAGTATGAAATGATATGACATATGGAATTTATATGGTGCATTTTCTAGTTTAAAGAATGATTCAAATGCGCTCTACAGCTATCAGACTAGTTCTCCGGCTGCCTTTGGGTGCACATGAACTTAGTACTTGAATGGGAAAGTGAATGAACACCGCGTTTTCATGCTTCTCTTTTTGAATAGTGTTCAGAGAATCAGGCAGGGGTGACTCTCCTGCCGTCGGGAGTAACAGCCTAATATCCCCCTCCGAAGGACGGTGTGCGCCATTCAACCATTGTCACTTTTCTCAACAGCTAAATAAGGAGTAGGAGCTGCAGATGTTTGGCATATCTGTCTGCATAGCTGTGGAAAAATCGAGTTAGAGCTGACCGAGGCTTGAACCCTCCAGCATCTCAGTCGTGCACTCTGCCAACTGAGCTACCTATTCTGCAATATGCGAAGAATGCTTCTAGAGTTGAATGCTTTTTGGCCTTTCATAACTTACCTCATTTTGAATCTTAATCTCAATCCCTTGTTATCAATCTTTACAAGAAAAAGGAAACCGAAAATGAACAATTTGCAAAAACAAAACATGGAAATATATTGAGATTATTAAACTCATTCTATGGGCTGTTTCTTCTCCAATCTGCTGTGTTTTTACGCCATCTAGTTAAACCTGCAGGCACTATATGAACTGCAAGATAAAATCTTATAGGCCCATCTTAAACCTGTGAAGCTGTAAATGCAGGTGTAATAGTTTAAAAAAGACTTAAAAGTCATCAATAATATATGTTTCCTAATTTGACGCACTACAACAGTTATGGACAGTTTCTCGTGTTTCGTTTTTGCACCTTATAATTCAACCTCTTTGGCACTATTTTGTCCCTCTTTCTGCAGAGTGACAAATGTAGGAAACATAGCTTTGAGAAAATCAATGTCAAAGAATTTTTAGTTTTTGAATTTACCTATTGTTCTGATTCTGAAGGGTAAAGTAGACCATTTATACCTTGTTGAAGAGGGCAAAAGGTCAAATCTTTGAAAATTATTATGAAAATGTATATCAATTTTCTTTTATGTTAATTAGTCCCAAAGATATTCGCCAGTATGCGGAATTGATAAACAAAGGTAATACAAATTGACATTCTTCACTACGTGAAAAGAGGATTGTTATGACCTTAAAGGTAAGGTAAAATTATGTAGGTCACCTTAAACCTTTGAAGGTGTAAATGAAGATTTAGTAGAGTATGTCATGTGACGTCACATGCAAGTGAGCTGGAGGCGGCTGGGAAGTAAAGTAAGATTGTACTCAAATTTACTTTATATGCCCTCTGTACACGATCTACAACTCTGTACACGATCTACCTCTATTGACAGTATGGAAGACATTTTAATAATCAAAATCCAACGTCTGCAACAAAATCTTTTGAATGCAAATAAACTAAAAATGAATATATTTCATTTTCACAATGTTCATTTTGACACCAATGTTGTCAACACATGGATGCAACTAAAAAGCATACTTTTGCATGCCTTCGTTGCTTGTTCAACTATTCCTTAATCAGTGATTGGCTATTATTTTAGACTGTACATACTTGATGCTGGTATACATACTTTATTGGCTGAAAAGAAAAATGTTCATCAGTAAAATTATGTCTCAAGTTTCATTGTTTGACCAACTACAACAGCTACAATTGATCGACAAGAACCTTCATTGAAAATGTACGTTATATGTTTTTCTCAATCATGAAAAAAATACCCTCTGGATGAAATTATCTCCTTTCTTCATCGTGCTTCCCTCTACAACCATATTTAGTCCTTCCCCACCCCCTCTCTCTCTACGTTTTTTTTTCTCACTCAAACACCTCTCTCGATCCTAGCTTTCTGGCTTTTAGTTCTCGTATTTCTCTTAATCTCCCCCTGTTTACTCTCCTTCCTACCTCTGTAATGATCTAACCTCTCAGGCACAATTTGATTTTTGCTGTTGTGGTGCCCTTAAACTCTCATCAAACAAACAAACAAACAAAATATATCCTGCCTTAAGTTGATAGCTACTTGACTGATTTGTTGTCTCTTTCACATCGCAGGCCTCTGCCCTTGATCCTCTTCTGGACGACTCTGTCATGTTTGCCAAGAAATTACGATCCATCAACAAACACGTGCAACTTGAGATTGTGGAAGGCCTCCCTCATGGTTTTCTAAACTTCTCGCTGATTGGAACAGAATGCAAAGCTGCATCGATGGTTTGTGTTCGTCACATCATGCAAGTACTGTACGGCTTCCAAGGGGAGGAACTGTTTGATAATGATGGCTACTGAAAAGTGGTGTAGCAGGCAATAATAGATCCAAGTCTTCTGTGCCTATAGCTTCCAGAGAAGGTATTTGTAGCGATGCGTAGGGAAGAAAGCCAACTCCTGTGTATTAGTCCAGCAGCAGATGACCATGCTATCACAAAGTGCTATTCAACATGCAAGGGCATTATGAGCTGCTAAGAAATGAGAAATAGTAGAAAGCTGACTTAAAAGGGTATCAGTCATTGAAAAAAATTGTCAAAGTGCCACTTTATCTTGATTTTACATTTAGTGATCTAAAGTGTGATCGCAGTTTTGATTTGACAGATAAAATTGATTTTTCTCTGTCATTCAAAAATTCAGAATGGAGCTTTGTAAGAAAAACAAAAGCTTTGAATCATGCCATTTAGTTTCTTTATTGTGCATATTGATGGGACCATTCTCTTGATATAGGTGTTGAAAGGGTGTGGCACATTAAGAATTAGACAGATTTTGTCCCCTGCATTCATGAAAATGAAGCCTGATGCGTAATCACAAGATTATACTCGGAAGTGATCTATACGTAATAGTAGTTTAGTGTATTCTGATTCAGAATCTAGACAAGTATGCTTGCCCTCAACCTCCCCCTACCCCCTTTCCCAAAACCCTTTCTGACATCAAACCACTTATCGCTTCCCTTGTTCGTGACTGCTAGCAAACCTTATGAGACTCCCAAATTGATAACCAAACTCCATGCCATCCAGCCCACCATTCCGACCAAACCCACCATCCACAATCTCTCCCGTATCGACAATGTCCACATTAACCGCCTTAGAATAGGTCAAACCCACCTCACTCACTCCCACCTCCTTACTGAATCCCCCCAACCTCTCTGCAACATTGCTATTGCCCCCTCACAGTCCACCACATCCTCCTTGCCTGCCCCCTGTACAACCTTCCCAGAGCTTCCCTCACACCCCTCAGACCTCTCTAGATGAGCTCTTCCAGAAAAACCCTTTGCATAAAATTATCTCCTTCCTTCATCATGCCTCCCTTAACAACCATATTTAGTCCTCCTCTCCCACCCCTCCCTCCCCTCCCTACCTTTCTGTAACCCCTACACTTCCTCTCTTGATCCTAACTTCCTGGCAATTAATCCCCGTACTTCTCTCAGACTCCTCCTATTTTTATTTTTTCCCCTACCTCTGGAATGATCTAACCTCTCTGGCACAATTTGACTCTCGCTGTTATGGGGCCGTTAAGACCTCATCAAACAAGCAAACAAACAAATATGAGCGGTTAATTCACTCTGAATATTTAGCATTGATAAAAACATTAGTTCTGAACTTGTTTCTTTATATCTTCTTTCATAGGAGCAGTGCATATATAAGACATAGGTTCTTTCTGTCTAGCCTTTCAACTGACATGATCTACTTCTGAGGTTTTTGTTTTGAATGTTAGCAATCTAAGGGGATCAAAACTTCTTTGTCTACTTCATGTAATGAAATAGTCAAAAAAATATATACCTAATTTTCATTTAGATGTACCACCAAGTTCAAGGAAGCTGGATGAGAGCGAGAGTTACACACCCCATGCAGTGTTTCATTTGAGATGAGTAATGTGGGGGGAATAATATTACAATTCCAGGTGTTTCTTGTTGTATATCATTTCTGTTATGACTTTATTGTAATCTTTTTTGAGTGGTAGGAAAAGACAGTCGGTGGGATTTTGTCTTATCAGTAAAGAAGCATTAGTGAAAAACATTTTTGGCATTGCAATGGTGTAAATACCTGACATTCTGTTGACCACTGTAGACTTTACAGAGAAAAGTTTTAAACATCGGAATTAGTTCCTGAGGGAATCTGGTGCAGGGATTGAGTGCAATGAAATACAAAATCAGGGACCACTAATTTGATCTTAAGTTTTCTGTCATGATGGCTGCACTTCAGGGTAATAGCAGAACCGAAGTTTAGCAAAGTAGGGACTTTTAATTGTTAAATTTCATCCCATGATTCAAAAGTCATCCAAAGGTAGCAAGGTCCAGAAAATACGGTGAAAGATCAAGATTTTGATGCGGTGACTTTTTGTCGTTTGTTTTTGTGTTCTTCAGAAAAATTTAGCCTCTGAACATACCGTGTTTGACGTAATAAGTGCCCGGAGGTGCATATAGAAATATAATTGCACCTACTTTTTAGGCCTAAAGGTTCTTCCTAATAAGCAACCAGTGTACAGTGTGCTATTCGAATTGCATTGTGTGAACTGGTTCTAGACTAGCGTGCACAGTAAACACCACAAAAACATTGTGATCGTGAGATGCAAAATAAGCAAATAATGTAACAAAACTTATTTTAAAGGCTTCCAATTAATCAAATAAATGATGTTATCAGTCAAAACATTTTGGGCGGGCGCTTATTATAGCAGGTGCGCTTAATACGTCGAATACGATATTTGAGTCCATTAGCATTTCCTTTTGCTCGGTGACCCCCGGCTGCATCACTATTCACTTTTTTAAATATTTGTTCCTTCAAAGAAGATGGAACACTTAAATCCAAGTTAGGCAGCTTCAGATGAAATTTCTTGTATTGATGGAGACCAACTTTTTTTACTTTCAATCTCAAGTTGCAGATTTTATAGTGAATGTTTCTTTAGAAATAACTTTTACAGTTTATTTACGCTTCTATTTTTAATTACTTTTTACTTACATCATTATCTTCTTTTCATGTGTTTCTCTTTTAAGCCTGTTCTGTGTTTTACTTAACTGTATTGTATATGAATATTATGTCCAGTTTTTTGTGTCGTTTTCTATTGAAGACTGAGAAGTTCTACCCTATTATTGTGGCATAAACTCCAGGAAATGTTTTATTTTGTTCAAAGCCCAACTTTAACATTGTATTCATCATAGTATTATTTGTAGGTTTTGCACTTAAACGTGAACCCATGAAACTCATTGACAGTTGATTGAATTAACACACTACTGCCAAAACAATTTTTTTTCTGTGACCAAGAATTGGTCAGTTAATTCATGACCATTTTGTTGAGACATTGTTGGTACTCCATGTACCCATCAATTGTGGCACTAATTGTTTTATTATTCAATTTGTCCAATTTGGTGGCTTTCTGTTTAGTCTTAGTTGATGAAAAATGAGCAAAAAACTGAAAATTAGACACAAATGGAATTTATATGTTTGATTTCCTTCATTGCCAGACTGCAAAATCATCATATCATAATTCGGTGAAACTTGATTGAGATACATAGGACAGCCCATAATCATTAATCATGTATTTTCAATGAAATCAAATGCCAGGATTTAGTTGCCAGTGAAACCAAGTAATTAATAACTGATCATTTCTCAAAATTTCTGAAATTTACAGAAGGCTGTTTTTTTTTTTGTTGTAATTTGAGTTTCTTCATCAAAATAGAAATGAACCTGCAGCCGATGAACCTCTAAATGCAAATCTGTGAGAGGATCTTTTCAGTTACGCAAAGCAAATCCATTTTGATAAATAAAAAATAGACCAAGCATTTTATATTGATGGTGCTTAAAGGATTGATTAGTTCAGGGGTCAAGCATGTTCATCTTATATTAAAGAGGACTTCAAAAGAAACAAAATGGTGAAAAAAGAATATTCAAGTTTAAAGTTTGGTATCATTTCTGTAGAAGCGACTGAAATCAGACTAGTTGTGATGTCAGAGCCTCAGATTCCTTAAAGTCTTTTTGTATTTTAAAGAAAGTTTATTTAATTTTTTCATTATTTTTTCAATTATTTTGCCTCAACTTTTTTCAGCTGGTATATTATAAGTACCTTCCTAGATTCAGTTATACTACTTTTTTGACATATCCCATGGTTTTTAAGCCACAAAATCGCAGGACAAAATATGATAGAATACATAAAGACTCAGAGGAATCTGAGGCTACATCATCACAACTAGTCTGATTTCATTCATTTCTACACAAATCATACCACACTTTAAACTTAATTATCTCCCTAACGAAATAAGATTTTACAATGCTTTCTGCACCATTTTGTTTCCTTTGAAGTCCTCTTTCATATAAGAAAAACATGCTAGACCACTGAACTAATCCTTTAATATCTCCTTAACGGAATAAGAATTTTGAATGCTTTCTTCACTATACTGTTTCTTTTGAAGTCCTCTTTCATATAAGATAGACTTGCTTGACCACTTTAAATTGCATTGTGAAGGTGTTGGAGACATGCAGCTTGCAATTTGGGGATTTTTTGGCATTCCTGTTGAAATAGATCAAGATTAGATTTTTGTTTTGGTGGATATGCAGATTGTCCTGCTTGTATTATTTGATTATGGTCAGTATAGTAAAACCTTTGAAAGAGATAAGAGAATTACAAACTTGGTTTTAGTTGTGATTTCTTTTTGTTGGACAATGGGTTGTTCTGCCATTAGCCAGACAAAGAGGGCATTGATTAATGGTGCAAATAAGCATCATAAGATTAGAAAAATGTATTATTAGATCTGTATTTAACAGTGTTTATTTCATTATAGAATCAATCAGAGTATAACCTTTAAATAATATGCACATTCTGAAATGTATTCCCGTGTTGTACTGCAATATTGTCCGAAAGCATTTTTTTTTTTTCAACATTGATATTAAAAAATTACAAGGTGTGTTGAGTGGTGTAAAAACAAAATCAAAGACCATATTTTCATACATCTAAGGAAATCTTGAAAATATATAGAGTTAATGAAACAAGAAAGATTTTATACACAGGCACAACTAGCACTTTTTAAAGTAATTTTTTATATTTTTTATATAAATAGCCACACACACCACCAATACTAAATATGATTAAGACGAATCTTTTCTTACAATAGTTACGTTACTTTTAAACAGCTATTTTCCAAAAAATTACAGGGCTTCATTAAAAAGCAATTTGTTTACATTTTGTCTGGAAAGGCTGCCAAATAAAAATAAAACACAATTAAGAGCTTCCAAGAGATGCCACAAATAATATTCATCCTTCCAGACATGGATTAGAAGGAGGAGAATAAGCCATTTACAGTCGGTTGCCAACGGAAGGGAAAATCCCACCACAGTTAGGGAAGAAAGAATTAAAAAAATTTTTTTAAAGATAAACTAAGTCTTTACTTTATTTGTGTTCGAGCATTAATTTTCATTCTAGTACGTAGGATTTGTATTGATTCAGTTCTGTTTGTAAAAAAGAAAGTAGTGTAGATCTGAAAGTAGTGTAGATCTGAAAGTTGTGTAGATCTGAAAGTTGTGTAGAACTGAAAGTAGTGTAGATCTGAAAGTAGTGTAGATCTAAAAGTAGTGTAGATCTGAAAGTAGTGTAGATCTGAGAGTAGTGTAGATCAAAAAGTAGTGTAGATCTGAAAGTAGTGTAGATCTGAAAGTAGTGTAGATCTGAAAGTAGTGTAGATCTAAAAGTAGTGTAGATCTGAAAGTAGTGTAGATCTGAAAGTAGTGTAGATCTGAAAGTAGTGTAGATCTGAAAATAGTGTAGATATATTTCACCGTTCATTTCATCGTTTAATCTCAAATATCGTTTATTAGTTGCAATATATCTACGTAGTCTTTAGTGACCAATCAGATTCACCCATTTCTTTTTAAAACTGTCTTTCATATCTATATTGACTGTATCCTTTCATTAGTCTTTTGATTCATAACATATATAATCAGATCATATATATAATCCTTTCACTGATGTAATATATTTAAAAAAATCATATGTATAATTAATCTGGAGCTTGACTGATCGATCGGGGGTTAATTTGGATTGATAAAAAGAATTATTTTTGTATAAATTTTAATCTAATTAAGCCGGTTGTAATGACTTCAAGTTGCGATGGGTGGAATTTGTTTTTTGCCATTAAGCTAAGCATGTCTAACATTTTCTAAATGTGCAAGTATGGAAATATTGTTTTTTAAATAATTTAAAGTGATACCAAATTGTTAATGGTAATGGTTGCACGGGTCTAACTTTGCTCTTGTTATTATTCAGCTAGAATACAATAAAGCAAAAATATAAATATTTGATAATTTGTTTCTTGATTTCTGTAGGAACATTGGAAAAAGAACTTCAGAATAGCTGATTTAAAATGTAAGAATGTATTCCATACTGTCTTTTGTATATATTGAGTAATGTGTGGGTCCAAATTTTTGGGTGGAGAGGTCTTTTCTGAAGTGCCATAAAAAGGTGGTAACTTTACACAAGTCATTTGGGTACCATCACAAATCTTCCTCAACATATAAGTTGTGTGGACTAACAGTTCATAACTTCATATGCAAAATGAAGCAATGAGTTTTATGGATGATTAATGTTGAATATGCTGAAAATATTGAGGAATGCCGCAATGATGTTCTGTTGGTATAAACAAAACAAAAGTTGAGCAGGACCATGTGTAATGTCATGATTTCTTTGCAACTTAAAACCAGTGCATTTGTTCGTCTGTTTTCAAACTTGAAAATTATCTTGTGATACTGTTTAGAGTAATTATAGAGTAAAACTCGGCGCCAGCAAAAAAAAAGGAACAAACAGGGAAGAAAGTTTTCAAAAACTGTACTCTGTTAATAATAATTTGTGGTCAGCCCAGACAGAAGTACCACTGTCAGCGACAACTTCCTTAGAGCCCAATATACTGATAAATTTTAGCATTTACTACATTGTAAGTTGTATCATGCAATGTAACAGCTAGAATGAGGCAGAAGTCATGGATGCAAAAAAAACTTAAGAGCTGCAGTCAATTTTGCAATCCCTAACCCTAAATGTTCCACAATTTATGGTATGTTTACTGGAATCATGCTTGTATATTATAGTTCAACGTGTAGCCTATGGTCTGGTAAATAGGAAGAAGTTGTCAACAGATGTTTTATATGTTAGTAATTAGCAGTCAATGCCTTCAGAAATGTATTTTATGGCTCAAATTCTCCTTTCATAAAAAAGCTTTTTGTTTTAATTATCTTTGCTGCAATTTGCCAGAAGGTATTGTTGTGTTGTGATGTTTTTCAAATGAAAGAAGTGTTGTGGGAAGGCTGCTCAGGATAGTCCGACATTTGCTACAATCTTTCTTTCAGTAATGCTGTATATCTGATGTGGTATCTCACACAATGTGAAGCGACATTTACAATGAATGGTAATGCAATGTTACATTGGCTATTGTGGTTATACTGTACTATCTGATACTGTAAGGGGGTAGTTTAGAAATATGATTTCACAGTTCTGAAAAGCATTGTCATATTGATCAGAATAGGGGAGGGGTTCCTGCTTTCATTAAGAGGCGACCCTTTCTGTGCACCTGTGTTTGATCCAGTTCTGAAGCTCTCACTTTCAGAATGACATTTGACCTGCATGTCAAATCCATTAGGACTCCCAGTGGCATAGCCATAGGGGAAAGGGAGAGGGGGGGGTACAGACCTATACTTTTTTGAGAAAAGTTTCAAAAATGGGAAATAATTTTCTTTTTTTAAATCTTTTTTCCTTTTAAAAAACAAAATTGCCCTCAGAAGTGGGCTAAATTTGAACATTTTGTTTTGGGAGGGGGTGAAGGACCTCGAAGCCCCTCACTCTTTTTGTTTTATTGCTGGCTATGCCACTGAGGACTCCTATCTATTTTGAATTAGAATTGGCAGTTTCCTATTACCATACCTCAACTTTACCTTTTTGAAAGTGGTTGAGATTTTGTACAAAAAATGTATATCTTGCAATTCTGAATCATACAGTAACTGTGTAACAAGGTGTTAAAAAAAGAAATTTACTTGATTAATTCCAGCTTGTAAATTTTCTGTTTGTAGATTTTGAATGCTAGAAAATATTTCAATGAAACTTATTTTGTAAATCTGTTTGTATTTATTTGGTAATCATGGCAGAATAACTGTACTTTCAGTTTATTTGATTTATGGTTAATACTGCTTACTGGTGGTTTGTAGAATAATCTTGTATGTTGCAACTGGTTAATAACTGAATTGTAATTCCTGAATAAAGATAGGTTACAGTACTGTATGTAACCATTTAAGTATTTCCTAAAAAGAGGAACTGTACAGTTTGTAACAATGAAAATAATTACTGAAAATGGAATTTGACAAGTTGTGGAACCTTGTATGTAGATCCTGAAAATAAAAATCATACAGTTTGGAATTATTAAAGTGATTTGAAAATAGCAATCAAACAGTTTGAAACCTTAAAAGTTATTGCTGAAATTAGAAATAGTTCAGTTTATCACCATAAAAGAAATTTCTGAAAATGGAATTTAACAGTTGTGGAAGCTTAAAAGAATCATTCAGTTTGGAAATTTGGAAGGGAAATGGTAAAGGGAATTGAAAAAAGGGAATGGTAAAGTTTGGAACGATGAAAGTAATTCCTGAAAATGAAAAGTGCTTGAAAATAGAAAGATTATAGTTTGGAAACAACAGGGGAAATATTTGTTTTGAGATATTACAGAGACGCTGAAGAAAAAGAAAATTTATAATCCACGTTATGTCTCAGTAGGATGGCAATTACATACATAGCCTCACGTGTATTACCTAATTATCACAGTAGGTATATTGAGTATTGATTGCCACATTTGTTTTGTTCGTTATGTTTTTGTCTTTTCTGTCCTTCTCTTTGAATTCCCTGATTTTAGGCTTCCACTTTAGGGTACATTTACCATGACCTTAACTTCAACTTGAAATTCTTAAAGAAATATCAATGAGGTCATCATAGATGGCTTACATTGAAGTCATTGCCAAAAGTTAAATGAAGGACTGCGTCGTACTCTAATGACATTGTTGTCAGCAGCTAGCTTATATACCGCTATGGTAACAATATATGTTACTTTGAAATCATTCATCAAAATATATTAGAAATGAGGCTTTTTGATGATATTAAAGGATTAGGTCAGGGGTCATGCAAATCTTATCTTAGATAAAAAAGGACTTCAAAAGAAACAAAATGGTGAAAAAAGCATTCAAAAATCTTATTCCGTTATTGAGATATTTAAGTTTGGTATCATTTGTATAGAAACCACTGAAATCAGACTAGTTGTGATGTCATAGCCTTAGCTTCTTCAAAGTCTTTATGTATTCTGTCATATTTTGTCCTGTGATTTTGTGGCTTATAAACCATGAGATATGTCAAGAAAAGTAGTAAATCTAAATCTATGAAGGGTATTTATAATATACCACCTGAAGAAAGTCTGGAGAAAAATGATTTAAATAATGAAACAAATTTAATACATTTTCTTTAAAATACCTAAAGACTTTGAGGACTCTGAGGCTGTGAAGTCACAACTTGTCTGATTTCAGTTGTAAGATTTTGCAATGCTCTCTTCACCATTTGTCTTTTGAAGTCCTCTTTCATATAACATGGACTTGATTGACCACTAAACTAATCCTTTAAGCTTATAATTGTGCAAAATGTTGTAAGAACAAAAAATATTTAATCGGGTAAAACTGGTACACTGCACAAAGCTGTGTTTTAGTAGTTACTATTTATAAGGGTTGGATTAGTAGTTACTAAATACAGGGGTAGGATCTAAGGATTAACTACTGTTTTCATACATTTTAAAGAAATTTGTTCATGTTTTTTCGTAACCTTCCACAAGAAAGAGAAAGATTTAAAAACAATTTATTACAAAAATCATCTTGATATGTTATTCCTACCAGGAGATATTCAAATTTGAAGGTTCACAAAAATGCCAATGAACGAATTGGAAAATGCTCAGTATGACATCACAGCAACACATTCTCACACAATGTTTATGTATTTCATTCAAATCTATCATTTTTTTTTATTAGTAAAACCTGCTAGAAAAATAAATTGATGAAAGTAAGGTATTTATATACATTGCCAAATATACCCTACTTCAATAACTTTTGGAAAATTGTTTCTAATCATACAGAAACAACCAATTAACGCTTAAAGAAATACATAAACATTTGCAATGGAATTGCCTCTATGATATCATCAAACAGGAATTCATCATACTGTACAAAAACTTTAAAATGCAATTGGGAAATCTTTAAAAATCCATATCTCCTGAATGGAATATGATATCAATCTGATTTTTGTACCAAATTGGCTCTAAAGGTGTGCTCTTTCAAATAAATTTTTACAAAAAACCATGGGAATATTCCTTTAATGAGCTGGTGTAATGGCATTTTATGAGATGACTGATCTTTTACATTTTTAAAGGATAAGTCCAGCAAGTCCCATCTTATTTCATTCCAGGAGATATTCATGTTTAAAAGCTCTTTTTTTTAAATTTTTTGTAGAAATGACTGGTGTAGTGAATCTACTACTATGGAAGGTTGGCACCCTCATCCTCAACCATTTTTAAAGTTTTTTTTTTGTACTATTTGAATTATTTTCCCTCAAACTTTCTTCAGGTGGTAAATTATAATTACCCTTACTAGATTCTGTTTTTACCAGATTCTGTTTTCACCATATTCTGTTTTACTACTTTCCTGACAAATAAAATGGTTTTTAGGCCACAAAATCGCACGACAAAGTATAATTGACTTTGATGAATCTGAGGCTGTGATGTCACAATAAGTCTTGATTTCAGTCATTTCTACACAAATGATACCAAACGTTAAACTTTAATATCTCAATAACGGAATGAGATTTTTGAATGCTTTCTTTACCAATTTGTTTCTTTTAAAGTCCTCTTTCATTTGAGATCAACTTGTTTAACCCTGAACTAATCCTTTAATAGAAGCTTATGTTGTTATAAGATGATTTAATCTGTGTTATGTATGAGGTGGTCATGATGAGGTTGCAGACTTATTCCACCTGTGTGGCATGTTGTTTAACTGGTTAGCAGATGAAACATGCATAAGTTACCACAGTACTGTGTAGAACTGCCATGATTTGATCAGACACTGAAAAAAGTTATGAATAACAGATAATAGTAACAGCCAAAGTGAAAATAAATATGTTTGTGAATGTACGTGTTAGGGATGGGGACAGAAAGTGATGTTGCCCAACATACAGAGAGGTTTTGAAGCCTAACTCTTGCCTGTTGGGAGAGTATGGGTCGTCTTCAAAATGGTCGAAACCCTCCTGTAAGGTGGGCAATTTACCACTTTTGTTGGGGAAGGGGGGTGGAAGAGGGGGGGGGGGGGGACATTTAAGTACCTTTATTGACCAAGACAGCTTATGTGATGATGCTAAAAGTTTTGTTATCTGTCTCATATAGGTTAACCTTTTTTCTTTCTTTTTTTGTACCTGTGAGATTTGTACTTCAAATCTTCATTCGAGCTTGTTAAAACAAGTTCCCCATTGGGTCTTTGAAATCTTTTGTAAATTTGTGATGACAAAATTTAGGCAATGTTGGAGATGGCAAAACTAAATTTTCATTTTAGTTAGAAAAGGCTCTTAGCTGTGTAATTCTTCAAAGTTACATCATGTGTCCATTTAATGGTACAATCTGGCAAAGTATGTCGATAAAGGAAATTAAAAGATTATAAGCATTTCTTTGTAAATGAATAAAAGAATGAAAGCATTAAACAACAGGTACAGTAGCTGCATAGTGTCTGTCATAACGTCTGTCTTCAGTTAAAAGTATATAAAATGTGGTCAGGGGGTATTGTCAGCCAAAGAAGTCTGATTGGACGGAATGTATGGGGGAACACCATTCATATTACTTGTATTATATCCAAGCAGTCGTTTTCTATTGCAGCAGTATATCTATATATATATTATTTTTAAATATACAATGAAATACATAATCATAATATAAATTTTGTCATATAGACAACCTTTGTAAAACAGAAATAAATTATTTTGTGGAATGGAAAGGAAAAATGAGAGATTACTGCAAGGTCAGTAAATAAAATGGTTTTTTAAGTTGAAAAGTGATGTCAAGTTTTTTTATTTTTTGTGGTGTTAAGATCAAAATGAACTTTTCCTGTATTGTATTGAAAAATATCAGTTTGAGCATATGGCAGTATTTACGCCAAGTTATATCTTACCTTCCATGCTATAAATATGCAATCTGGTTCAATGACCTGATTCTAACGCACTTCTAACCAACAGCCCTAACCTCCATAATACCTCTAACATCCCTCACTTCTTTTTAGTGCATTGCTGTCACAAACATCGTTGGAACTGGCCAATTTTTAAAAATAAATTTTACCTTTTGTAACTTTTACGCTGTTTGGGCATTTTCTTCCAGCCTTTTCCAGTCACCTGAGGTAAGACGAGGTGAGCATGGGACCGGAAAGTATTCAGTCCGATTTCACAGGACTTTCCCCATTAAGCTTACACTTAAAATAGTGTTTTTGCTTCCATCCGTACAAAACTGGTGGGTAGAATGAGAGAGCCCCACTCTCACGGCGGGTGTTTTTAGTCCCTAGAGCACCTGGTGTGCTTGTTTAGAGGACCCCATTCCCTTGAATTGATATGTTTTTCACCCTAGGCCCACTCCCCACCACGAGAATAGCCTAGCGTTATACAGTGCATAAGTATTAATATGATAGGATGTCTTCAGTGTAGGTTCTCATATTCATTAGGCCAACTTCTCGTTTCGATGTTGGCGCATGCGCAAGAGGTTAACGTCACCACAGGATGAGTAAGTCGCCGGCTTCAGCCAGCTCCAAGGAGCTACAGTTAATACAATAGAGCCTATGTATTGTTTTATGTTACCATACATGGCTTGAGCTGCATATAATTCAGACAGAGTTTTTATGAGCTCGGTTCATGGGGCGTTGGAGAGACTGGGGGGATTCCCTTGCACCCTTTTTCAAAATAATTAACCTTTCTTTTTATCTCCACAGACACCAGAATCATATCTAATCACTTAACACAAGTTAAGATGCTGATATGAGCAAGGGCGCAAATCCGTCATAAATGATGGTAGGGGCGAGTGTCGATTTTGTCGGTATCGAATCCGTGACACTATCTTAGCGGAGCGGCATCATCTGTTGGCGCGTAGTGTAGGAAGAAAATTTTGCTAAATATACCCCCTAGATCGCTGAAAATAACACTTCCCAGACCTTGCAAGGTGCTTCTAAACCTTTATTTTTAGATTTCATGACTTAAAAATTTAGACTTGTAATTATTTGGTGAAATACATGTGCGCCCTTAGGCCGAATTAAATTGGAAAATTTATATTTGGAATTAGTTCTGCCGGATCAAATTCTGCCAAAGTTCAATACTGAAGTACCCAAAATACGTTTTGAAAACCATTGGTCAAGAAAAATTGGTAGACCCAGTATATCATGTCCCCACCACTAAAAAAGTTTGTGGGGATGCATCTCACTGTCCCCACCTGGATTTGCGCCGTTGGGTATGAGTAACCAGCGGTTCCGCAACTGCAACAGTCGATTCCAAGTTGACGGCATGTATAGTATACACAGGATGTTAACATCTTTTTACAATAACTTAGTAAGGTTATGACCTACGTCTATGTTAACGGCCCATGTAGCATACGCAGTACGTTAACGAGACACTAAAACAAGTTAGCAAAGTCTATTTCCGGATGAACTATTACCACCGGCTATACAGTTCCACGGTTGAAACAACCAGTCCAATGTTGACGGAACGTAAAGTATACGCTGCACTTTAACACTATATCGGAACGGTTGTAACTTCTTCGTTAACGACCTATATAGTATATGACGTATGTTAATGAGATATTGAAATACCCTTACTGAGTTCATAACTGGACAGGCCGTAGCCACCAGCCCCACGCTTCCACTGTTGCAAAAACCTGTTTAATGTAACGGCCCGTATTGCTTACGGTGCATGTTATTACACCATTTTGATAAACCTTTTCAGGCAAATGGACTTTCATTAGTTAATTGACGGTTCTGCGTACGGTGCTAGTTATCTCCAGGACAAGACCACGCGTGGCTTAAGGAGCAGAACATAGAAAAAGTCACTGCGAGAGCGGGGAAGGGAAGCCCTGTTTGATGGTCCTCTTCCCCTGCCTCCTCAACCACCACGATCAACAGCTCTCCACCTGCGGGCTTCACCGACATTCGGCATTTCACCCACTTTTCTTACCTGGTCCTCTACACAGCGGAGCAGGTCCCAGAGTAGGGGTCGAGAAAGAAGCAGAAAGCGTTAACGGAGGACAGTTTTTATCGTTCCCTTACTTCTCACTTCTGTCTTTTCCACCTGAGCCCAGGCGTGGACATAGGAAGAAAAGTGGAGTTAATTCATTTTTCCTCTCTTCATGGACTCCTTAATGTCGAGGCTTTTGTCTTGGGTCACACAGGCCGTGGAGGAGAGGCTGCTGCCTTCCACGCACACTGGCCAGCAGCGACCGATGTATACTTTCAACACTCCCAGACTTTTCTAGTTGCATGGAGGACGTCTTTGAAATCTACCCCCAGCTGAAAATGGTCTCATGGAGACCTCGACCGTCCTGGACTTTACACAAGGCCATTAACGGCCGATAGAGGAGAGAGTGCTAGCCGTGAAGGCAATAGCAGATTTCCTCTTCTCATAGCGAACATCTCTGAAGAGACTGACTGACTGATGCTCATAGACCGCTTAGCCAGTCGGGTAGACGTATTCCCCATCTTCAAGTTTCACATGAGGGACCAACATCCCTTTCTGCTAGACCTTCTGCAGTCCCTTCCAGGACACATCAGTACCCCCGCCCACACCTTCAGATGGTGGCCACCCACATTTAGTGGTGGTACGTCCTCTCCCACCTGCCGTGAGGAGCAAATTTTTCACTGTCAGTGGTGACGGATATGTCGGACGGGGTGGGAAGCACATTTAACGTAGTCCCCCAATCACAGGAACTTGGACAGGTACTTGGCATATGCTCAAACCGCTATTGCTGAGGAAAACAGTTCAGATACGCACCAACATTGCACTACTTTTGTGGTCTCTCTCTCTTTCAGACAGAGAGGAACTGAGTCCAGGAGTTTCTGGAATCCTTCCTCTTGTCTTGGTGCAAGACGAACTAGGTCAGGCTTCAGGCCATTCACCTTTCGGACTAAGAGAACATAATCACAGATCTGTCATCCCGCCTCAGTGGAACTCCGTGCTTACCACAGGTGATTAGAGCGATCTGGACAACATTCGGCCTCCCGGACATAGGTCTGTCCGCGTCCGTGCACAATAACAAGCTACCGATTCTTTGCGTCCTGACCTACGGGTTTCGGAGTCACCGCATTCACAATCACAGGGACTCACTACGTGGGTTACGCCTTTTCCACCATTCCCGTTGGTACCGAGGTTACTTAGCAGGGCAATGTGCGACTGGTAGCACCCATTTGGCCTGGCCACCTGCGGTTTCCTGAGCTGCTCAAACTTTTTGCAGGCTTCCCGTATGAGCTTTTGGTCAGAGACGACTTTGGTCTCATTCCTGGACTCCGGCAAACTGCACCAGTCCCAGAGCACTTCATTTGACTGTGTGACCTCTGTCTGCCGATCCTTGAAGTAGTAAGGCTTTTCTTTTCTGAGGAATCGATGACCCCCCCCCCCTCCATTTTGGGAGGTCTTCTCCCAGACTCTGATTAGTCAAGGGCTCAAGGATAGCTGTAGCAGCCATCCATTGAGGCTTTCCAGTTGGGTTGAGGGTCGCACAGACTCATGACCACTGAGTAAATTAGCCAAACAGAATCTTCTTATAAAGACCTTCCAAGATTCTTTGGGTCATGCAAGTTACTGGTGAAAGCTCTGCTCGAGCCACCCCCTCTCTTCCTCCTCCCCATGGCCCACTTAGGGAGTTGACACTACTAAGTGCAGAGATGCTTTCTTGCGCTTCCTCCTAAAGAAGGTCATTTTTATCTTTCGCCTGGAGCTGGTACTCATACCGCCGCTTTCCGCTACTTCAGACCCACCAAAAAACGGTATGGTGCCCATCTGTCTGGCATCTTTAGAATTGCTTCTTAGTTATGCAGCCGATGCTCAGTGTAAAGTGGGGGATGTTAGAGGTATTATGAAGGTTAGGACTGGGTTGGTAACTACGTTTTCAAGGTCAGTTAGAAGTGCGTTACAATCAGGTCATGGACCAGATTGCATATTTATAGCATGGAAGGTAAGTATGACCCTCGTAAATATCCCCGCTACGCTTAGTAGGGTAAATACATATACATTGATGCTTGTATATTACATCTAAATGGTATAAACAAAAGATAATTAATGTTTCAATGAATAAATGTTAAGTGGTAACTATAAACATGAATGGAGACAAAATGGGGGACATGGAATTCCTAGTGTGCATCACATGCATAGGCAGGATCTGTGGGGCTCCCTCACTTTTTTCCAAATTTGTATCTTTTTTATGGTGATTTTTTTCATCTTAGCATGATTTTGTGGTCTTACCTCCCCCCCACGTTTGGTAGGCAAACCCTGCCCATGATGATGTCTTGCATGATTAAGCAATCCTCAAAAATATCAATATGCAAGTCATGATACTCCCTTTTAAAAACTGACTAAATCAATGTTGCATGTAATTTTTGCAAAAGAGCTTTTTTTCAGTTTTAGGTGTTAATATGCAATTTATGATGTATGAACAGGCACACCTGCCTATTTCTTTACATACACCCTTTTGTTACTTCATGTACCATAGTGGACCTTATCAAATCTGAATCACTAATTTCTAGAATGCCAAAATTTACTTGTACATATTGGACCAATCATATACTATCTGAATCTTATCGACTTATCAGATTCTTGGCCTTCTGCACAATTCACGTGGGGTCTGGGACTGGGTGTATGGAAAAAATGCTTATATACTAGCCCCACAATAACCATCACAAAAACACTTGTGAGCGCCACATGCAAAATAAGAAAAGAAGGTAACAAAACTTGCATATTTTAAGTCTTCAAATTGATCAAATAAATTATGTTATAAGTTAAAAAATGTTGGGTGAACGCTTATTAGAGCATGGGCGCTTAATACGTTAAATATGGTAGTCACATTTGGCTAAAATTGTCCATTGCCTCAAGGAGAGAAGGTGATTCTGACAAAAAGTGTTAGGATCTTGGCCCTACTCTCAATCACATCATCATACATCACAATATTTGCTTCTGTTTCTACCTTTATGCCATTTTCAAAATTGTTTTAAAGAATTGTTTTTTTTCATAGGATTAAAGATTTGTGAACTTCAAGTATCTCATATCTGAATTTATTTCTTATCAAACTTCCAAGATTAAACATTGCATGTGAAATTGATGATAAGAAGTCTACACATTTTGTTTTCAACCATTAATGACTTCAAGACCATCTGTTATTACACTAGCTGCCAGTTGCACTCTTCCTACTTTTGTGAGAGGATTAAAAACTAATAACTGTTGTTAGATGATGGATGGTTAGCCAACTGCTGATATCATACATCATTGTTTGAAATAATTTTGGAAAACTTAGTTGTTAAATTTCAAAAAATATTGGAATGTAAAGGTAGAACTAATCTTTATCAAATAGTTGTTATTTTTAATTGGTTTCAAAATGTTTTAATCTGTGGCTAGAATATTTACAACTATTGCGACTGGATTAACATCCAGTAATTTATTTTAGATAATGGATGACTAGTCAACTGATACGATCATAGATTGTAGTACTTTCTTGAATAGTCGGGTGTGAAAATTCTTTAGAATCTGGAAAGCGGTCATTTAGAACCAAATTTGATCAAATATTTGCCATCTTTAGCTGGTTTTGTTCTTTAAAGGAACACCATGCAAATGTACAAGGGCATATTAATCTGGAGTCCCTAGAATATTCCAGCTATCTTAACAGGATTATAAACCAATAACTCACATTAGAGTCAACTTCCGAAATTACAGCATCAGGGCTATAATTCCCGGGGGACAGGGGGACTTCCCCCCCCGCACTTTTCAGCAGAATTGTAAAAATTCAGCACATTTTGAGGGAAATTTGCCTCTTGTACCCCTCTTTTTTTTGATAAGAGGTTATGTCCGCCCCTCCCCTCTCCCTACTTTTTAGATGAGAATTATGGCCCTGTACAGCACAGTAAATTATGTGTTAAATTTGACAAATCTGGATACAGCTAGAACTAATCTTGTTCAAATATCCTATTCCAAATATACTACTTTTTAGGACCAAAGTTCCTTCCTAACAAGCGCCCATGCTCCAGGCTGCGTACAGTGTGCTATTCGAACTGCACTGTGTGAACTGGTTCTATAATTAGGTTACTTGCATAACAATGGACTTGGGTGCAAAATAATTAATCTGAGATAATAACTTGGTTCAGTGGTAAAGAACATTGGTAGTTCAGTTGAGCATGATTGGGGTTGTGTGTGCATACTAATTAACTTATATCCGTGGTATCTCTTGAATTAAAGTGGGTGTGGGGATTTTGCTTAAACAAATGATCATACAGTATATATGAAGAGCATTGTTCACACTTAATGGTGAGGTACAGTGTGCATATTATTTAGGTTATTTGCATAAAAATAAACTGCTGCAAAATGTTTGACCCGAGATCAAAAATATATGGCAGGCGAGACTCACATTTCTAGTTTGTTATTATATTGACATACCTGACATGAATAGGAATCAAAATGTTTGTCTTGCCATCATGAATAAAGTTCCAAGCAAATAAAAGTATCCTCCTTCTAAAGAATTTTAAATTAGGGGTTTGGGAAATATAAAGAATAAGTGGAATGTGGAGTAGAAGATGACATAATGATAAAGTAGCTGAATGAATTAGGATAATGGTGGGATTTCATGTGGGACAGGATGGAATTGTATTTAGGGCAGGGTGGGTGGGATGTTGGTCAGGATGCATTGTTATGTTGGACAGAATGGGTTGGCATGTAAAACAGGGTGGGTCGACATGTGGGACAGGGTGGAATGGCATGTGGTGGGGTGTCATCTGGATTTCAGTTGTGATGGCATGTGGGTCGTGCAAGCTAGTGGTGAAATGACATGCAGTATCTGGTTTTTAGGTGTGATTGCATAGAGTAGAGGGATTTCCTCACGTGACTCTAACTTATCTGGAAGCCATTTTGCCGGGCAAGTGTCATTGCGTTTCATTTGTCTACACACAGCTCAGTCACATCAAACATACTACATGCTAACCAACTACCAGTACCAGTTCAGCGAATTTTATAGTTTTTATTCGCAGTGGCGATTTTACTTCATATTTTCCTAACGTTTTATATATTCACCAGGGCCCCTGGTGGGGTCGAAGGGTGAAGCCCCTGGTGGGGTCGAAGGGTGAAGCCCCGGTAGTGGTCCAGGGGGAAAATCCCCCAGAAGCAAAAAAGGGCAAATGCAAGAAAGTATGCCACAATGTATAGTAAGAAGGTTTATTATACAAGACAAAATTCATGTCAAAGAGAGCTATAATACACCATATACAAAACACAAAATCAGAGCACTCGACTTGTCGGCGTAGGGTCCAGGGGAGGGGGCAAAGCCCCTGAAAGCTCTCGCAAAATTGACATCTCAAGGGCAAAAATTGTATGCATTTACACAACACATAGTAAAAAGGTGTATTATACAAGTCAAAATTCATGTCAAAGAGAACTATTATACACCATATACAAAACGCAAAATCATAAAAACGCCTAATGTGGAATTATGTTTTATTGTTTACGTTTGTGCATGGTTAGGTTTATCCTCACTCTTTGAAAATTATGGGTTGTCTAAAATAGTGGTTTTCAATAATTTACTACAAACTTGTGTAAATGTTGTCAAACTTTTAAAATGAGCCTGTTCTGTATCACGTGCACTCTGACACCCACCTCCCCCTCTCTCCGCCCCTCTCTCCGCCCCCTCTCCGTCCCCTCTCTCCCCCCTCTCTCCGCCCCCTCTCTCGCCCCTCTCTCTGTCTTAGTTCATGTATTTAAATACAAAATCGCACAAATGTTTAATATATTGTTACCAAGAACCTTTTCCTGAGAAAGTGCCCTTTTGAAATCTAAAAACATAATAAGAACCTGGAATGTCAAATCTTGTTGAACCTACGGCACCAATAGGAACCGATGAATTAAAATCTGAACGAACGGATTAAAAATCTGAACCAACGGATTCCCCTCCCTTCAGCTTACACATTAAATCAGACCTCTTCCATCTTGGCATCAACCCCGCCACTCTCGGCACCTAATCCTGGCCCACTTTTTCTCCTTGGGCCACCCACCTCCCTTCTGTCCACCTAAACCTCTCTACTCATCACAAAACTCAAACCCACCCTAAGTTCTTCATCAATCTCCACAACCAAATCAAAGACTAACTCTCAAATTACACCTCCATCTATACTGATGGCTCCAAGGAAAGCAACAAGACAGCTGCTGCTGCCGTCATCCAAGACATCACACTCAGTAGCAGACTTCCAGACTACTCATCCATCTTTTCAGCCGAGGCTAAGGCCATTCTCCTCGCCCTCAACTTTATTAAGTACTCTCCACTCAGCCACTTTGCCATTTTCTCTGACTCGAAGGCTGTTCTTACTTCTTTACTCAATCTTAAATGGGATAACCTCACATGCCACCTCCTCCTCCGGAAACTCCTTTCTCCCACCCTCTGCAGGAAAAGTCTTCTTTTCTTCTGGATACCCAGCCATGTTGGCATCCCGGGCAATGACAGGGCTGATGCAGCCACTAAGCTTGCCCTCAACCTCCTCCCTACCCCTTTTCCCAAAACCCTCTCTGACATCAAACCACTTATCGCTTCCCTTGTTCGTGACCGCAGGCAAACCTCATGGAACTCCTAAATTGATAACAAACTCCATGTCATCCAGCCCACAATTCCGGTCAAAAAAATGATCTGACCTCTCAGGCACAATTTGACCCTCGTTGTCGTGGTGCCGTGCCGTTAAGCCCTCATCAAACAAACAAACAAACAAAATATTGAGGGGGAGGGGGGGTTTCGCCGCCCTCTGGCTACGCCACTGCCTACAACCAATCAATAACTGCCACGGAAGTACTAGCACACAGTACATACACACACAATGCATACAGTACATACTTAATCAGAAATGATCCACAACTGGAAATGAAGTAAAAGTGCTTATCCCACAATTTTTTACGAGTTTTACTGAGATGAGATTCCCTCTTTTAACATTTTTTGACTGCACGAGTATCAAACATGACCGGGATTTGATACATCAAAATTTTCACTGAACTTGCTATAAGAATGACACCCTTTTGACCAAGAGTTAATGTACTTAACGCCAAGTTCATATTTATATTGTTTCATGTTCAGTAAAGGAAAACAATATCTCTCATTCCATCATGTGCTCATTCATGAAAGTAGCTGATAGCTCTCACCCATTGGCAACCTCTCCTTAGAGTAACAACCACAAGGGACTTACTGGATCATATTCATCCCTGGTGGTGCCGCTCCTAATATCAAGCTTGGCAATATCGTTTGTTGTTATCGTGATTACGTGTTTGTATTCATCCTGTGAGTGCCATTCACTTTAGTCCTCAGAGGTCGTTCAACTATTTTGATCATTCGCCTTTCTCTGTATGTGATAAAAGCAAGCTTGGATACCATCCATTTAATATCCAATTATGTTGCTTCCTGCTTGAAATCCAATTATCAATTCTGAACAAGCTATCACCTTTACAAAATTATTTGACACAAAACACTACACATGGATATATATTGTCGGATCTTGTATTTTTCATGTCATTGCTGCAATGAAAATCATTTAGTCTTGTTAATAAATATGGAACGTATACTGAAATTAAAAATAATTACACACAAAAGGCAAGAATTATGCTGAAACAAAGAAAACAAGGTTTATAAAGCAATAGTAAATATATTTTTTAACAAGAAAAAGCTGTCATTGTGAATAAACTTAGTGGTTGATAATAAATCAGGATGCACTTTTTTCCATTGAGATCACAAATCACCGCTAATAACGTTGTGCATCTCGATATATTTTACAAACTAGTTTTGAATCTCTTTCGGAATGGGGGAGGAAAGTGGCAGAAGCTCTGTTGTTGCATAAACTCAAAGAGGAATGCAGAATAATATGATAAGAAAAGAGTGTTGAAAATATCTCACTTTATTAAATGAAGGCTTAAAGGTGGTATTGGTATTCAACCCCTACCTCTCCCCATACTCTTAAGATCACAAATCTCAGAAGTAAATTTCTGATACATACCAGTCATTTTACTGCAAATGTACTTTGATATCTCAACAGTGGGCAGTGTATTTGACTACTTTTTAAACACTATTATCTTCTTCTCGGGTAAAATTCCTTGGGTCCACACTGAGAAGAAGTCACATGTGACTACCATGTGTTTTCCACTGGCATGTGCCTAAAAGTGTAAACTAGTATATAGAAATGGGAAAAGTGGGAGCAAATGGGAGCTGCTACAGATATATAAAATTTTCTCTTTAGCAAGGATAGAGTGTGCATACTTTACCCATCAACAAAACACTATCTTATATCTAAAAAGGTTTTTTTTTCTTTCTTGTAATAGAAAAGATTTCATCTCAGGAAGAATTAAAGATACACAATCGGTCTTAGCCAGAGTCTAAAAAGTGCAAGAATGCTGCATCCAATCATGACTTTTTGAAAATCCTACAGAACAAACAATGAAATTATGACAAAAATATGACATTTGTGAATGATTTTGATTTAACACTATGATTAAACATAATTATGTATGGAACAACTTTGTTACAGATCTGCCATTTATAACCATGTGACCTGCAACAAAGAATGGTAGATTTTGCTATGATTATAATCAACAAACGTGTAATGAAAGCAAAAGTGTATTCTTACTGCTCTAAGTCCCACTTTAAAATCCCTTATTCTAATTAACAAGAAAAACTATTACCTCACAAAGAATCAAAAGCAATTTGTTTGAAATGACAAGATTCTGAAATAAATTTCTTCCACTTTAATCATCCACATTCAGACATTACTTGAAGTGTTAACTTGCAAAGTCATGCATGCAGCACATCTTTAACAGCCCCGACAAAACAACAGCTAGAATTTTGCTTGAACCTATCTCGCAAACACGACATCGTCCTTTGCTTAAAAGGCAAATAGAATTATGAAATTACATTTTCTCAAATTATATTCTATAAAGGTTATATGTATAGCATCAGGTTCTTATGTACATCTGAGTGGAAGGCTGGAAATTTAAGACCTTTTAAAAAAGGACAAATTATATTAAAGAGGTGGAATCCTCCCATAAATAAATTCAGAAGTGACAGCCGCCGAGATTGTGACGTCACTTCCGGTTGTGGAACGCACAAGATTTTAGATACCCTGTCTGTTTGTGTACACTATGCACTGCATTTGTATGTAACGTTCCATGCATAGTACATAACGTTATAAGGACATGGCAACTTTTTTCAACATTTTTTCTACCTGTTTATCAGAACGAAAAAGTGAAAGTAAAAAATTAGTACGAAAATACTATAATAATAGTCACTATAATAGTCCATGGTCGAAAATTACAATGAGAGAAAAAAGCGAGAAAAAAAACACAAAAAGGAATTCAGTCGCGCTCGAACCCATGTTTGAAAAACAAAACTGATTTGAAGGCCAACGCGCTAACAGTTGAGCTATAACATGTGGTGTTATTCACCATGGTTTTATTTATCATATACAGTGAAAGAATGAGCCAACGAATTGTGTAATAATCGGTTGAAGTTTCAACCAATTAAAAAATTTGAATTATAATTATAATTATTGTGCCCATATTACGATTCCGCCTCTTTAAGCATCCAACCAAACGTAGTGTGATTATAATTATAATGCCCATATTACGATTCCGCCTCTTTAAGCATCTAACCAAACGTAGTGATTCTGAAAAACTTCAAAAGAAACTGATGATCAAATTTGATATTAACACCTGCCTACAAGCAAATAGATAAAAATCTCTTGTCAAATTTTAAAGTGAGTTTATCCTGTAAATGAACGCAAGATTATATTACAAATTCTGAAATAGAAGATGGAGTGTAGTTTGAGGAAGGCTTCGATAGCAGGTGCAAATCACGATGATCTTGTGCGCAATTTGCGTCATAGAGTTCTTATTGTTTGCTGAGATATCACACACAAAACGTGTTACAATGGAAACAAGCGTAGAATAAACAAGTTCAGACAAAGTTCAGTATTTAGAAAAAATCCGAGGTGAAGCAGGCACTGACTGTTATCTTTTCTAAACAACTTTAGAAAACAATTTTAACCATGAGATAGACCATGGAGATAATATTTGGGAATATTATCTCCATGGATAGATATTATCTCTATGGATAGATTTTATCTCCATGGATAGATGAAAAATATTTTCAATTTAGAGTGGGTTTTCCACTTCAGCACAATTAATTGTTACAATGATTTTGGAACTTTTCACCCATTCTCAAATACATCCTCCTTTTACTTCATTTTTTGCCGATTTCAAGTAAAAAGTTGTTTTTGTCTTAACATGATATGACATGACATTAATGCTGCCTAGTACTATACAGGCACGTAGCCAAGGAAGGAGCCCCCCCTCCCCCCACCCTTTGCTGAATGTATTTTTTTGTTTTTGAGGAAGGAGGGGTGGATGTTTTTTTATGATTATTGTAACGGTTATGCTTCTGAGTTTTTCCGCTTTCTATATAGTTCACTCAGGTGGAAATTATTTTTCATACAGGTTGGCTACCCTTTTTTATAATTTCTGGTTATGTGCCTGGTACTATATGGACTGATCTATGTAGCCCCTTTACGTACGTCCAAAAGATTGTTAACATGTGTATAACACACACAAAATTGACATTTGTTTAACCAGGAGAGATATGGCCTTTAAAAATTAATGTTACTGGTTTCACCCTGTTGTCGTATTTGGTCAAATAGTGAAAGACCAATTGCACGTTGTTATTTTATGGTCCATATTACAAAATCAACAAAATTAAAAATGACAACAGGGATAAAAGGAATTGCTTTAAAATGACTTATGAAAGACAAATAACCCCAAGGGGAGGGGGGGGGGGCACTTTCATATGTGAGGTTATATATACATGTGCCGCCCAAAAGTTGCCTTTTTTCAGAATTTTTGTAGTGCAGGTCTCTCATACTGCTGGTCTCAAACAAATTGCATATTTTCATACTGCAGGTATCAAAAATCACTTATTTTCATACTGCAGGTATCAAAATCATAAACTGTCATACTGCAGTTACCAAAAAAATCTCTCGTACTGCAGTCCACATTTGAAATTCTGGGCGGCACATACCTACCACTTTAGCATGAAAGTGCCAACTCCCCCTTCCCCCACCCCCTCCTCCCTCCCGGGCAATTAAAAGTACATACAAAATTAATAGCTTTTTCCCTCTTTATCAGTTGTACGAGTATAAAATTCATGTTGGTCCCTTTCCAAAAATGATTGCACACTATTCACACTATGATCATCTATGTTCCCAGCAGTACTGATGACAAGGTGTGGTAAGGGATTCTCCTGTGCCAGGGGTCCCTGAGCCAGGGGTTCCCCATTCCAGGGGTCTCCCATGTCAGAGGTCCCCCCCCCCCATACCAAGGGTCCCCTGTGCCAAGGGTCCCCCCGTGGTAGGGGCTCTAGGAGTCAATCATCTAACAGTCTGTGTAAATAACTTTGGCTTGGGGACCAAAAAAGTAAAATGACCATAAACAACCCGGATAAAAACACAAACACAGGAGCAAAAGTTTGCAAAAACCCATGCTTGACAATTGCAAAACTGGTATAATAGATTGGGAGATATTTTGAGATATCAGAAATGTTATGAAATGGCTTCCAAATGTCACTTTGCTCCATACCCTGACAATTCTCTTGACAACCCTGCCAAATGGAAACACTTTTGACAAACTGAAAGTATTAAAGTAATGATAAGTAGGCCTGGCAAAAGTCGCTTGTTTACAACATCTGAATTCAGCAAATATGCCAAGCTCTCTGATGACACAAGTTCATTTAAAATTCTAATCAGATAAATTCAATACAGAGTTCATACTTGGTAATCTTTTCTAATGGAACAATAATTAGGTTAGTCCATGTGTCTTTGCAAGGAAAATACTGTTTACAATTTGTCTGTAAAGGTCATTGTTTAGATGTATAAACAACTTTACTAACAACTTGAGTAACAAAAGAGGTTGTTTTTGATTTTCATCAGACAATTAGGTTGGGGTAATAATAAAGTATGCAACAAACATATGTTATCATCAGAGCAAGCTCTTCATAAAAAAAATATTTTCTTTAATTAAAAGATATATACTATGTAGTGATGTAACTTAGGAAGATATTTGACATTGGGGGGCCAGATTTGTTTTTAATCTCAACAAACCTAGAACAATGTCTCTTTATCCAAAAAATATATATAAGGGTAGGAAATTCGGCAACATTTCCAAAATATTCATGAAAATTTCCCGAAAATAAAGAAAATTTCTTGAACATGAAGAAAATTTCCTAAAAAATAAAAAAAAACTTCCCAAAATTTGAAGGACATTTCCTGGAAATGAAGGAAATTTCCCATAATTTTCAATAAAGTTTGCAAAAAGGAAGGAAATTTCTGGATAATGAAGTAAAGTGTGAAAGGAATCTGACTATTCAAAATCAATTAGTTATATCTTTATTAATGGGGGCAAAATAGTACTTACCCCATTAAAATTTGTGGAGGTCTTGTCCCCCCCCCCCCTCCACCTCTTGAAGAACTTTTTCCTGAAAATGAAGAAAACTTCTGAATAATTGAAGTAAATTTCCTAAAAATGGAAGGAAATTTCCTGGAAATGAAGGAAATTTCCCAAAAATGGAATAAATTTCCCAAAAATGAAGGAAATTAAAAGAAATAGAAGGAAATTTGTGAAAAATGAAGTAAGGTGTGAAAAGGAATATGATTCTTCAAAATCAATTATAGTCTCTTCATTATTGGGTGGGGGGAGGAGGAAATGGTACTTGCCTCCCCAAAAAAAAAAAAAAAAATTGCCCCCCACTCCTGACCCCTAAGCCACTGCAATGATACACTTTTAAAAAGAACAAATTTGAACAATAAATTCAAAATGAACAAAAAAAACCTGTAAATCGATTAACTTTTAAGCAAAGTTAATGAATTTTTTTGCTACTCTCAAAGTTTTTGTAGCTTAAAGCAAAGAAGTTTAAATCTTCCTCTACTGTGATTACAGTAGTTAAAATACTTGACAAATATTTCTCTATCCAAAACAATTACCTACTCATGATAGAAATAACTGATGAAAACACTTTCTGTGACCATGCATGCATGCATGCGTTCTACCATACAATATCTATGAAAAACATTTTATAAAATGACATTTTTTCAGTTTTGTAAAAAGGTGAAGAGCATGTGCCCTTATGTCCCATAGCTATGCCACACCTGGTTTAATATGGACTACACCTATTTTGACGTATGAAATAACTGCAAAGATACTGAGAATTTTCCATATTAACGTACTTTACAAACAGAGGGTGTAGGAAGCTTTTGAACAGTGGGGGAACATGATCTCTCAGGGACTTCCCAAGTCATATGCATATGCCCCAATCTGTACATAATAAAGTAAAGTAAAAGGGGCACTTCATTTTTAGAAAGGGCACTTTTCCAATGGGGGCACATTCCTCCTGTACATGGGACTGACAAAAGTAGCCAGTTTCCTATTGAGTCAGCTATTAAGGAGCATTTCATTTTGAAAGGGGTCCTTTTGTAACATTTTCTTAACTGCCAGTTCTTGCACCTTTGACAGTACTTGAGGAGCACATTTCATTTTCAAATGGGGCACTTTTGTCATTTCTTTAGAAAAGTGTAGGGGAACATGCCCTTTTGGCACCCCCCAATTGGTTCCTACACCTATGCTTACAAAGTTTCACCCAATCCTAAACTGCATTTTGATGACACACTTAGCGCTAACATAACTAAGAAAGGCATGTATGCACAGCTAGCATGTACTCGTATACTTCCATGCAAATTTCCAATTTAATCTATTCAATGTAGCATACTTTAAAGCTTAATTTTCGGCTGTAGTCAGAGAAAAAGCCACATACATGCCAAATAAGCCGTAATCTAAGAGATTTCCGGATACATAACGAATACATGAGCTTGCATTTAATACCCAAAACAATACACAAGTTAACATGAATAATGCAAAAATACAGACTTAAAGAGAAAGTTTAAAAACCGATGCTTATCATAGCTCTAAAGCAAGCGACAGATAGAGCGGCATTGTACTCGAGTCAAACTTCAGAAGTGATGCATTGAGGTGAACTAGATCACTGGATGCCAATCATAGCTGTGAGGATTCATGCATCACGCATGTATTCAAACACCTTATTCTAGCTGTTGAGAATGTATATTTAAGTAGATATGTTTGTTTGATAAGTGTATCTACCTACTGTGGTGTAGTAGTTATCATACCTGTCTACAGACCACGAGGCCCTGGGTTCAAGCCTGGGTTGGATAGACACGACAGTGTACCACAACTGGTTATCAAAGGCTGTGGACATTGACTTGCTTGTCGATGTTATGTCTGTCCATACGTCATACCTGTATTCTCGTCCGGGTCGTATTAAGCGTTTCGTGATAGCATTGTTACTATCATAACCGAATACGCAAGCAACGACCCCGTCATTGTAATTGTGTGTTCACTCGTCGTCGTTGATATGTGTAGAAATGATCATAAAAATGAGACTTAAGTTGTGAACTAGCATGGAGCTACACTACTTTACCTTTTATAAGATGGCTGACTTGTAAACTAAGTTTAACTGTGGTTCCATCCATCCATGTTCATTTGTAGTAGGCGCCTTTTCCATAGGATACAAAGCGCCCAGAATGCTGCCCCAAAGTTCAGTTCCAATTTGGAAGCGACAGTATTTGCCCCCATATTTGCCCTCTCTCTAGCTGATATCACAATTTACAAAAAGGCAGGCATCAAAGGGGCAGGGAAAATAATCATTTCACCTCAAACATTTAATCAAAAAAATGCTTCCAAATTTTTGCTTCCAAGTTTCACTTTTGCACCCGACGTTCATTTAATTCCACTTACTATTACTAGTGATACAAATAAACATGCAAAAATGTTTCATCTTAGAATGGTCAGAATATGTACAGAACCTCACCGTTAGTACTTTCTTCAAATAGAAAATAAATATAAACACAAACTTATATGAATAAATACATACCTTATTAACCTTTAATGTAACAACTTAAAAAAACCTCTTGATGGATTTGTAGCATCTTAAACAATTAATCTTCTCTGCAATATTAGAACATTTAAAACCACTATAGGCCCACTGTTTCATACATTCTGATCAGTGGGGTGTAATCCCAGTGTGAATAATTTTGCAATAAATACCAAACTGTTTTCTAGAATTCATATGTGCCTTCATTCCCTTCTCATTTAAAGGAGTAGTTCAGGGGTCAAGCAAGTCCATCTTATATGACAGAGGACTTCAAAAGAAACAAAATGGTGAAGAAAGCATCCAAAAATCTTATTCCGTGAAGGAGATATTCAAGTTTAAAGTTTGCTATCATTTTTGTAGAAATGACTGAAATCAGACTAGTTGTGATGTCACAGCCTCAGATTCCTCAGTCTTGATGTATTTTAAAGAAAGTTTTCTAATCCTTTCACTATTTAAATTATTTTCCCTCAAACTTTCTTCAGGGGTATATTATAGATACCCTTCCTAGATTCAGTTTTACTACTTTTTTGACATATCCCATGGTTTTTGAGCCACAAAATCGCAGTACAAAATATGATAGAATACATAAACACTTTGAGGAATCCGAGGCTATGACATCACAACTGGTCTGATTTCGGTTGTTTAATACAAATGATACCAAACTTTAAACTTAATTTTCTCCTTAACGGAATAGGATTTTTAAATGCTTTCTTCAACACTTTGTTTCTTTTAAAGTCCTCTTTTATATAATATAGACATGCTTGACCCCTGAACTAATCCTTAAGGGAAATTTAAGGACAGCAAATCAACACTTCCAATTCAGTATTTTGGTCTCTTTAAATTTACGCATTAGTTCATTATTCACAACAACCCCTATAAGCTGCCTTTGCTGAAAGCATACTATTGCAGCAAAATTAGAAGAGAGAACTTTGGGAAGGCAAATTATTGGTCAATGGGTGTCGACTTAAAATAAAACATGGAGAAATGCCTGAAGGTATATCATCCAACACAAGTAGAAATGTCAGCCATATGAACCTTGAATACTGCCATGACCAGAATACCTTTTCACCTCTTTAAAAGCAGCTGCATTAACAAGGGGTGGGGGTACAAATATGCATTTCTGACCAATTTATATATACCATGATACCGTACATTACAGCATAAGTTTCAACAAGTAATTCTTACACAGGTTTTGATATTACTTCACCAATGGTTTAGGTATATATAACATTTCTTCAATCCTAATCCTAATCAAGTTCTTCTGTTAATTGTCATATTTGGATCAAATTTGCAGTAACAAATCCTAGGATGGTTGAACTGAATGGCAGCCCATACTGCAGCTTGTAATGGGGGGAACTAGTGTCCTCCATTGCATAGTTACAGGAGAGGGCACGATCGAGGAGCCCTTTGTGGATTTATTTGCTTTTCTAATCATTGAAACTAATTGCTTAATACACCTTTTGGCTATAGACAGTGGCATAGCTATGGGCCGAGGGCGAGTGGGGCCTTGTGGGCCCCTATGGACAGGGCCCCTATGGTATATAGATATGTTTTTCTTATGGGCCCCCTTTATAGGGCCTGAGTCAGGCCCAATAAGGGTGAGTGGCTGCCCCTCCTGCCACTTTCTGTTACACCACTGACTATAGAAGGTTCTGATGATATACCCAAACCATTTTATGCTACACTGTTTTTATGTTTTCAATATCATATCCCCAGTCTTACACTAAGTTGTGCAACTAGAGTCATGGGGGGCCCGTGGGGAATTTGGCACTTCGGGCCCCCATAACAAACATATCACAGTGTCATTGCTTGGACCCCAAATATTGTTGCGCAACTGCACGGTCATTTCCATGTACATACCTGATAAGTGACATCAAGGAAAGTAACCCTCTTCTTTTTACCCCACCCTCTTGCCACTTTTGCATTCAGTTGTCCTTGATCATTTTCATCTTTGTACTGGGCACTCTATTGGCAATTACATACAGCTGACACAAAAATTGCACTTTCCTTTTGCGAAGTATCAAACAGGAATATAAAACATCATGCAAAATGTAACACAATTGAAATAAACGTGTGCAATGTGAAGGGTGACTTCTACCAGTTTACGGCAAACATTTAAGCTGTGGAAGGTTATTTCACTGTTGGACTTAACAAGAACAAGAAATCCATTAATATGCAAACAATTCGGGAAATTGGTCACGTTGTCAAGTACAGGCGTAGATCCAGGGGGTGCGAGCGACGACCTTTTAGACCACACGTACCCTCTGCACTTATGTTTCTTTTTGCTAAAAGTTCCCATTCTAATTGAAATTATGGTTGATATCTGCTGTACAAAGTCTAGAGCTAGAATATGAAAAGAATAACATCTTTGAATTCTGCATCAAACCTCCTGCACAACAGAACAAAAATTAGAACTGATGTGCCCCACCCCCCTTCTCCTGGAGAATCCTGGATCCACGCCTGAAGTATCCAAGAAGTAAGCAACGATTATTCAATTTTGTGCTTGAAGGATAGCACCTCTAATGGTTTTTCATCAACGAACAAACAGGATCGTAATTAAGGTCTTTTTCTGCTTTCCCATTGGCTAATTTTTCCACCTCAGGAATCTTTGTTTTTCTTCCGGGCCATGTTCGTTGGTGGTGGGGCAAGTTCAATCTTTTCTAGGCCAGAGATGATGTCATCAGGAATTTGACCTGTATCTTTGTTCATGGCTGGTGAGAAAAAGAGAAAAAAATTATCACTAAAGGATTCTGAGATCAACATTCAGTGGAGTGTCAAAGCTAGACATGCCCCCAGAGCTAGACATGCCCCAGAGCTAGACATGCCCCAGAGCTAGACACACCATGCCCCAGAGCTAGACACCCCCAGCCCCCCCCAGAGCTAGACATGCCCCAGAGCTAGACATGCCCCAGAGCTAGACATGCCCCAGAGCTGACATGCCCCAGAGCCAGACAGAGCTAGACATGCCCCAGCTAGACAGCCCCAGAGCTAGACACCCCCAGAGCTAGACATGCCCCAGAGCTAGACTGCCCCAGAGCTAGACACGCCCCCTAGACACGCCCCAGAGCTAGACATGCCCCCCAGAGCTAGACATGCCCCCCAGAGCTAGACATGCCCCAGAGCCCCAGAGCATGCCCCAGAGCTAGACATGCCCCCAGAGCTAGACATGCCCCAGAGCTAGACATGCCCCCAGAGCTAGACACGCCCCAGAGCTAGACATGCCCCCAGAGCTAGACATGCCCTCAGAGCTAGACACGCCCCAGAGCTAGACACGCCCCAGAGCTAGACATGCCCCAGAGCTAGACATGCCCCCAGAGCTAGACATGCCCCAGAGCTAGACATGCCCCCAGAGCTAGACACGCCCCAGAGCTAGACATGCCCCAGAGCTAGACATGCCCCAGAGCTAGACACGCCCAGAGCTGCATGCCCCAGAGCTGACATGCCCCAGAGCTAGACATGCCCCAGAGCTAGACATGCCCCCAGAGCTAGACACGCCCCAGAGCTAGACATGCCCCAGAGCTAGACATGCCCCAGAGCTAGACATGCCCCAGAGCTAGACATGCCCCAGAGCTAGACACGCCCCAGAGCTAGACACGCCCCAGAGCTAGACATGCCCCCAGAGCTAGACATGCCCCAGAGCTAGACATGCCCCAGAGCTAGACATGCCCCAGAGCTAGACACGCCCCAGAGCTGGACAGACATGCCCCAGAGCTAGACATGCCCCAGAGCTAGACACTGCCCCAGAGCTAGACATGCCCTCAGAGCTAGACATGCCCCCCTCAGAGCTAGACATGCCCCCAGAGCTAGACATGCCCCCAGAGCTAGACATGCCCCAGAGCTAGACACGCCCCAGAGCTAGACACGCCCCAGAGTTAGACACGCCCCCAGAGCTAGACATGCCCCAGAGCTAGACACGCCCCAGAGCTAGACATGCCCCAGAGCTAGACACGCCCCAGAGCTAGACATGCCCCTAGAGCTAGAAAGGCCCAGAGCTAGACACGACCCCAAAGCTAGACATGCCCCCAGAGCTAGACATGCCCCCAGAGCTAGACACGCCCCAGAGCTAGACACGCCCAGAGCTAGACATGCCCCAGAGCTAGACATGCCCCAGAGCTAGACATGCCCCCCAGAGCTAGACATGCCCCAGAGCTAGACATGCCCCCAGAGCTAGACATGACCCCAGAGCTAGACATGCCCCTAGAGCTAGACACGCCCCAGAGCTAGACATGCCCCTAGAGCTAGAAAGGCCCAGAGCTAGACACGACCCCAAAGCTAGACATGCCCCCAGAGCTAGACATGCCCCTAGAGCTAGACACGCCTCCAGAGCTAGACATGCCCCAGAGCTAGACATGCCCCTAGAGCTAGACACGCCTAGAGCTAGACACGCCTTCAGAGCTAGACATGCCCCCAGAGCTAGACATGCCCTAGAGCTAGACATGCCCCAGAGCTAGACACGCCCCAGAGCTAGACATGCCCCCAGAGCTAGACATTCCCTCAGAGCTAGACATGCCCCTAGAGCTAGACACGCACCCAGAACTAGATCCCCTAAGAGCTAGACAGTTTTAAAATCTGATGCATGTCAGATACCATGCAATTCCAGTAAGTTTGTTAAAATAATTTTGAGATTGACCATATTCCCTCAATCAGGGCTGTAATTTCTGGGGACTTGTCCCTTCTTCTAATTTAAGACAAGAATTTCAAACTATAAATAGTTTTGAAAAATATTTTGTACTACAAATAATTAAGTCATGTGCTTGTGTTCCGTTGAATTACAACCAAAAGCAAATATTAAAGAGTGGGGGACATTTTCTCTAGCCCCAGGTGTTGACAAGGAGGGCCCTTTAAAAATGTTTTGATAATTGTGTTAAAAATTTCTGATGTTTGGTAAACAATAACAATCTTTCTGATATTGACAGATATGAAAGGTCAAACTCTCGTCAAGAATCAGGGTCGTAGGAAGGGTCAGTAAAATTAATAGCGAGCTTTGTTCCACTACTGGAAATTTTAAAGAAAAAGTCAATAAATTTGAGGGAAAATTGGAACTTTTTAGTAAAAAGTACAATAATTTGAGGAAAAAATGGATATTTTGAGCAAAAATATTGAGAAAGTCAGATATTTTGAGGAAAACTTTCAGAAATCTTAAGAAAAAAGTTGGATATTTTGAGGAAAAACTTTGGATATTTGTAGGAAAATCTTTAAAACTTTTGACACAAAATCAGATATTTAGAAGCAAAACTTCAGAAATTTTGAGCAAAACCAAAAAAATATTACTAAAGTCACTTATTTTGAAGAAAAGCTAAGCAAAATTTGGGAAATGTTGAATATTTTGAGGAAATTTGCTAACTCTAACTAGATACTTGGTAACCAACTGAACTGAAGACCCATTGCTTTCATCATGGGTTACCAAAACAATCCAACATTATGAATTTCTATTCTGCAAATTCTGTGACTTTTTGAAAATTTCCGGCCAGGAGGGGAGAAGGGAATTTCCCCCATGCCCCATTTAGCTACGCCACTGGGAAAGGTCACCTATCAGTCAAAGGGAAAGAGCACCAAAGATACCACTGTCTTATAGTGGAAATATTGCATTGGTTTCCATGAATTGTTGCTGCTAATTGGGAAATCTACTTCAATGCTTGAGAAATCTACATTATTTTCCATAAAATTTCCTTCATTTTTGGAAAATTGTTTTGAATTTTTGGGAAGTTTCTTCATTTTCAGTTTCCGCTTCCTATGTCTCTGTAAGGATCATGAATGATACTCTTCACTCCAGAAAGCTATGCTTCACTCCAAATGATGTTGAAACCTGCTGCCCCAAAGTATATTCTGCCCCAGGCCCTAAAATTTGGCCTAATCTGGCAATGTCCTCCACATTCAATTGGAAAAGGCAAGCTGAAGGTTATTCAAACATGTCAAATTTCATTATATGTAGAAAATCTTTAGGCTTTGGTAAACCATTTTCAGCCACCAAATTTTACTACAGAATATTCAAATGCCTTCTTAGTTTTATCTTATGGAAACATTTTTTTTTACAAAGAAATAACTCATTTATGTTCTGGATATTGCAATACTTATGAACGAATGTTGTGACATGTAAGCATTTTGCAATGTTATAATGGAATATTATCCAATACTCTGGATAAACAATGAATGATTCGTTTCAAATATAAGATGTCAATTAAAAGAGGTACAAAGATTTCCATAGGCATTTTTCAAATGTATACCCTAGCTGTGCTGGAAATGTTACTGGCCATTCCTATAGAGTCAGGATATCATAGTCAGGATATCATAGTCAGGATATCCTATTCAATAGGGATGGAAATTGCTACCATTTGAGGGGTACAATTTGGACTAAATGTTCCCATGTGGAATCTATTTAATGGTATGCACAGGCTTGGTCACTAATTAGCTGAATAGATGGGGACATATATTGGAGGGATCGTCCAATAAATGAAGCTTTTTACAAACTTTCCGGGGGCAGTGTGCCAACATGCCTCTATTTGTATGCTCTTCATTCACCATAATTTGCACACTTAAAATAATGATGGATCTTGGAATGACCCCAACCTTGCACTTGTTAATGATGAAAAACAAATTAATTTAAAGAACTAAATCTAGATCGCACTGATGTTGTTATGGTTGTCAAAAGACTTTAAAAGCAATGCTGCTCATGTCCTTCTACGCACAGGGGTGTAACTTAAGGGGTGTCTGACACCCCCTACAAAAAAAAAATCATCAGGCAATTCCAATTTTCGTTAAGCAAAACAGTGGCCTAGTATTGAAATAAAATTGTTGAAAATTTAATATGATTATCTTTAAGTTTTGTTTCTTTGCAAAATACAAAATACTTTTTAAAATGTTCTGGATGAAATACTTTTTTTGCTAACCCATGAACCCCACAATTTTCCCCATATTTTCTCAATTTGCATGGAAATTCTGCAAATACTTTTCTGAATAGATTTAAACAAATATGAAATTGTCTTCTTTTCATCACTTAAATTTTGGAAATTTGTGTTGATTTCAAACTATTGTGGGGCATAAAAATCAAGAAATCATAGAGCTTTCAGCAGTCCAGGTTATTCCCTTCTTCAGGAAAAAAACTATTTTCTCCTGAAAAGGAGAATACATATGTAAATTACGTGACTTCCTGTTTTCCATTTACCAGTGCTCTGACCTACAGTTTATGATTAGGTTATATGCCATCAGTGTTTGTACGAGGCGGTCAGGCTGATTTGTGTGTAAGTCTGGTACAATCAACATTCTCACTTTTGTTTGGTACTGAATGGCGTCTGTGTTATTTTGATAATATTTAGCAAAAATAGGCCAGAATTGGTAGGTTTGTCATTAAATTTATCTTAAACGGCGTGGTGGATGACCATTTGGGACACAGAAAATTTGTAGATTAATAAGTAAAGATTATTGAAAATGCAAAAGTGAAATTGACCTACATGGCTAGAGCCCATACAAGTTCTGTGCCATAACATTACGCTGTTTCGTTAGAGGCATTATGGATAATCTTCAAAATGGCGGCAGAGTTTTTTTTCCTTTTAAGGAGAAAAGTCTTTTCTCCTAAAGAGGGGAATCTCTTTATTCGCTTCGCCCCACTACTCAAGCTAATTGCAAGGCTTCGCCCATGAGCCCCACAATTTTGCCCAAATTTATTCAATTTGCAGGGACAATTTTCCCTCTGCCTGTTTCGAAATGGTAGCCCAAAAGAATAAAAATTGTCTTCTTTTCAGCAATCAATTTTTCAAACTTTGTGTTGATTTTCTGTCACTTTGAAGCATCAAAAACAAAAAAACTTTAGATCTTCCAGGATTCCCCCCCCTCCCCCCTCTTGGACCCCAACCAAAGCTTTGCCATATATCACCAGGGGCCCATAAGCGGGCACACAGTGTTACGCAGTACCGTGTTTGACACTTCAGTTCGACTGCATTGGTGGGGGAGGGGTGGTGGGCGGGTGGTGATCTGTCCCCAACTGTTCTATATTGTGCGATTGTATATGACACATCTATACCTTTTTTTAAGAAGTCGGGCAAATTTGACTTACACCTCCCCTGGCCTCGAAGTCCAGTTACACCTGTTTACGCATCCAAAGAAATTAATAAGAATATGTTATGCAGGGGTGCAAGAAGGGTCACCTCTAATGGGTCACCTCAAAAAACCCAAAAAACTTTCTTGTCACAAGTGTAAAAAATTGCACTGGTAAAATAACTTTGCTGCTAATTGGAAAATCCCCTACGATTTCCAGGAGATTTTCTTCTTTTTCGGAAAATTTTCTTCTTTTTTAAAAATTTCCTTCATTTCTGAGAAATTTTGGCCAGTTTTGAGAAACTTTTGCCAACTTTCTGGAAACTGGGCAATTTTTAGGAAAAATTTTCTTTTCAAAATATGCAATAATTTTACCACATTTGTCAATTTTATGTTAATAAATGTCTAATTTCACCTCCCCACTGGGCAGAAAGCATGCAATTGGATAAGTGAAATGCGCTGGGGGGAGGGGGATTACAGCTTTCCCCTGTCTCCCACTTCCTATGCCTCTGGTCTCAATCATGTCACAAGCGATTTTGTTGTTGAAAATTTTCATTAAATCATTTACCACAAGACTTACATAACACACACAGCGGTCAATAATGTTCATTAGTAGTCTTCTACCATTCAAAAATAAATGTTAAAACATGTTACATCCAGTTAATAAAACATAACAATCTCAGATAAATGAGGTGTTATATTAAATTACCAACATTCCCAGGGACCATTAAATAACAAAATCAATAAGGCACAGCGTTAAAGTGCAACCACCCCTCGTGTCACGTAAAAGTATTCAACTTTTAATGTTCCCATTCTAGGATCATTTTGATAATGGTACATGTATGTGGTTTTAATCAATATGTAATGAGATCTGAAGATAATGCACATGTTAAAGCTTATTGAATGTTTAATTAAACGCATCATCAGAAGAAACCATTTTTTTCATTAGTGTAACCTATTTCTACACTTTACAGGAGACATAAAGTCTGGCATATTCTTAAACCATGTGAGAGAATTAAAAATAACATGGTTTCATACCTCCCAAAGCAATCTAACACATTTTTTGTAATTAATAAAAACTTTAATACTACTACTAATTGGTACCATGGGAGCCACCATTTTGATTTCAAAACATGCAGAATATGATGTCATCAGCCCAGCAGAATGTTGGAATGCTTTGTATTTCTTTATAATCTACATCAAGATTTCTAGCTCATGAAAAATTGTTTTTCTTTTGTAAGGGTCAAGGAAATTTTTGCGTTACTGTCAAAACATGCTGTTAAAGCTTTGTCACATCATTTGGGAATATAAACTTAATATAAATTATAAAGAAATACATTACATTCTTTAGTCTATGTTGGGGAAATAATGTCATTATTAACAAGATTTCAATACAGAAATTGAGCAAAATGACAGCCTGCATGTGTTGATTTTAAAGATGGATAACTTGATATAGAAAAGAGATTTTGACTTGCTTTTGGTAGTTGGTTTAGATTATAATCCTCTATCCTATGTAATAAGGATTATATCAGATTGATTCTCCTTTAATGTAAGCTTATAATGTTTGTAAATATTGTTTTAATTTTTTTAATTTTCTGATCAAAGTTTCCTCAACCTTTTCATCTGATGCTAAAATAGTTGTCATGGAGTGTTCAAAATATTAAATAAGGTGCACTAATGAGGTCAGGTGACATGTGATAACAATATTAGGAGGTTTAGTAGGTTAGGTAACGTGATAACACATGGTCACCTGAAAATATTGGGGAGGGGCTTAGTCCCCCCTCCCCAGCTCTGCCACCCTGAATGTTCAAGGACCATGGATCATTTTAATGCACATACATGTAATGAGATCTGAATTAGACAATACACATTTTAAAGCTTATTTTCATACAAATGAATGTTTAATTGAAAAATTAAAATGATATGGTGAGTGACCTATCTGAAGTATGGTATTTAAAGCCATGTAGGTAAAGAAAAGTTTTTCAATGTATGTAGCCTATTTGTGATCTTATATTTAAGCTTGTAATGTTTCTGCACTTCATCATGAAGACTTCACTATTCTACAAAAATTTTGTTTCAATTTTCCTCAACCTTTTCATCTGATGCTAATATGTTGTCGTCATCATTACTTGATTGTTCAAGGACCTATTATTTTAATGATGGCACATGAACAGTGCTTGAATTAAATCAATTGAATGTAATGAGATCTAAAGACAATAAAAAAGATTATTTTGTGCAATTGAATTTTTAATTAAATACATTCAGGGGTTTGAGATGATGGAGTACCATAATGTGAAGTATGTAATTAAACCAATAATATAGGGACAGAAACCTTTTTCTATGCTGTAAAGCTTCTATTATGGTACTGTGATACAAAACTTGACAACCTGGGTGTGCCTGCCACAGTAGAACCCCCCCCCCCTCCTTGCCCTTGAGTAAGAGGGGGAGGGGACGAGGGCAGGAGGTGCCTTTTTAAAAGTTAAAGAAACATCATTATAGGGAACAAAGTTTTCCATACACCATATATTCCCTAATAAACAGGGTTGTTACATTTTCAATAAGGAGGTGTTATTTGAAGTTAAGTTCAAATGTACTTATTGAATCCGTGGGTAAATTAAAAAAAAATCAAGAAACAACTGAACTAGTGTATGAAGTGTATAATATACTTGGCTGAAATGCTTCTAAACCATAAAAAATATTTTTCAGTACGATTGATTATTTCATGAAAAAATGCAAAGTCTAGAAGTAAAGGAATGGTACACTTTGATTACGATTAAACCCAGCTCTCCCGGCATATTTTGCCATGAGCCAGAACTGAGCTTCATTCTGACTGAAATTCTGAAAGTATGTCATTACCTGCCTTTTTAAAATGGCTGCAATAATTCATAACTATGCTGAACTTCACCTCTGTTAAACATTTTATTCACTTTATTTTCTGATTTGTTCCCTTTTTGGCAGGATTAATTTTGCTTATCAAGTTATTTTTCAGTCAGTTCTTGTGTACATAGCAAGTTCAACTCTTTTGACTGTGTATTTTTTGGGCAGTTTTACAGTTTTTAAACGAGTTTTGGCTAAAGCCGTGTGTAAAATCTCACTGTGTATTTAATATTACAATATTACCAATCAAATTATGAGTGACTTTACAATTGTCACAGCAACAACAAAAAACATGGGGAAGGGGGGGGGGGGAGGGGGTATTAGAGGGAGGTGTTTATTAGGGAATATACAGTAGTCTACAACAATTAATACAGGAATAAAATACTTTACTGGAACCAGAAGTGGTAGGTATGTTCCCTTCACTATAATACATTTTTCTTTTTTTTTTAATTCATGAATCAAAAATCCAGTGAAGTTATAATCCATCATACAGTATTTTCAAAATATATCAGTCAAAAAGTTCCCCTAAAAACTCATGTGCCCCCCCTACCCCCATCAGATTCAAACATCATTTTCCACCCTTAACATATGGAACTAAATTGTTTATTTTTCTGGTTTAGATCCTCATTAGAAATCTTAAATGAAGAAAGAGCCTTACTGACTTTTCTGCTTTGACATAGAAAAGGGCTTATTGAGAGAAGTATATGCAGTAATAGGGCTGTAGGGGCAGATAATTTCAAATTGAGCTTTAAAGGATGCATTTACATTTTCATTTACTTTAGATAATTTTCACATTTTACTATTAGCTTCAAAATATCTTTGACTTGTCCCAGATATTATAACACCCCTCCTCCTCCCCCCTAAAAAAAAAAAAAGCCTAAAGCTAAGTCCTCACCCAGTAACTCAAAAAACATGTGAAAGATAGCACTCTATTGAAAACAAAACAAAGAAGATGGGGCACTGACCTAATTGCCAATGTCAATGGAAAATTAGAATATTACAATGCATCCTTGTGGCATGATGCAATCATTTGTTTAACTTATTTACCTACCAAACTACCCTCTATTCATCTTAAACCATTTTTTCATTATATAATTCACCTAAACCCCCTTCCCAACCTGTTCCCTCCCAAACCTTTACACATTCCCAGAACTACATCCTGGATTGTTATTCAACTTACTAATTTTTTTTAAATTGTGTGTCAAGCAGCATGGAAAATGTACAAGTATAAAGCAACATTAAAGCAAAACAATATTGCTTGATGTATGTCATACTAGACATTGCAAAGGATATACCCCTTGCAAAGGTATATGCCCCTCCCCAAAAAATATTTTTTAATATATTAACAAGGGTTATATGGAGAATCTGATGAAGTGCCCCCTCATTAAGTGGTTGTCCCCCTTTCCACCCTGGCAAAAAGTCCTGGAAATAGGCATCACAGTTTTCACATTGTTTGGAACATCAAATATTGCAAATCATGATCCATACAATTGACTAATCTTGATGTAAATATTTCCAATTTTGAAACTTGTGATCTATAAATTTCCCAATTCTTATCAATCTTGGTATGAAATTTTACTATTTTCCCAAATTTTGGTCCTAACTATATCTTGATCTAAAATTCACAAATTTTTGTGGCTGGAAAGTTAAGAAGAAAAGAAATGGGTAAAAAGGGTCATTTTCTGACCAATAAATTTTCTGGTGTTGCAGAGAAGGGGGGGGGGCATTAAAAAATGTCAATAAAGTTATAATGTTGTTGTACCGCACATGCTCTCAAATGTCAGTAAGTTCTCCTTAAATCCTCAGGGCACCCCAGATTGAAACATCATCCGCTAGAGGAATAAGAAGGGTCACTTCTCAGGGAAGGGGGGGGGGGGGAATTCTATAAACAAAATACCTGGTGACAAATGGAAAAATTGCACTGGTAAATAATGTTTTCATCAAAGGTTGCTACAAATTTCCTTCTTTTTGGGGAAAGTTTGGCCAATTTTTGGAAAATTTTGACCAGTTGTCAGGAAATTTTTTGAAATGTTTGGCCAATTTTTGGGAAATTTAACACAAATTATCTTACCATTTTACCATACTTTTCAATTTTATATTAATAATTTCACAATTTCAGCTCCCAACCAGAAAAAAAGCTTAATTGCATGCAACCAAGAGGGTGAAATTCTCTCAGGACAGTTTGCCCCCTCCCTCTTCCCCTTCCTGCCCACCTATTCCTACATCTCTGTCTTCCACCATCCCAGACATAGAACTTATTGTTTTTTCTGGTTCAGTGCCACCACCCTTGCCCTGAGTTTCAACTGAATTGAAAACACAAAGAGTAACTACCCTCTTCTTTGTTCATAGCACAATTTAAGTATCAAAGGAAATCTACACACTAAGACATACCCGGTCTGGTGCAGCGGTTAGTGCTCACGTGAATGGCTCGGGTTTGAACACCGAGCCGGATGTGCTGCTTTGTTTTTCCGCGAGTAATTACAGCAGTGATTATTTTTGGTTTATAACTTCATTGTTTTGGATGTTTTGCTTAAAGAAATTAATTTCACAAACAATCTAATATCCTCCATTTTTCGCAAGAAATAATACTCAAAAAAATTGAGCAATTTTGACTTAAAATTGGCAAATTTGCATATTTATATCAATATCTTCTTTGTTTTGACTTTTTTATCGAAAGTGTATTTTCTTAGCATTCATATAAATCAAACTTTTAGTGATAGAAAATGAAAGGAAAATTGTGAAAATTAATTTAAAAAAAAAAAAAAGTTCCTGAAAAATTGCAGTCACGTTTTGAACCCCCTGGAACTCTAGGCATTAAAGTACTCTTGCCAGATGGACGAGATCAAATCATACACCTTGGACCCACCTTGAAAACAACTTCTGCTAAGTGGACAGTTACTGTCACGTTTTGACCATTGTGAAAGTGACTGGTACATACAGACTAAGTTCTGTCAATCTGTACAGTACTGTCCTACCTATTATTTATACCATCAAAAATTAAGGGAGGACCTTGTTGTAAAACACAAGTACACTTGTGAAGGAAATGCATTCAATTTTGTATTGACTTCCTTGGTAACTACTACTGGTACCCTGTTTTCTGCTGACAAATGAAGTTAGTGCCAGGCGTCAGGCTTTAGCTTCCTGTAGATTAGGCTCGTGATTATTTCCTGAGATTGTCCTCAAAGCTTCTTATTATCCCATAAGATGCTACGGTACTTTCTTCCTTTCTCATCATCCTATTGTCTGTTTTAATTCTTACATGAAAAGGAGGATTTACCACTAGCATAAACACAGAAAGTAAGGGAAACAGCTCCCCCTCCCTCCTTCCCATCCTATCCCAACCGCCTTATGCTTAAAAATTGAAATTTGGGCAAAATGAATGGAATTCCAACCAAACAAAGACCGATGAAAGTGCCCAAAAAATGTGAGGAGAAAAATCCAGTCATCAAATTAATTTGCAGGTACGTTGCCACTTTTTCATACCAATATTTACTCAAAATTTGACATAAATTTTGGAAGAATAAAAAAGTATTACTTAGGCCAAACACTTAATTCTCCTTAAATTCAGAGGCATTTGAGTCGATTTTGATTGAGGGACAAATGGAAATTGCACAAAAACATATTGTTACTAACACTATAGCCCGAACATTACTTTGCTCAAATCTTACCAAAAGTCTGCCCAAAAATATACCATGGGGGTGGAAGGGAGGGAGAGAATTGCTCCACTGAACACCCATGTTAACTACTATATATGTCTACGAAGAGTGTAAATGTACCATATCAACACTCAACAGGAACAGGGTTTTCAATTACTTCATATCAATTAAGCTTTGTTTTATAACTATACTTTTAGTTCTTTTGAATCCAAGATCAATCAATCAATATGCACCCATGGCTGCATGGCACTTTACATCAGACAAAAATAAGATCTTCAGACATTCCCTTACAGAAAAATACTAAGTTTGCTAGCTTGCGCAAACTAACATTAGCTTGCGCAAGCTAACAAATATTTTTTGCTAGCTTGCGCAAGCTTGCAGAAAGTTTTTGTAAGCTTGCGGAAAAGTTTTTGCTAGCTTGTGCAAGCTAACAAGTTTGCAACTGTCCCAACAAATACTAGCTTGCTGCAAGCTTGCAGCAAGGTTGTAGCAACGTTGCAGCAAGCTAAAAATTGTTAGCTTATTGCAAGCTTGTGGCAACCTAGTTTTTCTGTAAGGCTTAGTCTGCAAAAAAATGATGTCATGCATACAAAGTCACATCTGTTACTGCATGGTGAGATGTTGGAGAAAACCCATCCTCTGGATACAACATATCAAGAATCCAGATGAACATATTTTCTCATCATTTTTAGATACACAGAGGTATAGTGTTTAATTTCCATAAATACTATCCTGATACTACAGCCCAGAAATAACCTATAAAATGTCAAATACTGTACAAAGTAAATGTTAAGAAAAGCATAGCCACTTTCTGAGATGGAAGAACTTGCATTTTAATTGCTGAATCTTTTAATTCTTGAAAATGTATGCCATTTTCTTGGTTGTCAAAAGCTAAGACAAGTTGTAAATCTGGAGGAGATTACTTGGAACCAGGCACAACTGAGCACATTTCCGTAATGAAAACTGTCATAATGGCAAGAAATACAACCTTGAACATCTTGCAGACAGTCAGCAAGACGACTGGAAATCTTTAGACACTTGGATGTTGTTTTCAATTTTAGGGCACATCGAACTCCGTATGACCTATTGCAATACACAAAACCACTAACTTGTTTATTTCAGCAATTAACCTGTCTGAGTTAGATTGACAGCTTTTTCAACCAATCACAGCATGAATTTGCCTAGCAATCTGCATAACTAAGTGGGGCAAACATCCTACACGTTACTGGTACAGTACAACAAGCTAATGGCGCGCACTAATGTAGTCAATGCAATTTACTGTACAAAACAAATCTTCTGCACACACAGACTGAGTGACGGCAAAATGGTGAACAAAAATTGCACTTACGGGCTTTGTAAATCTGTTTGCTGTTATCCAGAACACTTAGCAGCTTAATTTTGTTTATCCTTTTGCTAAAAACTCTAAAGATCCTAATAAGTGCCATAAATGGATCAAAGCTTGCAGCAAGCCTCACGAACATCTAAATGTCAATGCATAAGTAATGCACGTTTGCGGATTTAAAGTGTGTTTGCCCCCACCTAGTTACCGGGTTGCTATGGTGGGCGTGGCTTATTTCATAACTCAGAGATGTTAATTGTGTTACACACACTTTCAAAAGGATGAAGATGCAGAAAATTATGTAAGATAATATGCATATAAATGATCTATTTTTTTAAATTTGTATACATGGTATTCTTATTGCATGTTAGTCCAAGATTTCATTTCATTTTCATTTCATTTATTTGTTTCTTCACAACATTCAAAACAAATGATAATGACGATGACCACGACAACAACCACGACAAAGACGACGACCACGACGATAATGATAATAAGAATAAGATCTTTCTGGCCTTGGGATAGGAAACATTTTTAATGGTTTTAATAATGGATACCTCTCTGAGCCACTTGGGGCAGGAGTTTGAGGAGGCAGGGTGATATCATACTAACCTCAAGAATTACCTGCTTGTCAAGTCCAAAAAGGAAATCTTTGGTCTGGTTGCTAAGAAATGCTTTACTCAGGAAAACTACCAAGTAAATTAAAATTTATAACACTTTAAATTTAAATCATAAAACTGTAATTCTTATCCTAAATAAATTAAATTTGTTGCTTTATAATGAAAGGACATATATCGATATGTATTTTGTTAATTCTATTTGAATACAGAGGGGCCTCTCAGGTTTTTTTGGTGATGTCAGAATCAGGTTCAAATTTGATGCACAGACATGAGCACTCAGTCTCTCATCCATTTCTGGTATCTTTGTTCTTTTAGATCTAGGTATTCCCTCAATTTAACATAACATACCATAACAAGATGATGGGCTAAGAAGGGGGAGTGCCCCATAAAAAGCGCCCCCCCCCCTCTCCCCCAACCACCACCACCATGAACTTATTCTTTCATAAAAGGGACTCCAAGCCTGAATAACATACTCAAGGTGAGGCCTAACTGCTTATACAAATTAAGAGCAACCTCTCTACCAAGAAAACACAAATTTCTTCCAATCAAACCAAGCATCCTATTTGCCCTTGCAGCTGCTAAAGCAGTTCAGAAGGTTTCAAATTGCTAGTAATGACAACACCTAGATCCCTTTCTTGATCAACACAACCAAGATTTGAACCATTCAGGCAGTAATCAAAAGCCAAATTGCTCTGACCAAAAGGAATAACTTTGCATTTAATCAACATTGGATGACATCTGCCACGTTTGGGAACAATAATCCAGATCAGTTTGCAACAGTGAAGAATCCCTAGCATCATCAACAATTCTGTACATGCTTAGTATAATCAGCAAATTTACAAATCCCGAAGCACATTACTTCTCTCCTCAGTCTCTTCTTATGTTTCAGTATTCTCTGGAGCATGCATCCATTTTTAAGTCTTGTGTTTCCCAAAGTATTAAAAAAAGGGGGCAAAAATAGAATGCAACAAATTGATCAATAACCCAAATACACAAATCAACTAGCTGTGTTGAACCCAACCCACATAACAAATCTTGCAGCTTACAACATATGTAATTGATAACAAACGTCAATATTGCATTGTTGTTTTTTTCTACACAAAGTACAATTATTCAAAATTTCTCTCACATCATTTTACCCATGCATGTTTGTTGTCTTTGGTTTCTTCTGTGTATGCAAAAACATTCAGTTTCAATGTTCATGGATAACAAGCCAGGGCGTCGGCCGGTTTGTAAAAACGTCCAGAAATTTTACTAAAAGGTCTAGAAATTTTGCTAGAAAGGTCCAGAAATTTTTCCTAAAACGCTAAAAAATTTGGCTAAATGGTCCAGAAATCTTGCTATTTTGGTCCAGCAATTTTGCTAAAAGAGATGTTTTTTTGTTGTTCAGGAACCTTTACCCTCCAAATAGTTTAATGACTGCTATTTTGACACAATTCTGGAAAAGAGTTTACACCATCAGCAATTTTGTTTATGACTCCCCCAACCCAAAACACCCCCGATGTTGAATAGGAAGTTTCCATGTTGATAATTGTCTGTATTCTTATTCCAGAATATCTTCACTAGCTCCACATTGATTTTTAACACACCACCCTGATATAAATTTGATTCATTTGTAATTCTCTAATTCACTTTTATGATGGTTTGGTTTATTGATCTTTAAAGACACCGCGACAGTCAGAGTCAAATGTGCCATGTGTTAATTAATCATGGTGTAAGAGTTAGGATTATGAGGAGATGGAAGGTTTTTTTGTAAGGGAGATAAGGGGGATCCAGAAAAGAAAAGGAAAACTTTTGGTGAAAAGAAAGGGGTATGTAAGGTTAGGTGTAGAAAAGGGAGGGGAGGGGGGAGTTAAATGTAGTGGAAGAGGTTGTTGTTGCAGAGGAAGTTGATGATGTTTGAGGAAGAATTGTTTTCGAAAAGGTCCAAGATTGAGGAGAGTGAGGAGTAAAGAGATCTGGAGTTCTGGTATAGGGGACAGGTTTACGAAGATATGCTTGATGAAGAGATTCCTTTTATGAAGCAGACGGATGAACTTTTGATAAAATAAGTAAAAGTTATCCTGTGTGTGTTTTATTTTCAAAGTGTATTTGAATGATTATATTAGTACATGGTCCGGGTATAGATATCTTGCATTATGGTGGACAAAACCAAACAAAACTGCAGGAATGCAGGTTCTCAGACTTTTCAAAAACAGAAAAAAGGGTAAGAAGGGAGAATAAAGTGGGGAGGGGATCCATCATGTAGTCTTATATAAATTTTTGTGCTAAGAAGTGATCAAAATGAAAAGATTTGTACAGAAATTCACGATATTCGATTCTGTTGATTTTTCACCAACAGGGTGGGAGGACGGGGTGATACAATGGTGTATGATCCCTGGGAAGTATATTGTATAAATCAAAGGACATCGGTGCATTTGCATCATTCAATGGGAAGGCATTTATTACATCTTTTGAGAGTGAATTAATAATCAATATTAAATTTTCATCAACAGAAGTTTTTAAATAAAAAACAAAAGCCATGGTCTCAAAATATTAAAAATGTTAGAAAATGCATCAGAATATTTGAAAACACGAGCCTCATACAACAACATATTGATGGAACAAAACTTTTCTGCTACTAGCACTCATGAATTCCCCCTCTCCCCCTCCTCCCCCTCAAGCAACCTTTATTTTAGTCTTGCGGCATTTTCATAGATTCATGATCCAACCAAGTCATAGTTGTGCTCATGCACAACTATGACACATAAAACACATGCCATATGCATACAAATAATGAAAATAAATATAGCATGTTTGCTGATCCTGTTCTCACACTAACTATATCAAAAAAAGCTTTACATGGAAATAAACCTGATCTACCATACTTATAATTATACCCAAAAATATATCTGTCAGACACAAAGCAAATAAAGAAATTCAAACTCCACCAGCTAAGGTATTTATTCATCATACCCACACATCCGGTATAATCCTCCCAATCAAACATTTCATTAAACCACTTAAAAATTGTTCATTTCTACCCCATACCAAGAAAAGAACTCCATATGGTACATAATAATGTGATGAGATTTAATCATTCTGCCCATCTGTATAATCTATGTGGCATGTATACATGTTTGATAAAGATATACAGCCACATATGTATTTTGGTGTAATTTACTGCATATGTAATTTCATTATTACCACAAACTGAAACAAATGTCCAATATGTAACACTGAGTATAGGAAGTAAAATTGTGGAAGGTAATTTTTAAAAAGTGGGGGTTCTGGATGCAAAAATTGAAGGGTGTTATAAAGTGGGAGTTCTGAATGCAAACATTTGTAAGGTGTTAAAATGTGGGGGTTCTTAATGCAAAAATTAAAAAAGGTTTTAAAAAGTGGGGGTTCTGCATGCAAACATTTGTAAGGTGTTAAAATGTAGGGGTTCTGGATGCAAAATTTAAAAGGGGTTAAGAAGTGGGAGTTCTGAATGCAAAATTTGAAAGGGGTTAAAAGTGGTTCTGAATGCAACAATTGGAAAGGTACATGTTAAAATGTGGGGGTTCAGGATGCAAAAAAATGAAAGGTACAATGGTGTTTAAAAAGTGGGTGTTCTGGAGGCGAACATTCGAAAGCTGTTAAAACGTGGTTCTGGATGCAACAATTTGAATATAGTGTTAAAAAGTGGGGATTCTGGGTGCAACAATTTGAATGAAGTGTTAAAAAACTGGAGTTCTGGAGGCAAAAATTTGAAAGGTGTTTAAAAGTGTGCACAGGATATGAATGTATATGAATATTTTGGAGAGTTGCCTAATATTGGGAGAACTTATACCTGCTCAATGACCCTTGTTAAAGAATCAAGAATCCATATTTGGGGTTCAAAACGTTTCAAGAAAGCTAGCTACTATGATGTAAATTTGTGGAGTTATTACTCCCCAGTTTCTAATGTTATTTCACTCTTTTCAATTATTTGCCAGTGTCTTGAAAAATGTCAAACTCTTACAGAAAATCTTTGCAACTTGTTTACAAGTGTAAAACAGTATAGCAACCAGGTTTTTGCTTATTAACTTTTGATCAAAGTGTCATATTTAGACAATAACTTTATTAAAGATTTGTGTACTTAAATATTTTCAGACTTTGTTTTGTTTTGGTTTGGTTTACCAAGTTTTATACCATCCCGACAGATCTCCATACATCAGGACGCCGTTTTATCGGTCATGGCCCGTTTTATCGGTCATGGCCCGTTTTATCGGTCGTGGTCCGTTTTATCGGTCGTGGTCCGTTTTATCGGTCGTGGTCCGTTTTATCGGTCGTGGTCCGTTTTATCGGTCGTGGTCCGTTTTATCGGTCGTGGTCCGTTTTATCGGTCGTGGTCCGTTTTATCGGTCGTGGTCCGTTTTATCGGTCGTGGTCCGTTTTATCGGTTTCCGTTTTATCGGTCGTGGTCCGTTTATCGGTCGTGGTCCGTTTATCGGTCGTGGTCCGTTTTATCGGTCGTGGTCCGTTTATCGGTCGTGGTCCGTTTATCGGTCGTGGTCCGTTTTATCGGTCGTGGTCCGTTTATCGGTCGTGGTCCGTTTTATCGGTCGTGGTCCGTTTTATCGGTCGTGGTCCGTTTTATCGGTCGTGGTCCGTTATATCGGTCGTGGTCCGTTTTATCAGTCATGGTCGGTCTTATCGACTAGTTGTGGAACTTTTTGTTTTTTGTTTTGGAGAACTTTGTTGGATGTTGCTTACTTGTCCAGACAAAACTTAAGATAAACTTACAAAATTGATCTGATTCTAAAATGATTATGTACAAAATTTGAATTTGGATAGATGCATTGTGGGATACTTCTGTGAAGGATCTCCTGACTGGGAGACCAAAACTGTACTCCCAATCTAAAGTACGATCTGGATTGTTCAGGAAAAACCCTCTAATTGTAAAAAATGTTGAAAACGGAAATGCCTATTCATCTATGCTTGTAAAAAAAACAACTTCATTCTCACTAGAGTATATGCTTGTCATTCCAGTAGAGAAAACATAATGAATGCATATAATTACCTTTATACTTTCTGGCTGGGCCTGATATATCAATTAAGTCCTCTTTGTCTCCTAGTACTGACTGTTTGTAGTCAAGGATTTCTGTCACTAGATCTGGCCGGCAAATCTTCTCTAAGGCATGTTCAAGATAGCACATATTATCTATCGATGCAAAAAGACAAATATGAATGAATATCACACATTATATATCGGATACCAAATTTAAAATGCTTTTATGTGTTTACTATGAAATTTAACTGTGAGGCAACAAAATGGAGAGTATAAAAAAGATGAGCTCATTTTTCATACGACAAGCTTATGGTATAAGCTGGTCAGATCAAAGAAAAGCTTAGTTTTTAATGTAACAAGTACCTGGCGAGCTCAGTTTTCTGTAAGAGTACTCAATATTTACTGGACGTCAGAAGACTAACTAGATATCAATATTGAATAAGAGCAGTATATTTCGTGTATTGATTATCATATAGATAACTGAGAGTTGAAGAGAAGAGAAGGTAAGAAAAATTTATTTTGAAAGAGACAGTGGGAAAAAAAAAGAATCATATTAAAAATGTTTAGTAAGATAATGTAACTTTTTTCTAAAATAATTGCAGAGTAGTTAGCATTGAATTGTTTTCCATCCGAAACAGGGTTAAAATTGAAAGAAATAATATAGGCAGAGTGGTGTAGGGACCATAGGGCCAATTTTCTGGAAATATTGCCACATTGTCACAAATTCCCGGCCCCCACCCCCCACAATAGTTTTTAGGTATTAGAGATGCAAACATATTAATAGGTTTGTTCAACTTTGTTGGAACAAAAAACAAATTTGGCCCTCCCAATGCCAAATATCTTCCTACGCCACTAAGACATCAATGGTGTTTCTGGTGTACTTGTAACTGATTTTCATGATTAACCCAAGCCAGAGTCTGCACAAATCATGCTCCAATATTCATCTTCTTTAGATGGCCATATTAAAAGGTGAACTTGATCAAAAAGTGAGGGTTCCAGAATGCATCTGTTCGATGAGACGGTGTTGAACAAAGGCGTACGAACAATTTTTCCGGTTGAGTGACTTTTGCCCAAGACAAACCTGAATTGCAAACTTATTAATTTGTTATATAGACCCCATTTTTCGAAAGGGGTGGAGGGTGGGGGTGAAACATTTTTGCCCAACGAACCTAAAGCATTTCAAAGTCAATTAGTTAGTTAACCCTGGGTTTGTTTACGACAAAATGATCAGACTTTGACAACTTCATTTTCCCTAAAAACAAAACTTTTTTCTTCCTCTCTTGGGACCGAATTGCCCAACTTTTCCCAGTAATTTTCCCGCGAAATTGGCTTTGCCCCAATCTCGCTCCCCCTCCCCCCTCTGGCCCGTACGCCTATGGTGTTTAATAATATCATGAATTTAAATCTATCTGAGCCATTAGGCCCATAGGGTCAGAGCAATTATCCTCAGGTCCATGGTGCAAGCGGATAAGATCACATGACTCCCCAGGACAAATCCACCCCAGTCCATCGCAGCTTAATTCCCCAGCAATGCTGGTGACTGAGTGGGCTGGAGAAAGTAGAGTAAAGTGCAATTGCTTCAGGACACAATGCAGCGCTCGTGGCACTAGAATCAAACTTGGTATCTATCACATACAAGCAAGACTCCTTAACCACTAAGCCACTTCACCTCTTGAATATCAGAATAATGCCACTATGACCCGATTTGTACATTTTATCATGGGGAGTTCACTTTCCCCCTCCCCCAAAGATTTGCTAATGATTGTTTTTTTGTATTGAATTATATGCATATTTAATTAAAAAGATGTTCATATTTTGCCCCCCAATCATATTTTTCTTTATATAAAGTGCAAGTGTGAACAATAGCCACACCAAAAGATAACTAAGTATCTCTGATGGGCCAATCATAAGGTTCACTGCTATTCAGAGAAATAAAAACATGTACACAAGACCACAAACAGACATGAAAAGGAAAAACGAAACACAGAGAGCTAAAAACAAGGGAATTATAAACATCACATAACCAAGGCAGTTCAATAGTATGCACCGATATAGCGGTCAACCACTAACAATAGATTACTCACAGACAGCTACATTGACTGCTATTTATGTTGGAGTGTACTCTTTGAGTACACACAAGTAATGCAGATGTTGGTTTAACAATTGACCATTCAAATCCCATTTTCTCATAATTAGGTTTATCATAATGATGTCATATATCTCAAAAAATGGGAATTCACACTTGTATTTTTAACCTTTTAAAATCAACATAACTTGTCCTTCTCCTTAAAAATTTGTTCCAGCAAATCATAACCACAAACTAACTGTGGTAAATAATGAGACCACTTATCTGAATCAAAATAACTACACAATAAGGACTTCATCCATTGCTAATATGATACTCAACACCAACTTCCACAACACCTCAGGACCTACAGGAGAACTAATACAATGCAGCCAAATTTGATCCAAATTACTTGTGGTTTTCAGAATGAAGAAAATAAAGAGGAAAAGTCTGACCCGATCTGCTTATTTATCAGGTCAGGTCTGACTGTTTGAAACTTTAAGGAGCAGAACAACTAATGATCATTTTAGACATGCAGACATGGGGCACTTAAGTTGACATCATATTTGTTTTGTAATTTAATTAAAAACAATAAGGAATAGAAAATTACAATAATTTTTTTTTAATTATTCAAATTGTTCTCACTTTCCCATCGAGTGTTGATCCTTACAAATTTGTATTTCTTTTTATCCAGACTATAAAGACAATTACAGATCGCAAGGTATTCAGATTCATTTCCTGATAATGCTTTCATCCCCAATCTAAATGCAATATCTAATCACTGTAAGTACTAAAACTTACTTGAAGTCTCTCATCATCAATATCTGGTGTTTTGAATAGATGTTATCTAGCTTTCATGTACCATCAGAATTTAAACCTTGAAACAGGGTCATCGCCAGAACAAATTTATTGAGGGCATGAACTAAATTGTATGTAAAGTGTGTACGACCTAAGGTGGAACTATGCATGCGAAGCATGCACTACAATGGCGTGGGGTCCAGGGGCCTGCTAAAGGGCCCTGGAGGGGGTGGATCCCTGGAAGCCCTACGTTTTTGTGTTTTTGGTGGCAGGAAATTGCTTAAAAATCATGTCAAATACAATCCAAAACTATTTTGAATTTTTAGGATGGAGGGAGGGAGGGATGGGAGGGGGAGGGATGGGAGGGGGTTTCCCCCCATGCCAGCGCCACTGCCTCAGAATCCCATGAAGCACCCAAAATAACTCCCAACGCATAAAACTGTACTTCATATCATTTTGATAAAATCATTATATTATAGTTTACAACTGAAACTGTCACAGAATGTCACATGAGAATTCTTTGAAATTTTATGCAACAAAGAGAGCTGCTATGGAATTCACTTAGTTTTAACAATTGGCCTGATCATAAAATACTCCATTTCTGATAGATCTCAATGAATAAGTTATCATTCTTTCCCACTTCTTATAGAACATGAGCTCTACAGAGATCCAAAAGAGAAATGAAAGATTAAAGGAGTAAAATTTTATTTCAAAGAGCTTACTTTTACTTTTTAGGATTTTTAAAGATTTCCCAATTGCATTTAAAAAATTCTGTGCAGTATGATGAATTCGTGTTTGATGATGTCATAGAGGCCACAAATTCCATTGCAAATGTTTATGTATTTCTTTGAACATTAATTAGTTGTTTCTGTATGATTAGAAACAATTTTCCAAAAGTTATTGAAGAAGGATATATTTAGCAATGTATATAAATACCTAACTTTCATCAATTTATTTTTTTAGCAGGTTTTACTAATAGAAAAAGGATGATTGATTTTAATGAAAAACATCAACTTTGCAGGAGAATGTGTTGCTGTGATGTCATACTGAGTCTTTTCCTATTCGTTTTTGGCATTTTGTGTGAATCTTAAAATTTGAATATCTCCTGGTAGGAATAACATATCAACATGATTTTTGTACTAAAGTGTTTCTAAAAAATTCTCTTTCTTATGAAAGGTTACAGAAAACCATGGAAATATTCCTTTAAAGTACGGGTACTGCTATTTGGCATATACTATTTCGCATGCGATTTTCTCCAATAGATTTCTATAAAGCATCTAAATTTATCATATATGTTCTCAGAAGCTGAAAATGTATGCAGAAAAGAACAAAATTCAGCTTCCATCAATAGATATATTTTGTAATAAAAGCTGATTCATTTTTAAATATTTAATCCAGCTATAAACATTGTGTACAGTATAACACACTTCTAGTCCACATGAAGGGCAAATGGGAGTCATCGAACCTGCAGTTACCATGGAAGGTTTCCTATTTAGCTTAACTTACTCAAATAGTATTGCCATGCAGTGTTGGAGTATGAAAATATCCACAATTGCAAAGTTCTCACTCATATTTTCAGGGATAACTATCTCTTTCTATTCTTGTAAATGTTTCCTTTTTTTAAATCATTTTTTGCTTTTCATGCTATATTTGTTGCTCTTCAAAACTTTGGCATAATCTGTCTACCAACTGTGGTGTAGCGGTTATCATACATGTCTACAGACCACGAGGCCCTGGGTTCAAGCCTGGGGTGGGTAGACACGCCAGTGCACTACAACTGGGTTATCAAAGGCCGTGGACATTGACTTGGTTGTCGATGTTATGTCTGTCCGTACGTCGTACCTGTGTTCTCGTCCGGGTCGTATTAAGCATTTTGTGATAGCATTGTTACTATCATGGCCGAATACGCAGGCAATGACCCCATGATTGTAATTTGTGTGTTCACTCGTTGTCGGCGTTGGCATAATCACTGGAATTTAAAAATGATTGGTGCAATTCTTGTCCCCTTGCTGGTAAATGTTATCTGTTGTGATGTTAAACCTGATGCAAATGATGTGCTCGTCGCCTGTAATCTGTTCTTCTTTACATACATACATTAATTGTTCACAATTGATTAAACCATGCGGTACCCTTTGTTTGTTTATAATAACTAAACAAAGTCAACCAAATCGACCCTCTTTCCGCATACTGACGAATGTCGTACTTAGCTGAAACGAAAATTGGCGCGAAATACTGAATTATCATTTCCGCATGCTGACGAATTGTCTTTGAAGCTTCATGAAATAAGATTTTGCTTAAAATATCTTTATTGTAAGTACAATTGTCAAGAGAATAGCATTTTCTCTTTCCAATGATATATAATGCTATATAAGATTGTTTATCAACTTTTATTTCATCAAGCTTCAAAATGTTTGGAAGATTTGTCAGTATGCGGAATTAATCATTTCAATTTTGACATTCGTCACTACACAAATGACATTCGTCACTACATGAAAAGAGATACGAAATATACTCAAAATTGTTTTTGTTTTGCTTTAAATGTGAATGTTTTAAGCATGTAAATTTGGTAAGGCAGAAAATCTTTTATTATCCAAATTTTTTTCCTACTTACTTTACCTAATTATTAAGAGGAGAGCTGTGCTACAGCAAAGTAACAATATTTCAAGAATGCATGGCCCGGCACCGTAAATCTATCAGGATATTATGCATGGCCCGGCACGTTAAATCTATCAGGACATTATGCATGGCCCGGCACCGTAATCTATGAGGACATTATGCATGGCCCGGCACCGTAAATTTGTCAGGACATTATGCATGGCCCGGCACTGTAAATCTATCAGGACATTATGTATGGCCCGGCACCGTAAATCTAACAGGACATTATGCATGGCCCGGCACCGTAAATCTATCAGGACATTATGCATGGCCCGGCACCGTAAATCTATCAGGACATTATGCATGGCCCGGCACGTTAAATCTATCAGGACATTATGCATGGCCCGGCACCATAAATCTATCAGAACATTATGCATGGCCTGGCACCGTAAATCTATCAGGACATTATGCATGGCCCGGCCCCGTAAATCTATCAGGACATTATGCATGGCCCGGCACTGTAAATCTATCAGGACATTATGCATGGCCCGGCACCGTAAATCTATCAGGACATTATGCATGGCCCGGCACCGTAAATCTATCAGGATATTATGCATGGCCCGGCGCCGTAAATCTATCAGGACATCATGCATGGCCCGGCACCGTAAATCTATCAGGACATTATGCATGGCCCGGCCCCGTAAATCTATCAGGACATTATGCATGGCCTGGCACCGTAAATCTATCAGGATATTATGCATGGCCCGGCACGTTAAATCTATCAGGACATTATGCATGGCCCGGCACTGTAAATTTATCAGGACATTATGCATGGCCCGGCACCGTAAATCTATCAGGACATTCTCAACTGAATTTATTCCTGGATGCTGCTTTAATAAATCTGATTCTGCAAAAACAATAACAAAAAGTCCATATCCTCAAAGGACCTAGAAAGCATTTTGAGATATATGATTTTCTGATACACTATCAAGCTCAAAGTCTGATCAATAAATTTGCAAGAGAAAATATTTGTTTACCTTTTCCTAGGTTTCCAATCTTTTCCAAGTAATCAAAAAGATCTCTTTGCTTCTTGATCTTTTCTCGCGCCTCATTTGGGATGACATCTTGACAGGCAGCGGTCAAGGATTTCAATTCTTCCTCTGATATGTTTTCACCAAGCTGCTTTAAAAAATTCCGAAAAGTTTCTTCGTTTGCCATTTGTAGGCCAATAAATCTATAAGGGGAAGAAATGAAGATACAGAAAGCTTGTTAGTAAATCATGAACAAATTAGGTTAAACGCATTTAGTGGTGGCGCTATGGGGGGGAAGGGGGAAAGTTGGGAGGGGGAGAGGCATGGAGGGAATTTTTCCCCTCACAAGATCGCTTTGTACCCCCATGAAATTGCTTCCCCCCCCCAATTTTTTTTGTAAAGTGACATATTTTATCTGATTCATAGGATTCCCCCTCATGAGACAAATTTGCCTCATGAGACAAATTTGCCCCTTGCTTGCCCCTCCCCTAATGACAACAATCCTGGTGCCGCCACTGACTACATTATAGTGCAGTGCTTGTTCATCTTGCGTGACAGAGGACATTGCGTACTGTGAAGAAATGAACTACTTCAATATCTGGCTAAGTTTTAAAATAATGTGAAATGTTTTGTATCGATCCATGCAGAAAGTCTAGTGATAAATAGTCCAATCACACCTTTTTTACCACATGTTAATGTATCTTATTGGAAAAGTTTTAACTGTTATAATGATGCTGTATTTTTCAAAAATTTTACCAAAAAGAACTTCACTCTTCACTGCATTAGCAATCTCTTTATATTAAAACCAATTAACAAACTTTGCAGTTAATTCTCGCCTGATTTCCATCATTATATTTTATACACATTGTAGATTCGTATATCAAATGATAAAACTTCAAACTATAGAATTCAAGTTCTTCTTGACAGAAAAAGATTTTTGTAAAATTTCTTCTCAACTTTGTTCCTGTGATGCGATGATGATCATCTTTCATGACCATGCTTGATCATGTAGCAAGAAAGGCTTATTGGTGTTACCCATTCAATAACTGGTGGAGTTGGACATGAAGTATCTCTGATTAACTATCTCTGATTATGGCTGCAATCCAAAACCAATATTCTGTTTAGTTTCTGTACAATAATTGCACAAAAGACATATTCAAATGACAAATGGCATCAATGCCTATGCTGATGATACGAGTCTACATATGATACCAGGGTCAGACTGGCTAGTTGAACCGGCCCGGGAAATTTTTATTTCACCGGCCTGGGTACCCCCCTCCCGGTTTTCGATCAATGCCAATGACTAGATCCCAGCCCACCTTGACAGCACATGAACATTTTCATATTTTGTGCAGAATATTTTTCTTTTTTCCCCTTTTATTCTTTCCTTTTTTTACTCATGATTCAACATGTCACAGCCCATAAGGAAATTTCCCGACGCTTACTATGGCTAGTCCGACCCTGTGTGAAATTGTCACAGAGTAAAAGTCACAACCATCCTGAGTAAATTTATGAAGCAACTCAATTTGTATGAAAGCACACATTGCTGACACTCTCAGATCATATAGGACAGTCCAGGCAGCAACCTGCTAAATAAGATAAAAAAATGGGACAGTGAATTTTTAAAGATAGTGATGAAAACTTTTGAATATTCATATACTACAAGTAGTCAAATTTCCCAGTAACCAATGAAAGTTCGAAACATTCCATATGCTTAATGGCGCATGTTCGAACGACGTCACATGACAATTTCCCATAATTTCTAGGGTATTTTTAGTACAGTATTTACATGCCAACTTGTGCAACGACATCCACGGCATTGCTACTCACAGCGCCCTCACTAAATATTTCTTAAATATTGTATATGTTGTGCGCGTGCACTGACGGAAACTATTCCTGAAATAAACTGTAAGTATACAGTGTATGTATAATTGCATGTACACTGTATGTATGGAGAGTGAGGGCAGTGATGTGTAAATTTTCAGTGGCCATGAGATGTTCGATTTTTTAACATCATGGAAAAATCGAACATCACCAATGTAAGGGTGCAAATCTTTCGTGATTGGGATTGTCACTTGAATATAGTCATTAAATGCAGTTTCTTTTGATCTGACCAATTACATCGTACAAACAACAATCAAAACAAATTACTCAGCCAGCAGAAATTATCTAAGAAACATCATGTTTCAGAGTTCTAAAGAAATTCTTCACTGATAAAAAGTTTTACTAATCACCTCCGCTAATGAAGTTGGACGGACTGTTATGTTTTTGTCCGTTTGTCTGTTTTATTGTCATCAAGATATCTCAAGAACTGATGATTGGATTTGGATAAAAGTTGGTGTGTTACTTTGTTCCTCCTTAAGGATGAAGTGGAAAAAAAAATGAGACATAATGGAATATGGGAAGGGTGCAAATGAAGGGGTGGGGACAGGTTTTTGCCTCTATTTGTCTGTTTGTCATCAAGATATCTCAAAAACTGATGATTGGATTTGGATTAGATTTGGTGTGTAGTTTTGTTACTGCTTAAGGAAGAAGTGATTCATATTTGAGACTAATTGGAATAGGAGAAGAGTGTAAATTGGGGTGGGGACATTTTAGGGCAAGATTTATCAACACTTCGTTGAAACTTTCCAATAGAATATGCTAAACAATGAACTCATGCTATGAAAGAACAGCCATGGCAATCAATTTTCTGGGCTCAAAGAAAATCAAGTGAAGGTTTCTCTGGTATCAATGAAATCAAACAATTGGTTTCTGCCATAAATGAAAACATGAATCTATCCTGTATATAGAGCTCAAACAATGAATGCTGTTCCTGAATTAAACTGAAAACAATGATCACAACTGATAATCCTCAAGTGTTAAGAATGTAAATCCGGGCAATGAGGATAAACAGTAAGAAAGATATTGTTTGGGGATATAATTTGGTGGGCCTAGGGTTTTTGAGGTAGATTGTATTCAGGTGGGGAATGAACAGGGGTGGAGGTATGCACTCTGCAGAGTGCTATAATTCTAGTTAATCATGTGATGATGTCTGAATTACATATATACAATTAAAAGCACTAATTGGTTGTTTGCCAAAGTTTTTTAAATCATTGTACATTTTGCCTTCCACTTCTTGTCTAGTTGATATCAATTAAATGCAGGCACTAAAATGAGTATATTGCATGACAGATAATTTCAGAATAGTGAAGGAAGCATTTTCTGGATTTATATGCTTACCCAAATTTAGAAATGGCCATTCAGCAGTACATTTTAAAAGTCAAAAGAATTATTGGATGCATATAGGCTAGTGGCTACATATTATATTTGGTTAAAACAAGTTATCTAGATCACAATTTGAAAGCTACAAAGGAATAAGTATGTCTGAGAGCTCTTTGTGGGCAGGCAGCTGTAAGAGATTTTAGCTGGAGGAGCAAAATATTAACATCTTTTTAATAAATATTAATTCAATATAAAAACACAATGATTAGCAATGATTATGTACCACAACTGGTTATCAAAGGCCGTGGACATTGACTTGGTTGTCCATGTTATGTCTGTCCGTACGTCGTACCTGTGTTCTCATCCAGGTCGTATTAAGTGTTTCGTGATAGCATTGTTACTATCATAACCGAATACGCTGTCATTGTAACTGTGTGTTCACTCGTCGTCGTCGTTGAATCTTTGGGGGAAGGGGGAGTACACTCCTTGTCCCTATGGCTATACACCAATGTTTGTGGACAATTGATAGCCAGGCCTCTTCACCTCTGCACTAACTTTTCCTTCAACAAGAAACCTTAAAAACTAATTCTTTTCATTATCAATCTATTTTCAGATCAGCATCAACTTTTTTTGATGGATATATTGTTTTCATATGTATGTGACTACTTCTCACTTTAAGTTAGGCTTCAACCTAGATTTCTTTTTAATAACATTCATTTAAAGTAAATTCAATCAAATTTAATATTTCTCAAAAATAACTTATTTTCAAGATATCATATTATTTTATTATTGGGATTTTGCTTTCTACAAATTTAAATTTTAAAATACCAGTAGTTTTGACAGCAAACTAATGAAATAACAAAACAAAAAATGTGATCTCTCTTAAGCAGAATATAATTTTGGAATACTTCCAATTAATGGCAATAATATGATACTTAACCTATGCTTAAACTTGCCTTACCAGTACAGATATCTTAGGTCTTGCATATGATACCCGTCATTTTCACAGAATTACTCAAAGAAATACAAAAAATTGATGGCTTTTTCTGAAAATATAGTTTTGGAATATTTCCACAGCTCTGATGGCATAGACACATAGTACTCAACCCATTACTTAAACTTAAATTGAACTTAATTCCCTTTGCGTAGTTTGGATTTAGTTGATGTCAGATGATTACAATCAAGACTTGCGTATAGGATACCCTCAATACCAGCAAAACTAAAGGTGTATTTCCTGCCAATCAACTAATCATGCTTTACTGTAATTCTGATACAATGCCAAATTAAGAGTTCTTGAGAGACTTCAAATATCAACATCAAACAGAGTTAAACTGGTATGCAAAAATAATGATTGGAATAAAACTGCTGAATCATCCCCGCATGACTTCAAGGGCTAATGTAGCTGGGAAAAAATCTCCTTTGATTAATTATTGTCGTAAAGAGGTTGAATTTTTAGGTACAGGCCTTATATTTTTAAGATTAATAGAAGAAAAAAAAACTTCTTTAGCAATAATTGCATGTTCAAAGTTCCAAGATTTACGATAAACACAAAATTTGTGATGACAGAAGTTTGTTTGCAAAATCATATGGATGTGGTGAGGCTATATTTTACTGATATTCATGATCAGTGTCTGGTAATTTTGGTGATACAATTTTGGTATTCATTGAATTTGTCATAAAATTTGATCAGAGGAAAGATGAATTTACTCTTGAAAGTGAAAAATGTATAGCTAAAATTCTCATAAAATAGGAAGGAAATTATACAAACAACTAGTACCATTTGCATATGATTAAAATTGCTCCTCTTCTTGCACCACTGTGTGAATGGCAAGGCCATAACTCCTGGGGGACAGGAGGTCTTTTCCCCACCCTTTCAGGTAGAATTTTACAAAGATATTATATTATATTATAAAAAAATTATATTCTGCGGAAGTCAGTCCATTATTTTGCAATCTGGCAACTCGTCACAAAAAATGTTTTTCTCAATGAAACTTATTTCAATCACACCCGTTTTTACCATACATGGCCATCACACTGTTCCCCCTCCCCTCCCCCCTCCCTCCCTCTCCTTTCTTCCTCCTCCGATGACTGGTCCCACTGCACAGTGTACTAAACATACAGTGTACATCACATACATAACACACAATTCGGCCATGTTTAATCAATCGCAAAAATTTAAAACTTAAACTTGCAGTTCTACACAGCCTTTTCAGCCATTTTCTTGGCAAACTTGCTGTAACAAAATGAAGATGGAACTCTATTTTTACCAATTATTATTGAATTATTGAACTTGGGCCTAAGACCTAGTGTTAGAACTAGTGTATAAATCGTGAGTTAAACATTAGTTCTGAAAAACCAAGTGATAACTAATTTGTGTGCTTACCATATACTAAAATTTACTTGAATTTTGTTAAAATAAGTTGTTTTAGTATCAAATATTAAGAAAAAAAGAAAAAAAACATGATTTTTTTGACATTCATTCACTTAATCTTTCTTTAAAAACCCGGAAAAGATAGGTTTTTTTAACAATTTGTATCACTCCCGGAATTCCCAGTTGTAGTTACGAATCCTTATGTTGTCGGGATTGCACAATACCGGGATCGGGATATGACTTACGCTGTTACGTGACTACTGGGATCCTGCACAACACTATCGATTGCGCTGGCAATTGCGGGAAAAGGTTTTTCATACTTAACAAATGTTTGTTACAAAGGACTTAAGTCTTACAATGTTTTATGAGCAGAAAACAATATTGTAACGGTCATTGTTTTCATTCGTATTGCTCTTTGGCCTACTTGTTTTGTGTTAGGCGGCATGTTATTGCTGCATGCGTTCGACTGTTGCAGCTTGTTAAACCTGCTTTTCCTGGGTTTAAAATTCCTAAACTGACAAGGTCTATAGTCACTGGGTGGACGGTATACTTCTTAGCCTGTAATTTTACTCTCCTCTATCTCAAGTGTTTAACTCAACCCCTCGATTATGCTAATTTGGCTGGTATTTCATGAAGCAGCATGGATTCATGCAAATAGCCATAAGAGTCATACTATGTTGCTTCTTGATTGGCTGAAGCTGGTCATGTGATCTAGCCTATTCACTTGGTAGGTGCCACGTCACATCCGGGAGATGACGTCATTTGCTGGAGTGAAAACAAACCTTTGTGCAATACAAGTGGGCAATTCCGTATGCATTTACTGTGTGCGATGCATATGGCATGTAAACAAACACAACAGTCGCTTTGTTTTCACTCCAATGCGGGGTGAATGCGCGCCATTTCTGGGCACATTTCCCACCAAGTGAATAGTGCGTTGCCCAACAACTGTTTAAGTTGACTGAGCTGAGTTCTTGTAATTCTAAGTTTAGTTGATGTTTTGAGCTCGAAGGCAGCAGACGTATCAGCCTGAGTTGTGTAGGTTGAGAGTTTAAGTCCAGCAGAAAGCCTAACCACGTGGAACCATCGGTATATGTGGCTGGGACTTGAAAAATGGTCTGTCTGCACATCTCATGCAAACGGTCTGAGAACCTTTTTGTTTTTCTATAATTGTGTTTGCTAAGCTACCAGTTTTTATTTGTGGATATTTTGCAATAAATTTTCATTTCATTACTGGGAGCTCATTTTATAATTTCTCGGCACATTACAATATATTTCAAGATGTTGATGCTATATGTATGTGAAAAAAACACTGTTCCATGACACAATGATATTTGAAAATTCACTGTTACTGCTTAAAAAGTGACTGTTCTCGAAACAGTGGGAATTTCAACCCCTGCTATACGGTCAGTCCTCACAACGTTACCAGCATGGCAGCATTCACTTTTGAATTTATTCATGGAATAATACCTTTCCTCTAAAAGGAAATACACATATAATAACCTGTTTCGTTAGAGTACTAATCCCAGAAAGATAATTCTAAAAATAAAATTCTAACAGTTTATGCAGCATTTGGCCCTTTGATGTTTTTAGAGAGGACTCCTGCATGAAATGGCATGATAGCTGTTCAGCTGACAGGTGGTTAAATGATATCGAGTGTTTACACTTTTGTAAAGATAAACAAACAAATCTTACAATGCAAAGCAACTGCTGAACACAATACGCAACAGAGATAAATACAACCAGAAACTAGGACTGGAAGAAATAGAAAAAAAAATAAAGCTCCGCAAATTTCAAAAAGGGTTAAAAACCGTTAAATCTTTTTTTTTTATATAAATGATTAGTCATTAATTAGCAATTAAGACAATTATGATAAGGAAATACTATTCAATCGTAACTTTATGCAGGATCCCCTTTCTCCCACTGGTGTAGTTTACACGTAGTGATTACACTTTATTAGCTCAAATTCCATATTGAAATGGGAAAACATGCAACCATTCACAGGGACAACTAATTGTCTTTCCACGTTTGTTGATTCGAATCCAAGTAGAATATATCAAGCAAACTTATATATCATTAAAAATCAGAAGAGGCGGCCTATGATTCACAGGAACACATTCTGAACTTTTATCCACTTCTTTGGATTATCAATCCCCTCCATAGGTGGGATTTGAAGGGGGAAAGGGTTTACCAAACGTGTATATTTTGTATGGTGTTTTTTACATCTTAGCATAATCTTGTGATTACCCCCTCCCCCCATCTCTCCCAAACTTTCGACAATGCACCCTCATTTCTGTATGCAAATCCCGCCCATGCTCCTCTCACTACGGGCCTTAACCAAATAATTGAAATATAGAATTTAACCTCTAATGGTGAGCATATATATACGTGCATGATTTCTTACCAAAAGCACATGCATATAAAACAGTTAGATTTCAACTGCCTCAAATCTGATATGCAGAATGAATTAAATGATCAATTTCACTCAAATTACCATTGTATCTATAAACCCATTTAATGATACAGTTATTAAACCAAGGGCGTAGAAAAGAGGGGGGCTGAGAAGGAGGGGGACTTTATCCCGTAAGTCAAAAATGTGTTGGGGCGGAAATATGCTTCCGCGCCCCCCACCCCCACTTTTCAGGGAACAAAACCCCTTATTCGGCTTATTTGTACCCTCTGTGAAATATATAAGCCTTTTCGGGGCTTGTTATTCTGATTTATTTGATTATAATTTATAATACCTTGGTCCGATCCCGGGTCCAATTTTAGTTTCCCCAATTATTATCATTTGAATTAATCACACTTGGCCGTAAAATGTAGCATTACATTGTATACACTGCTGTAGCGCCTGCGTATGTGTAACATACAGCATGCAGTTAGTATGTGTACATGCAGGTGACAGGTCACTGCACTGCGAGCGTGCATGTTCTGCCAAGTAAATCGTGTCTTATACTAATTTAATTGTCTAAACTTCCCACAATCATGAAAATAAATTGGACAGAAATGAGACTTTTGATTGTGGGGGTTAAGCTTCTTGGTAAATAAACTTTAGCCCACCCCCACCTCGTCCACCCCAAGAACAAAATTGTTCCTGCACCATTGTATTTAACTAGGATATTAGCACTCTCTAGAGCGCAAACCTCCGCCCGCTGCAATTCCAACATTAGTTATGTTCCCTAAAGTTTCAAACAGTCAGACCCGACCTGAAATATAAGCAGGTCGGGTCAGACTTTTCCTGCTTATTTTCTTTATTTTGAAAACCACAAGTAATTAGGATCAAATTTCCCTTATCAATGGCTCCATTGTACTAGTTCTCCATTTGGTCCTGGGTTGTTGTGGCAGTTGGTGTTGAGTATTCTTCATGAAGCGATATTTTTTCTTAGGAGAAATGGTCCGTCAATCATTCACAATTAATTCACCTCCGGCATATAATACACAACTATTTTTATCACCAGTTTGCAAACAAATTTCTCCCACAAAGACACTTAATAGGATGAGCAATTTCAATAACAAAAGTGCCATGTGTAATCAGCACCGGATTTCTGTAATCTTATACACACAAATAGCCTTAGACTACTTGGCTGTGGTGTGCTTGGGAATGGCAGATACACAATCACTGTTTGGAGTGGAAATAAAATACACTGAACAGGAAGTCGGGTTGGTAATTGTTGTACCTGAGTTTCCATGATTAACCCAGGTGTCGGGTGTGGGTAGGCTTTAAGAGAAACTTTTCAGCATGCTTATTGTGTGGTCGAGTGGTTATTTTAATTAAGATAAGTGGTCTAATTATTTGCTACATTAAGTTTGTGACTATGATTTTCTGGAACAAACAGGGGCATAGCAGCCCGGGGAAGAGGGGTGGGGGGGTCATACCCCTACCACAATTTTTGACGGAAAAATTGTGACTTTGTATGGAAATTTTCACCAATCTTCTCTTACAAGATGAACAATCGGAAATGAAAGCCATGCCAAAAAAAATGGTTATGTCGGGGAAATTTGAACTTTGAAGTTTAATTTTGTATAGCCTTAAAAACGAAACTTCATCAACTCATGTTCATCACTAATCAATGCACATTTAGATTTCTTTGTTTTCAATCTACAGCAAGAAAAAAAATCACATGAGTAAACACACTGACACACACCAACTAACTCCTTGTCTGTACAAGACTGCAGATCTTGTTTTCAACTTGTTAAATTGAATCACAATTGAAACTATTGTTCTGTCACGGTCAGGATGGAAAAAAATGCAAAAACCTGTCATAACTAAGTTACAATGTGCAATGTGTAACCGACAATTTGATGATGACTATAGGAAAAACCATAATGTGAAATATCATAAGGATCTATTTTCAAAAGAGTGCATTTACCATTTAAAACTGTCAATGCCCCAGTTAATCCGTTTGTGGCAGCCGCAGCTGCATCAATCATCTTTCATATATATAAAAAAATATTTTCAAGTAAAGTTGTCAGTTTTGTAATAGTCTATTCAAAATACACTTCTTTTGCATAACCTTGAAAATAATTGCTGTAGAATATCTGTTTATGGCTTGATGGGGCCCTATGGCAAAGCTTCAAGGGCGTAGATCCCGGGGGGATATATCCCCCCACTTTTTGAAAAGGGGGATAGTATGTACAATTATCCCCCCACTTGTGCCAATGATACCACCCAAATTTTCAATTACTAAAATAAATGCATTTTGCCACTTCTGGTATTTTGATTGAGAAATTGGAAACGATTACTGTACATCACAAAACTAACCATAAATCAATCAAATATATACTTTTATCTCAATTACCACAATATAATACAATACAATACAATACAATACAATACAATTCATTACAGTGCTCTAGGCCATCTGGCCTTTGTCACAAACATTAACAATAAATTAATTGGTACATGATTGCTATCCTGACTAACGTCACGTGATACCATTTTGTAAAGTAAATTCTGATTTCCGAAGTTTCTTGGTGTGACCTTAAACTAACGATATTCAACAACTCAAGGTCTCATGCAAAGATACAAGACGCAGCATTAATTTCTTTGACAAGTGATGTATTTGCTCATCACCGCAATAACCGTATTATTTCCCCCAGGCCCGCCAAGAGGAGGTGTGTGTGTGTGGGAGGGGGGGGGGATTATTTATCTCGCATTCGAAAGCTAAAATCTAATAAACCTGTTTGTTATTAAGAATGACTTATAATTATTTTGGACTTGAATTTCACCCCAAGAGTACAGGCTACCACTGGTTTCTATGGCATTTAGAAGTCAATGTGTTTGGACCCTAAGCATGGTTTGATGTTATTTTGGGGTCAATTTTAGCCCTAAAATATTGAATATTCTAGTAGCTTCTGGGGGCTTCACTCCTGGATCCACACCAGGGCTTCGCCTTACGCTTACCCTAAACCCCACGCTAATGCAGCAAACTAGTCCTCCCACAAAAACCATCCCTTTCCCCACTTAAAAAAATGGATCTACGCCCTTGTGTGGGGTCCTTTCATTCATTTGATATTAAAATTGCAATGGAAAATTGGGCATTTTATTTCTTTCCTCCTTTGTCAAAAACTTATACTTTAGAGATTGTTGATTTTTGTAAATAGTACCTACACATTTGAAGGACCTGTTTGTTTGGGGCTTTTATCAATTTAAGGTTGAATTTTAACTTTTTAAGGACCACAGGCTTACAATTTCCTTTTCTTTTTTTTATTTTCATTGATTCCAGAGAACACTTAATATAAGTCTCTTTGAGTCCAGAAAATTGATTGTTTGGATCTTCAACAGAGTGCAAAGACATTGTTCAGCACATTCCATTGAAAAGTTTCAACTTAGTCTTGACAGAACTCATCCTAAAACATCCCCACCAACCACCACTCAATTTCTGCCCTTCCCCTGCTCCAATTAGTTCCTGAAACAGTAACAAAACCACCACACACCAAATTCAATCAAAATCCAATCTGGAGATTATTTTGATGACAGACAATTACTCAGCATAAAATGTCCCCACCCCTCCATTTTCACCCTTCCCTAGTTCCAATATGTCTCAAATTTTAAACACTTCTTTCTTAAGTAGTAATAAAATCACACACCAAATTTAATCTAAATCCAATTATCAGTTCTGGAGATATATTGATGAAAGACAAACAAACCGAAGCTAAAACATGCCCCCCCCCCCCTCCCCTGCGTTTTCACCCTTCCTCTGTTCTAATATGTTTCAAATTGTAATCACTCTTTCCTTAAGCAGTACCAAAACCACACATCAATTTTAATCAAAATCCAATCTTCAGTTCTTGAGAGATCTTGACGACAGTTAAAAAAAGTATGTATAAAAAAAACCAGACAAACAAACAGAGGCAAAAACATAAGCTTTTGGCAGCGCAGACACAAGATGGACATTCTAATACTGGATGGTTTCCATAGTGACAGGAATACATAACAATTAAACTTGTCTGTAATTCAAGCTTTTACACTGCAAAATTGAGCTGACAAATTTGTGGCCAATAAATGGCATCTGTGTCATGTGGTTTGTATGCACAAAGAAAAGTATAATCATTACAATGTGAGGCATAGACTGTAGATATAAATCACAGTGATTATGTTCACTATAGCAATTACTTATTTGTTACTCTCTGTAGAAATAACCTAGGTCTGTGAGGAAATGAACATTGCTTTTGTAAAGAGGTATTATCAGAAACACAAACGGGATGCAGCCAAATTTATGTTCTAAATGTTGGGCTAATGTTAGGTAAAAAGCTTTTAGGTTACATGCTTGCTTACAAGTTAAAATATCATGAACTCAATAAATGGAAGGGGGCTAAGGAACTGAATACCCCATGGTTTTATTGGGTAAAAGAAAAATCACACAATAAATTGAAAGGGATCAACAAAATTACAAAATTAATTCTTTTGGATTGGAGAGAAGGGAGAGGGGGGAGGGGATGGGTGGGGGTTGCCAAGTGAAATATCTGGACCTTTTAGCATATTTTCTAAACCTTTTTACCATTACCATTTTCCTTCATTTGTTCCTTTTTTTTTTTTTGGGGGAGGGGGTGATGCTTTTTTTGACTTCCCATGGCTACACCCATGACAAAAAGAACTGGTATGAGAACTTTTGTTAATGATTTACTAGTAAACGGCAAAATGAAACCAAAGCATTGGTATTTACCTTGAGACTTTTTCTAAAGGGGGGCTCCACTAAACTGACTAAAGTGCCTTTTTCCAAATGTTCTGAATCAAGATTTAAAATATAGAATCATCACCCACCATAAAAGCTCTAAATAAAAATCATCAGCAATCTTTATGCAAATTTTGTTTCATCACCATGACAAAAAATACTATAACCAAAAGGGTTTTTTTCATGAGCTGATTAATTTGCAAAATTTGTATTGACTGTCATGTTATTGCATACCATGAATTATTTGTTCCATGATATTTATTTATAAGCCACACCCACCACGCAGATCAATAAAAATGTCGACAACATTAGCATTTGCACAATAATTAACAACATTATTATAGCAAGTATGACACAAAAATGGTTGCTTATTTATCATATTTCAAGAATTTGTAAGTAAGCCCCGCCTATACTCATTAATATTCATGACAACACTATCACAACATTAGAACAGAATTAACAGACCATGACCCATCTGTGTACTTGATATAGCAGAAATCTGATATATTTTTCATGAAATATGAGTAATGGTACAGAGGTTGCGTTATAATTTTTTGTCTGGCCTATTTGGTTACTACGCTCCCTTGATTTTTGGCGTATTTTGTAAATTTGCCATTGTATGTACAGGCACTGTGTAATGTACAAGGCATTGTGTAATGTACAGGGCACTATGGCTAGCAAAGCTTGCAGGTGTTGTTAACGTACACACACACTTGTGTAGGCCTGCCTCGCTAAAGTGAATGAAAGTAGAAAACTAGAATCCCGGCCCAGCTAATGATATTGTTGACAATTGACAGCCTGCATTCAAAACAACACCAAAACTTTCACGTACAGTGTACATGCATATACTGACTATAATACTAGCCTATATGTGTTTATGTACAGTACTTGTACGGACACATGTTGAATCATTCGGCTGTTAGTCTCGTAGTTGTATCATTCTTATTTTATTTCTGAGTAATTCAAAATCATTTTTGTGTGAAATGAAACTTTAAATCACATCAGAGGTAAGATTTTCATTTAAGTTAATGAAATACTCTGGCATAATATTTTACGATGCAGGTACAACATGTGTCATCAGAAATTTCAGCCATACATAATATACAACAAATTTGTCGTTAATGCGAACCCTGGTATGGTACGTACATTATTTACCACTTCCACATGAAGCCACACCCACCATGCATTCTAATGAAATAAACAATAAAATCATCATGCCCAATAATGATCCAAAACGAATATACAAAATATTCAATATTTTCGCTGTAAGCCAAGGCCACTCTATGCATGATATCATACATACTATAAGACGTATCTACAGACCATGGGCTATCTGTGTGCCAAACATGACATGAATCCAGTTTACCGTTAAGCTCTTTTAAGCAAAATCATATTAGCCCCTGCCCACTACTCACATTAATGAAATTAAATGTTTTTACACCATGAACATATACACACCAGCTAACATCATAATTATAGCAAATATGAAACAAAACAGACATGTGCTTGTTAAAATATAAACATTTCAAGATTTTTACATGAAGCCCCACCCACTCATTAAAATGCAAGATATCACCACCGAAAACATTAGGGTACATCTACAATCCACGGGCTATCTGTGCCAAATATGACATAAATCCAGTTTACCGTTAGGCTCTTTTAAGCAAAATCATATTAGCCCTGCCCACTACTCACATTAATGAAGGATATGAACTGAATCCTGTCTACAGTTCTTGAGATACTATGTTACAAGCTCTTTTCAACAAAATCATGTGAAGCCCTGCCCACTCTGCATATTAATGAAATTCAACATTTTTACATCATGGACATGTACACACTAGATGACATCATAAATATATACCAAATTTGAAACAAAACACATGTAGTTGTTAAAATATGAACATTTCAATATTTCTACATTAAGCCCCACCTACTCAGTAATATGCATGACATCACCATAAAAACAATAGGACACATCTACTGACCATGGGCTATCTGTTTATTGAAAATAACATGACTCCAGTCAACCGTTCTTGAGGTACCTGTTTACAAGCTTTTTCCAGCAAAATCATATTAAGCCCTGCCTCCTATGCATATTAATGAATTTAAACATTTTTACATCATGAACATGTACACACCAGCTAACATCATAATTACACCAAATATGAAACAAATCAAACACACTGTTGTTAAAATATGAACATTTAAAGATTTTTACATAAAGCCCTGCCTGCTCAATAGGGCACATCTACGGACCATCTGTGTACTACATATAACATGAATCCAGTTTACAGTTTTTGAAATATCGTGTTTATGAGCTGGCCATCACATACATACACACACACATTACACCCACACATACTGTACACACACACGCCGTCATGACCACATAGGTTCTTGATGCAATCACATCGGAACCAAGTATGCATATCATTAGATTTTTTGCTATGCTTAAAAACATCCTGCCATATTGACAATTTCCCACTGAAACCACATCCTTGGATGTCCATTTAATGTTTTTGCCAAATTTTACATCCCCAATTATTGTAGAAGTTCATCCTGCATGAGGCCCATTCATGCATGGACGATGGCTCTTGAAACATTAAGGGATATTATAACAGCATAGAATAACATATTATTCATAAAAAAGATTTCAGCGTCAGACATTTCAAATACTTCTTAAACCCTATAAATGTTGACCATGTAATTGGAGACTAAAGCTCAATAGATCTTCTGTATGCGAATGTAAGGAGTAGACGGAAGACCTGTTAAGCCTGTTCCTGCTTGAAAATCATGTTTTCCTAATCTTTTTTGAAACCAGATTCTTTATCTTCTAAGATGTAGAACAATGAATATTAAAAGCACAGTAATTTATGGAAGATGAAAGAAAGAAAATTACAGATCTGAGTTGGTAAATTTTCTCCTTTTTTGAAAAAGTAATGTCCTCTCCTAATTCCAGAGGCCCCCAGCAGAGATTTGAAGGGAGGCAAAGGAAGCACTTACCCCCTCACTTTTTTTCCGCATTTGTATCTTTTGTATGGTGATTTTTTGCCTGATTTTGTTATTTGCGATTGGTTCAAATATAAATTACACAAATACTGACAAGGCAATCAATGAGCGCTGCCAAAGTGGAGGTAGTACATGACTAAAATGTATCTGATTTACTGGTGAAGTGGCCAGCAATTTTTCAAGGATGAGCTTCTTCTTTAAAATTTTATTTCCCTTTGCATATGAATAAACTTCATAAAAGCATGTTGTATGTCAATATGATGGTAGCTGGGCCAAATAATTTTAGGAACATGCATGCACACATATCAATTAATGACAGAATTAAACCAAGTTAAGAGATAGTTTGGCAGAAAAGTAAAGGAGCAGTTTTGGGGACATTTGTGTGAATTATTACTTAAAGTGATAAAAAATGCATCTCTCCTTTGACAGCCATCATATCTCATCATTGGCAGAAATTCAGGGTACAAGTGGGGAATTTTTCCCCACTTCCCCCTCTCCTCACTTAACTTCATATTCATATCTTTTGTATGATTCAAAAATTAAAAAATTTAGTGTAATTTTATGATTTTAACCCCTTCCCCCCGACTTTCGGTAGGCAACTTTTTTTTTTGTTGGGCAGTGGTGCACTCTCTGGAGTAAATATTTTAGTGTAATTTTATGATTTTAACCCCTTCCCCTAACTTTCCGTTGGCAACTTTTTTTTGTTGCGCAGTGGTGCGCCCTCTGAGTTTCGGTAGGCAACTTTTTTGTTGTTGCGCAGTGGTGCGCCCTCTGGAGTATACATGTAAGCATTCATGGATGCATAACTGCCATAGAAAAATATAGGCCTCCTTTTAATTCATGCATATTCAGGCTAAGGTTGGTTTTGAATAGTCATGAGGGCATAATTTGACTTTCACTACAGTTGCTTTTACCCAACTTTTTTCCATAGTTATTTTTTTGTTTGTATTTTAGTATGATTTTATCAACTCCCCCACTTTAAGTATACGCAGATTTCATTTTTGCAACAAAAATAACATCTTTCATTCACAAAAGGGGTAGAAATCTGTACTAAACTTTAAGTTTGGTTTGTTGATGTTTAATGGAACCAAACTTTAAGTAAAAGAATTCTCCCTCCACTGGACCAGTTCATGATTTTCAGTTTGATTTTAATATGGAGGTAAAACATTGTTAAAACATATGCGCAAATTATTGCAATAGTCTGCTGGCATTATACATTGATCAACTTTCTTTAATCAGTTAATTGATGGTTGAGTAACATATACTAACCGTATGTATAATCATTGTAAATTTGCAAAATTATGTTCAAGATATATCATACCTAAAAAAGATAGTCATTGGAAAAGTACAGATCCATGAATACCAAATAAGAATTTTACCTGCAGAACGCCTTTTCTAGGTATTTATATCTCACACATTTGACTTTTTTAATCAACTTTAAAGAATATTTTTGCCTCCACATGTAGACTACATTCCTGCTAATTTGTTTTAGGCACATCCAGGGCAGGCATCATTATTAAAATTGGAACGTGTACAATCAACAAGATTTTTTTGCATATCGATTGTCCAATCAGAATGCTTTACTTATTGCCGATTTTCTGAATGTCCTATATTTAAAGGTCGTTAAGAATTTAAATTCCAATGAAACAAAATCAATAATAAAATAAAGGGGAAAAGCAGCAAACTGCAGCAAAACCAATCTGTATGAAATGACATCTTTAAATCAATCAATTACTGAAACAACAATCTGCTTCAAAATAAGGCACTTGGCCTATGGGCTGATGGGTTTTGTGAATAAATGTAAATCTGAATTACAGTTGTCCTTTTGCTCTCATTTGTGGGTTGGGGATTCAGAACTCACTTAAGGGCGCATGATGGGGTCCAGGGGTAAAGGTAGGGGTACTCTGACAATTTTGTTTGTTTGATGCCCAAAGAGAACTTAAAATGATGGAAAATTTTCAGTGAAGTTTACACAAGGACATAATATCAGATATATCAGTTAACACATCTGTCTCTCCATCATACAGTTTGGGAGCAACCCAAAAACTGGGTACTTTAAAATACCCAAAAAAATGGGTACTTTTATGTATTACATCATTGCATGAACCTACACATTTGACTAGCCCACACTAAACATATGGGGTTTCTCATTTTCCGCTCCAGATTTTTAATGGATTTCCTGAAATTCTAGAGACTGATAGTAAATAGATATTTAACACTTTTTGCTGCTATTTTTGGAATTCACTGTCGCAATTTTGAGAAAATGAACAAAACAGACTGCCTATAATTTGTTTGATTAATTTTCTCAAAGAGGCAAACCTGAATTTAAAAAAACAGCAGCAAAAAGTTTTGAATATCTATTTACTATCAGTCTCCAAAATTTCAGGATGTCCATTGAAATTTTGGACAATCCGAGCGGAAAATGGAAACCTCATATGTTTAGTGTAGGCTAGTCAAATGTGTAGGCTCACGCGATGACGTAATACATAAAAGTACCCAATTTTCTAGGTATTTTAAAGTACCCAGTTTTTTGGGTTGCTCCCGAACTGTCATACATCTTGGAACATCATTTTTATTGATGCACTACATCAAAAAACTGAGATAAAGTCATAAATTAGTTGCATCAAGGAATTTGAATTACACACTGGTACTTTTCAATGTGATATTTCAGCACTTAGTTTACATGACTGCGTATCAGTGGATATATCGGAAGCTATTAAAAGCTATATAATTCCAATTTGATATTTATCTTGGAAAAACATGCACTACTATCGAATAAAACAATTAGTGAGACCAAATACAGAATGGTACAATCCGCTTATACGAGAGGCAAATTTAGTTAAACGCAGATGACTTGAAAGAAAAGCAAAACGTCAGATTTACCTGCTGATCACTTAGCCCATAAAACTCATGTCAGATATGTTAATTTTCTTTGTGATGAAGCCAGAAAAGACTATTATAGGAACAGAATTATATTGAATCAAAGTCAGATAAAAGAAAATTGTTCAACATGGCTCTACTCAATGGAAAAGCTGACTCAACTGACTCAGAACCTCATGTTCTGCCAAATTAATTTGCTAAATTTTTCACGAACAAAGTTTTAATAAAACATAAAAACATTGAATAGTTTAGATGGAAATGTTGAAAATTATGAATTAGAATAGCATACATGTAGTGCTGGATCATTAGCTGGACATCATTAACGCTGTTTAACGCTAACATCCGCTGAATCATCATCAGTGCTGTACATTATTAATGCTGTTAATAAATAATGGCATCAGTAAGGATTAACGCTGGACATCATTAACGCTGGAGGAGATGGAAGGTTTAACGCTGGAATCATTAACGGGAGATAAAGGGGAAATGCTGAATTTGGGAGAAAAAGCTAGGTGAAAAGAAAGAGGGGTGTAAGGTTAGGTGTAAAAGGGGAGGAGGGGAGGAGATTATATGTGGTGGAAGAGGGTGCACGTTGTTACAAAAAAAGAGGTTGATGATGTTTGAGGAAGAATTGTTTTTGAATAGGTCTGAGATTGAGGAGAGTGAGGAGAGAAGAGATTTGGAGTTCTGGTAGAGGGGACAGGTTAAGAAAATATGCTTGATGGAGATATCGATGTTGCAGAGAGGGGCAGGGAAGCGGATAAGAGATGGGAGTAAGTAAGAGAGGAGTGGCGGAGGCGAATGCGGGTGACAATGTCTTTCCTGTGGTTGTGACTATGCAGAGGAGTGTTGATCCGACTTTGGGTTTGATGGTGTGAAGTTTTAGTTAAGTTTGATAACCAGTTGTGAAGTCACAGGCACTTGTAATGCAACCAGCATTCTGTGTTTGTTCAAGGGTGCAACTGTTGAATGAGCACACTTATTTTTATTCTTCAAGTGCATACTGTAAACTGGACCCACTTCCAACACATCTTGTAAACCTTTTTTTTTTGTGCAGTTTTTGAATAATTTCTTGCTCAGAGGCCCGGGAAAGTAGAAGGGGGGGGGGGGAGTATTTTATTGATTGTATATTTGGATATATTTCAATTTTTTTAAGTAGTGAATGTCTTAAGTATTTTATCCAAGATTGTAGAAAACAGATCTCAACAAATCACTGTAAATGGCATCAACTCCGACCCTATCCAACTGGATATAGGCGTGCCTTAATAATCTTTGTTCGAGGTCCCTGGTACACCTCTGGCCCATATCATCAGACGATATTGTGTTGGATACCATTTCTATGCAGATAATACTCGATTGTATATATTTTTTAATAATTCGGTCTCTCATGCTGAATTACTTGCTCTTGAGAACTGTGTCAGAGACAATAAGAGCTGGATGATGATAAACTTCTTGAAACTAAATGATGAAAAAACCGAGTTTCTTTTAATTGGTAGCAAGTGCAATATCAGGAAAACACCAGCCATATTTTTAAATGTCAATAATGTAATCATGATGTAATTCTTCTGTGGTAAAAAAATTAGGTGCAATATTTGATTCTGAAATGTCAATGGAAAAGTTTGTAATGGGTAAGTGTCAAAGCATGATCTGCGATCAATTGCTCAAATTCGACATTTTCTTGATGTTGATGCTGCGTAAACACTTATCCATGCTCTTGTAATGTCTCAGAATTGAATATGCAACATTACAGAACTCACCCCTTGAACAGAGCTCCATCCTGATTTTCTGTGCCTGTGGCATTTTAGTAACCACACGTGGCGGTACATTTCCAGTTTATTTCCAAATTATTCCACTTTGTGTTTTAACAAAATTTGCCCTCTTAAGGTGTGAAATACAGTGTATGTGAAATTTGTTTTAATTGGACAAATTGTTAGCAGATTCAACCTTTAAACATCGAAATTGATGCTATAATTTGTATTTTTATGTAAATTCATTTCAAAGGTAAGAAATCAAGAGCAGCATTCCAACAATAAAACTTCCTCCCCATATAACGGCAACACGAGGGGAGTTTTTACTTGAATAACATCAATTTGTGTTATGTCTTTGGAGTTTTGGGCATTAAAAAAGACTTGTAAAGTGTATTTCTTGTATATTCATAAGTAACCAATGTATAATTTCCTTCAGTCATATTCAAAGAAGCATGAGTTTATTTGTATGAATATCTTGTAATTGCTATTGCCTACCATCATCTTTGGAAAATCTGCAGCACCGCACATGTTTGCTTTACGTAAGTATGCTGGATTGGTGCTGAACTCCTGACCTCTACACAAAGAGTCCTTGCTCTACGCGTATATTGCACTGATGAACGGAAATGGCAAAACCGCAGGATTGTTTATCAAAATGGTAATCAGGGGAAGGAGGTTACGCTAATGGATCGGCAAGATTTTGAAGTTGCTCAGAATTAAGCTGCTGAAAATTAAATAAATAATTAAACCAGTTTTCAGGGTGGAAATGTTTTAAGTAAGAACTCTATGATGTTTAAATGCTAAGGTTTTTAAAATTACAACATTTTTAGTCGAGTTGTCTCAACTACCTGTGTGGCCAAATGATTGCATAATACCAGGGGCAACAGATCCCTGGTAATACCAGGGATGTGTTATTTTTGAGAGTGTCCTTCGAACAGGATGAAAATGACACTGGCAGTTTCATCCGTTCGTGTTTCAAGGGGCGCTTTCTTCAAATGAATTTGTTTTTAATTGGTGTCAACAAATCATAAATTCATCATTTACAATTAATTCAAAATTCTGCAGTGAAGCTGATAACATGCACAACATTTAAAGAGCAAATAACACCTATTTTTTCCATCTTCATTGGTTGCCAGTTGATTATCAAGTGCATTTTAAGGTTTTAGTTCTGTTTTAATTGTTTGCAAGGCACTGCCCCATGTTATCTAAGTAATTTAATCAATGTCTACCAACCTACTCATACATTAAGATCCTCAACCCATCACTTATTACATTATACCCAAAACCTCTAACAAAATTGGTGATCGTTCTTTTGAAGTGTTTGCCTCTAAAGAATGGAACCAGCTCCATTACACATTAGATGCCACACCTCCCCTTTTTCTTTTAAACGTGATTTGAAGAAAAAAATTTAGACAACATTTTAAAGACCTTTTAATATGATATGCCTCTTTGCCTTTTATTTCTTATTGTTTTTTTAATATCTTTTAATTAATGGCTTTTTATTCTGCATTTAATTATTTTATCTTTATTTCTTACAGTAGGTTGTAGGTGCAATCTATTTTAATGATTTAAATTTAAGTAATAGTTTTACTATGATATATTTGAACTTTTTCAATTTGATAACTCTTTTACTTTTATGCATATTAAGCACTCAACTTTAGAATAAATGCTATATAAATATAATTTGATGACGACGACGATGATGATAATAATAATAATAATAATGATAGTACTTAGACCTTACTGTTAGAGTAAGTTATATACAAATATAATTTAATAACGCCGCCGCCGCTGCTGTTGTACGCCACCGCCATACGGGGCTGCCGCTGCCGCCGACAACAACAACATTAATAATAATAATGCAGTTTCAACAATTCAAATGATGAAAAGATCGAAGAAAATGTTCTATTCTAACAAACACAGTTAGGTCCATCAAAACAGAGTGGGAAAAATGTATCCCAACTGAAAAAATTCAGGCAAAATCAATGAATGGAGTTATATTTGTGCCAAAAGAATAGTAAAAAAGTGTGAAAAAGAAAAATCATATGACATATTTTGCTGTAGGCTTGCAACCAATTGTTGTTTCAAAGTTGAATGAAAATCGGGTAACAATAGGAAAACCTTATTCAGGCAAAAGTTTAATTCCCTTGAAATAAATGTATAAACACTTGAATGCATCTGCAAACAAATTCAAATTTTGAGGATCCTTGAAAACAACCCGACCACAGTGCCCTGTAAATGGTTGTTTTTATTTTTAAAATGGCAAAAATAGTGTAAAATTTCAAATTATAGCTTATTAACGAGATGTATCAAAACTGTTGACCAAAATTTGAGTTTATTTTTATTAATATCAAAATTAAAACATGAACTACCTGATGATGTATTGGAATGGTAAAAGGGACATAAAATGTTTCAAATCAACCCCCTTTTTTCAGGAGTTTAGCTAAATTGCTCTTACAGGTTTTCAGCCCAACCTAATTTTCATCCAATCTAAATAAAGATTAAAACAGCTTCTATTTTCAAAATGGATTTCTAATGTCAAAATGGACTGGTATAAAGCCTCCACATTACCATTATACTCTGTTTTTGGTACTTAATAAACTACGTACCAGATTAGCTAACAGAGTTTTTGCTTGTGTTAGCTATTCTGGTACAGAGTTTATTAAGTACCAAAAAAGAAGCATAATGGTAATTTGAAGGTTTTATTCCAGTGCATTTTGACAATAGAAGTCCATTTTGAAAATAGAAGCTGTTTTAAGTCAAACATACAAAAAATCAAAATATTTGATGCTATGAACCTCCACTTTTTTCCTGCTCTAAACACCAATTTTAATCTTTTACAATATCTTTCAGTCCTGAGTTTGCATTGCTCTTGTTTTATTTATAAGTTCATTCTGGTCAGTGAGTAATGAACCTCTGCCCAACCAGTTTATGAGCATTCCACAAGCACTGACAATGTCTTCTTGATGCAATGATTTATTCACTGGGCTTCAGAAATAGCCAACAGCTGTTGCACCCCCTTCAAAATAAAATATTTCCAAAACCTGAATAACTTTTACCTGGTAAAATACTTTGAGATTCCAAACTGATGATAACTAAAGATATGAAATATGATATAAACTTTATGTATACAGTTTCATTAGCCCAGCTTGTTTGATTGACAGTCGTAGAATCAGCCAAGCAGTAAGAGAGCGCTCAAGATAGCTTGAGATCCAAGGACACCATATGTTGCTTTCATTGACTTTAATAACATCTCCACGCTTCAAAGAGAACTGATACGGAATCAGATAAAAGTGTGGGAGAGTCATTTGTACAAAAACATGAGGCTTACATGCAACTTTTTACACATGTACTTACTCCATATTCATTTTTGGGGTGATTCTATAACATAATTATCTTATTTTCCTAACACTTTTAATTTCTTTCTCGCAAGCTTTTCTCTCTCCCAGAGCTCTAAAGTTACATAGATCATATTCCTTCAAGGGCGTAGGGAGCGTGAGGGCTGGGGCTTTTAGCCTCGCCCAGTCAAAAATGTGAAGGGGCGGAAGAATGCTTCCGCCTCCCACTTTTCAGGGAAGAAAACCCCTTATTGGGCTTATTTGTATCCTCTGTGAAATATGATCTTTTTGTTTTTGTTCTTTTGATTTAATGGATCATAATTCATAATACCTCGGTCCGATTCAGGGTCCGATTTTAGTTTCCCCAATTATAATCATTTGAATTGACCACACTTGGCCATAAAATGTAGCATTACATCATATGTGTATGTGTAACAGACAGCATGCAGTTAGTACATGTTCATGCAGGTGACAGGTCACTGCACTGCTAGCATGTATGTGCTGCCATGTACACAGTGTCTTTACTAACTTTATTGTCTATTCTTCTTTGTTAAAAAATAAATAAAAAATCCCACAATTGTGAAAATAAATGGGACAAAAATGAGACTTTTCAATTAGGAGGGGGATGAGGTTCGTGGTAAATAAACCTTCAGCTCCTCATAAAAAAAATTGTTCCTACGCCGTAGTATACTTTACACATAATGATTTCATGATAGTGGTGACCTTAATTGCTTGTGGGCCACACTGCTACTGGGGACTTAAATCCCATCCCCCAAAAAACTATGGCATAGTCCCCCACATGATGAGAGAGGCAGATGTGGAAGGTTCAATATAGAGAGGGAAGAGGTTAACATTTTTATTTGGGTTTGGGTTTTGGGAATTAAGCCCCTAACAAATTTTAAATCTAGACATGCCCCTGGATCCCCTCCCTCCCCCCCCCCCTCCATTTATAACTACGTACATCGACATTGTTAATCACCATTGGTTGTAATATTGTCCTTGGCCACAGGATACCTTCCAAGATCATAAATTTTTGAGTGAATTTGCTGATCATTCTTTGATTGTACTCATGTCATTCAGTTTGACACAATGTTTTCCATAAGAGTGCCTTAAGTATCATCAACTTTACATTAGCATTTAGACATAGGCTACCATGTCACAGTGTTGAGTGTTTATTTCTTTCTGCAGCATTTCCAACATAAATTATTCCAATTCAGATCTATAGGAATTACTTATATAAGTCTATCAGATCTAGAGGATTTACTTATATAAGTCTATCAGATCTAGAGGATTTAGAGGAATTACTTATATGAGTCTAACAGATCTGAGGATTTACTTAAAGTCTATCAGATATTAGGAATTATTAAATGAGTCTATCAGATCTATCTATGATTACTTATATAAGTCTATCTAGAGGATTTACTTATATAGTCTATCAGATCTAGAGAAATTACTTATACAAGTCTAACAGATCTAGAGGAATTACTTATATGAGTCTATCAGATCTAGAGAATTTAAAGGCTTTACTTATATAAGTCTATCAGATCTAGAGAATTTATTCATCTAAGTGTATCAGATCTAGAGGAATTACTTATATGAGTCTATCAGATCTAAGAAATTACTTATATGAGTCTATCAGATTTAGAGGATTTACTTATACAAGTCTATCAGATCTAGAGGATTTACTTATATGAGTCTATCAGATCTAGAGAATTACTTATACAAGTCTAACAGATCTAGAGGAATTACTTATATGAGTCTATCAGATCTAGAGAATTTACTTATATAAGTCTATCAGATCTAGAGGATTTACTTATATGAGTCTATCAGATCTAGAGGAATTACTTATACAAGTCTATCAGATCTAGAGAAATTACTTATATGAGTCTATCAGATCTAGAGGAATTACTTATACAAGTCTATCAGATCCAGAGGAATTACTTATATGAGTTTATCAGATCTAGAGGAATTACTTATATGAGTCTATCAGATCTAGAGGATTTACTTATATAAGTCTATTAGATCTAGAGGATCTAGAGAATTACTTATATGAGTCTATCAGATCTAGAGGATTTACTTATACAAGTCTATCAGATCTAGAGGAATTACTTATATGAGTCTATCAGATCTAGAGGAATTACTTATACAAATCTATCAGATCTAGAGGAATTACTTATATGAGTCTATCAGATCTAAAGGAATTACTTATACAAGTCTATCAGATCTAGAGGAATTACTTATATGAGTCTATCAGATCTAGAGGATCTAGAGGATTTACTTATATAAGTCTATCAGATCTAGAGGATTTACTTATATGAGTCTATCAGATCTAGAGGAATTACTTATACAAGTCTATCAGATCTAAAGAAATTACTTATATGAGTCTATCAGATCTAGATAATTTACTTATATAAGTCTATCAGATCTAGAGGATTTACTTATATGAGTCTATCAGATCTAGAGGAATTACTTATATGAGTCTATCAGATCTAGAGGAATTACTTATATGAGTCTATCAGATCTAGAGAGCTAGAGGATTTATTTATACAAGTCTAAATTCACACTCTCTTCCTGTATGTCTCAAAGTTCATTTTACATTGATGATGACTGAAGACACAAAATGGTGAAGAAATCATTCAAACATCTGATTCTAATAAGTTTTTAAATTTTGTCTCATTTGTATTGGGCCATAATCAATCAGAGAGAATCCTGGACTTTTGGTGTGATAAGAAAATACACCAAAATTTGGAGCTTCATATTCATTAAGATCCATGGAGGCCACCATTTTAACTTGTGATATCATTATATCAATGGGATTTGTACTAAGAGAACGGTAGTATTTGTGTAATGTAACCTATGATGCATGTATACGGTATCAGTGATGACCAAGCCAACACAGAATCTTGTGTCAAGAGGGCTGTTTAAAAGGTCAGTGACCTGTCAACGGAAGTCTTTTGTTATTTTATTGCGATGTTCAAGATAAATTGAAAAGTCCGCAGTCAAATCTAATGAATATTCATTTCATATCAGTTTTTCCTGTCAAAAATAACCCCTGCGTGCTCATTAAAAATCCCCATTGACTTAACGATATCATTGTAGTTAAAATGGTGGCCACCATGGATTTTAATGAATACGAAGCTCCAAATTTTGGTAAATTTGTTATTACACCAAAAGTCCAGGATTCTCTCCTACTGATAATTCTGATCATGCATCATCTGAAAATCCCTTTTTCAAAAAAACCAAAGAGATTAAAGAAAGGGGAAGAATCTTGAATCCAAAAAGTCAATAACTTGTTGTCACAAATGATGCAAAGGGGAGGGGCTGATCTTAAACCACTCCCAGAATGTCCATTGCATGAAGAGCATGGACAATACATACAATTTGTTCAGTGCATCGTTAAGTATGTTCATCAGAAATGAAAGACGACAAGACTTCTCCCTACTTTTGGCAGGCAAATCCCACCCATTATACAAACAAAGTACAAATCTGAACACTAAACTATCATTTAATAAAGGATTAGTTCTGGGGTTAGGGGCTAGTTCAAGAAAGTCCATCTTATATGAAAGAGGATTTCAAAAGAAACAAAATGGGGAAGAAATTATTCAAACATTTTATTCTGTTAAGGAGGTATTTAAGTGTAAATCCTCAGTCTTTATTGTCCTGCAGTTTTGTGGCTTATAAAACATTGAGATTGTCGGGAAAGTAGTAAACCAGAATCTAGTAATAATAATTATAATTTAAAATTTCAAGAAAAGTTCAAGGAAAGAAAAGCGACTGAAATCAGACTGGTTGTGATGTCATAGCCTCAGATTCCTCAGCCTTTATGCATTCTATCATGTTTTGTCCTGCAGTTTTGTGGCTTAAAAACATTGAGTAAGTCAGGAAAGTAGTAAACCAGAATCTAGTAACAGTAATTATAATTTATCACCTTCAAGAAAAGTTCAAGGAAAAGAAAAGCGACTGAAATCAGACTAGTTGTGATGTCATAGCCTTAGATTCCTCAGGCTTTACGTATTCTATCATATTTTGTCCTGCAGTTTTGTGGCTTATAAAACATTAGAGTAAGTCAGGAAAGTAGTAAACCAGAATCTAGTAACAGTAATTATAATTTATCACCTTTAAGAAAAGTTTAATGAAAAATAAATCAAATAGTAAAAAGTAAAATCATTTTTTTTTAAAATACATTAACATTTACATTGTTAAGTATGTGAGGATTACAGTGCCAATCTTCCATAATACTTTACTACAGCAGTCATTTCTACATAAATAAAACATTAAACTTGATTATCTCCTTAACGGAATAAGATATTAAAGTAGTTTTTTCACCATTTTGTTTAAAGTCCTCTTTGACATGTGATCAACTTTCTTTACTTTCAACATTGCCCAACAGACACCCACCTTCCAAGCTCCTCCCCACACCATTTTTTCCTCAAAAATTCACAGACACAACAAACAAGAAACATAATCTTTAGTTTCTGTATTAAAAAAATAGACCATTTTTGATGAAATATATATTATCCACTTACTGCCCTGTCACTTTATACCACACATTCATAACTACTAGAACTTACATATCGATCTATCTTATAAATACCCATATTATATTCAGTACATTTGATATTCCCAAAAGGACCTTCTTTATCAAAACAAATGGCAAAAAATGATTTAATTCCCATCCTCAAAATTGCACTGAATAATAATTTTTGAGAATTATTGTGGTTTCACCTTCCACTTGTCTTAGTCCATAGTCCTTGCACAAAGGAAGTTAAAATCTGTAGGGGAAAAGTATTTCTGAGGTCTAATATTTGCAGAAAAGCAAATCTCTGATAATGTACAATAAAGTAAAAAAAATGGAGAAATACTGCCAGGGATCTGTTTTGCATTTATTATGAATCAAAATACTGATGTATTGCAATATCACAAAAGCTATAGAAATCAAAATACTGATGTATTGCAATATCACAAAAGCTATAGATAAAATGAAAACATCTTTTTAAAATACATATAGTTTCATGACTGCTGTTAAAAATCAATAGATTCTAACTTTAATCAATTAAATCTAATTTCAGCATTTTGGTGGGAAAGACTATAATAGTTACTAAGACCTGGAGGAGTGGGAGAATGCAGCAGAATGGAGTTAATTCTTTTCTTTGTTAAGAAGGTGTTAAGAGGAAGTTAACTCTATAATACCTACCACTTAAATGTATCTGAGAGTGTATATACATTAATATGCTTCAGGACGTATAGGAAATTGATCACAAATATGTAAAGATGTGACAGGGCCACAAAATTTCTAATTTTCTTTCAGGCCTTGTAACCCCAACACACAAGGCCTGGAGTAAATATGAAATAGCTTACATGACAAACAATTATTCCGTAAGTAATGATTAAGTTATGAGGGCACTTATCCTATCTTGATCCCAGGGCACTACACCATTGGTAGGTACAAGAAGGAAACTAATTTCCCATGAGGTTGGATACAGCTCTTCATTTTCTGCACAACAATTTGATCAAGAAAATATGAGAACATGCCAACAAAAATTGCAGTGATTCTTACCATTTATAGAATTTGAATGGCAACGGTACAGATTTATAAGTATAGGCTAATGGTGCAATGAATAGGAGGCATGATTATAGTGTATGAGAGAGCACAAACAGACTAGAAGATGAAGCATCTAAAAGATTATGCACAAGATTTTTTAATATTTTGCTTTATTCAGGACACAAGCAGAATTTGCTCACCGAAAGTAGGGGGAGGGGAAGCATAAAGTCAACCTAAAATACAGAAAATCACCACACAAAAGATATAAATAGGGGAAAAAAGTGGGGGCAGTGAACTCCCTTGCACCCCAGATCTCACTTATTTTGCAGATGATTGAAAATCAGGCCCGCGTAGCCAGGTCAAATTCTTAAAGGGCGACATAAGCACTTCATTGGGCACATGAGCAGATTCGTCAAGATTGTTATTTACTTTTTTGTTTGTTTTTACAAAATGGAAGGAAGCAGAGACCTTTGCAAGGGTGCAATGGGGACCCCTCTCATCCCTCACTGGCAGCTATAGCTAAAGCTAAACCCATCTGAGCCATTAGGCTCATAGAACGGGTGCTTATCCCTGGCTTCAAAGGCACAAGCGGATGAGGGTACATGACTTCACCTGGATGGGATGACAGTCCATCAGAGATTAAATCCCCAACAGTGCTGGTATTCATTTTACAGCTGAGTGGACTGAAGGTAATAAAGTAGTTCAAAGTGTTTTGATCAAGGACACAATGCAGTGCTCATGACGGGAATCGAACTCGGTATTTTTCAAATACGAGCATGACTCCTTAACTAATGAGCCGCTCTGGCAAAGGGCTGCCTATTGAACATCTGTGTGGTTAGCCATAAATGTTAGAAATGACCATAGATTATAGAAATCTGAATTTAACTGAGAGGAACTTTCAATGTAGGACACTGAAAATTAGGAAAAGCCATTTATATGAATATTCAGGGTCTTAGGATGTATCTGTAAGAATGTCAAATTACCCATATTTGATTTCCTCTTATCGCAGTATGACAGGATTTTGCAATGTTACCGACCTCTGCTGCAAAGTGATGTATCTTAAATGGGCCAATATCACTTGAACTGCATACTTGTCCCACTATTTTCTTGCATTCAAAATCCTTCAGAAAACTTACTGGAGGGTGCTCTCAATTTTGTTCTTATGAAAATCTGAAGAGTAAATCTATACTGAAAATCGGTTAAAAAGTTGTTGTCATGACAACAGTGGCAGCGATGGAATTTTGATGATGTTGTCAATGCCAGTTATATATATCTATAAAAATACACTGAAATAAAAAAAGGACAAAATTGTGACTAATATAACAAAAATCCTGTTCAACCAGTATACATGATTAAACCAATGCAATCAACAATACGCACCTAATTTAACAATTTTCAACTAATCAACAAATTTAAACCCAATCAACAAATTTTTCCCCAAGAATGCTGTCCATCTTATGTAAATGGTCTCTTAAAATTCTATAAAATAATCAAAACTAATATAGCAATATTCCTGTTCATGCAATCAACAATTGGTAACCAATCAACATTTTGCAATCAATCAACAAAAACAAAATCAACACATTTTGAAACAAATATCTTGAGACATCTAGTGTAGATCATGGTTCTATTCCAGACAACAATTTTTCACCCACTTAAAACAATTTGCATTCTCAATCAACAAATTTTCAACCAATCAACAAATTTTCAACCAATCAACAAATTTTCAACCAATCAACAAATTTTTAACCAATCAACAATTTTGCAGCCAATCAAAAATTTGCATGCAAATATGTTGCTTATCTAGTGTAGATCAATTCTTTTCTTCTTAACTAATTTACATACACTCAAAAATATTTGTTCTTAATGAAAAACTTTGCAACCAATCAACGCTTGTTCTCATTCAATAAATTTGCATCAAAACTACTCAACCAGTGTAGATCCTTTCCACTTGACAAATTTGCAACCATTGAACATTTTTGCATCCATAATAATGGTCATTCAGTTAGATGCTTAATTCCTTGAATTTCTGTATACAATTGACTCACTCTAATTTAAAAAAAAATTCCTATTCATCCAGTGTAGATAGTTCCTTAAATTTCCATATACAATTGGAAGTATAATCTAAACAAGTCATGTTCATCCAATGTGAATGATTCCTTAAATTTCCATTTGGGACTAATCTAACAAAATCCTGTTCATCCAATGTAGATGATCCTTAAAATTTCCATATACAATTGTGACTTATCTTTTCATGTTCAACCAATGTAGATGGTTCCTTAAATTGCAATATACAACTCTGACTAATCTAATGAAATCCTGTTCATCTAATGTGAATGATTCCTTAAATTTCCATTTGGGACTAATCTAATGAAATCCTGTTCATATGTAGATGATCCTTAAATTTCCATTTGGGACTAATCTAATAAAATCCTGTCCATCTAATGTTGAATGATTCCTTAAATTTCCATTTGAGACTAATCCAATAAAATCCTCTTCATCTAATGTGAATGATTCCCAAATAACTTGGGACTAATCTAATAAAATCTTGTTCATCTAATGTAATATTCCTTAAATTTCCATTTGGGACTAATCTAATAAAATCCTCTTCATCTAAAGTAGATGATCCTTAAATTTCCATATACTATTGTGATCATCTTCATCCAGTGTAGATGGTAAATTTGGCATCATTTACAAATATCTCTTTATTACCTTATTGTTAAGTGTTACTGTAATACTTTCGGGGAGGGGGAGGGACTTTTATATGTGAGGTATATATACACGTGCTGCCCAAGCAGTTGCCTTTTTCAGACTTTTGTAGTGCAGGTATAAAAATCCAATCCTCATACTGCTGGTCTCAAAAAAATTGATTTTCAGATTTTCACCTATTTTTGTAGTGTGCAGGTATCAAAAATCACTTATTTTCATACTGCAGGTATCAAAATCATAAACTGTCATACTGCAGTTACCAAAAAAATCTCTCATACTGCAGTCTAATTTTAAAATTCTGGGCAGCACATACCTACCACTTTAGTAAAAGTGCCCCCCTCCCCCCCTTCAGGTATAACTGTTCTCTTTCGTGCATGTTGTACTTGATTGGTATTTGGTAAACTTCTTAGATGACTATGGTAAAGACAAGCTACACTATGACCCCAATGATTTTCATAGATATCACTCAAATAAAATTACCATTATTTTATATGATGATTATTCACATCGGCTGGACATTAATGAAAAAGCACCTTTGTTGACATTAGACCAAACTGAAAAATAAGCAACAATGATACCTAAACATTCTATATCTCTATGTTCAGACATCTGTCTAGAAGCACTTTGAAAGGCAAGCTTTTTTCGATGGTGGTGACCTCCATTATTTTCATAGAGCTCTATGATGATTCACATTGTCTGCTGACGTTATTCTTCATAACACTGACAGCTTTTTTGTTGTTATAGGAATGTTTCCATGGATTTCATTTTTTTCCATTTATGATAGAAATTTTATTTTTAGAAACAAAGTGGTGAAAAAAGTATGTTATTATCTTATTCCATTTAGAAGTTACAAAATTTTAAAGTATTTTTTTAATTTGGACAAACGTGACTGATTAGCAACATCTGTGATGTCATAGAGACAATTTCAACAAAATGTTCTTTTGCATTTCTTTAAAATGATTTGGATTTTTTCTTATTGTAAACATTAAAAAAAAAAAAATGTTTTCTTGTAAATTATATATTCCACCTTATCTCTCTAATGAAACAAAAATGTTGTTTGATAATGTAAAAAAAAGTGATTAAATTTATGAATACTTGAAGAACAGTACTGGAATTGCCTTGATGACATCACCAAGCTGAAGGACAATACTGTATGCGGTGTTTTAAGAACATTTTCCTACTCTTTAACTGTTATAACCTCTAAACGGAAAAAGATATTAACGTAGTTTTTTTCACCACTTTTTTTCTACAAACTTTCTCTATCATATATGAAAACATGAAAATACATGGGACTATTTCTTTAAGAAAACGCAGGACTTTATAATTTACAATGCTATTCTTTTTCATGTTTAAATGTCATCCTAGAAGAGCTTAGAATTTCAGTAAACATCTTATGGGTACAAGATCATCACTTTCTTTAACAACCTTCTCTAGAAGAGAAAGAATGCAATAAAAACAATTGAGGAACTTACAGCTCTCCAAGGACCATTTGGCCGAGATACATATTTTATTAATAAACATGTTCTGGATAATTCCAGATTACTCAAGTAGAGCATGGAAACAGCAATCTACATAAACGTCGCCATTTTGGAATTAAGTTTAAAACACAAGGGCAACCTTTTTTCCTTCCATCACTGCCTCATCTATGGCCATGTATAATCCAGAGACAATCTAATAACAACTCTCCAGGCTCTCATTGGATGACTGTTGATTGTCAACTTACGAGCATGAAGTGACGGTAAGCATTAGGTATGGCAGGAAACCCTACCCTTGAGATGCAATTAGTCGCCGAAAAGAGCCGGTTTAATCCCTCCAGCACCCAGGGCTCTAAGGGTCAATAGACTTCAACTCACCCAAAGTTACGAGTGCAGGTCAAGCTTCTCCATACAATCAGTGTTTCCTTTGCTTTAAGATTGAAACGATTTATTCATCAAAGAGGAGTTTGCAGGGAAAACAAGCTCTTTTAAAGGTTATTCTTTGCATCAGATTCCCTAATTTGCAAATAAAATTAAATTTTACTGCTATGCACTTCTCTCTTCAATTTCCTGTAGCATTTCCCAAAAGTGTATGGTCACATAGAAGCTGCATCACGTAATTGTTTTATAATCTATTAGAAACCCTTAACCCTTACTTTACCACGCGGCAATATTATTGCCGTTTTTGGTTCCCCATCTTTGACTCCGCCTCCCAAATGCATTTCCAAAAAAGTGCTGGTAGAGTAAGGGTTAATGAACTCGCGACAAGTGCGCCAACTCAAAAATATATGCAGCATGATCCCGGTGGACGGCCCAGCATGTCACTAAAGCGGAACGAGCCCAACACTGCTGCTTGGAAGACCGAGGACTCTTCAATAATCACCCCTTGATTAACCCTCACTCTACCACGCAGCGATATTATCGCCGTTTTGGGTTCCCCATCTTTGACTCCGCCTCCTGAGTGCATTTTCAAAAAAAGTGCGGGTAGAGTAAGGGTTAATGAACCCGCGACAAGTGTGCCAACTCAAGAATATATGCAGCATGATCCCGGTGGACGGCCCAGCGTGTCACTGAAGCGGAACGAGCCCGACTCTGCAGCTTGGAAGACAGAGGACACTTCAATAATCAGCCCTTGATTAACCTTTACTCTACCAGGCAGCGATATTATCGCCGTTTTGGGTTCCCCATCTTTGACTCCGCTTACGAGTGCATTTTCAAAAAAGTGTTGGTAGAGTAAGGGATAAAATAGCAAAACATTCAGTCAACATTGGTTAGAATTGGTCACTTAACTGCTGTTCAAGCTTCTTCAATGACTATCCCAGCTTTCTAAAACTTTTAGTCCTAATATGGAAATTGTTATATATATATGTGTAGTATAAATATGTAGATCTCACTATTTTGTACCAAAAGGATACTTGTATTACTTTCTTAGAATATATCAGGTGTAAAAACAATTATCTTGATTTGTTTACAAGGTGAAACTTTTCCTCAAAAAGTGTCTTTTCAAACTTAAAAAAAAAGAACAAGTGTGAGTAGGGGAATGTGCACCTGATCTGCTTCTCCTTTTCATTATACATTTGTTCTATGAAGGGGAATATGATTGCATGGGGGCACGGGGGGAGGGGTGTGCCTGCGAAGGTATGTGCTCCCATTGCAAAAAATCAAACAAAATAATATAACACAAGGGTATATGGAGAATCTGCCTAAGTGCCCCTCCCCCTCCCTCTCTTCCTGCAAAAAGTCCTGGCTATCATGGCCTGCTTCAAAATTGTGAAAGAATTCCCCTGATCACCAGAACTGTGCACTGCAGGCAGTTCAGCAGGTGACAGATATGACATATTCTCTAGAAAAGTTAAGTCAAGCAAAAGTGCAAATCAATTGTATCCCCACCCAAACAGAAACTTTCCCTTTGGAATCCATCTATTAATAAAATAAACAGAAAATACCCTTCAATAAATGATATAAGTTTACCCACGAAAAAATTAAATTTGCATATTTGCATATCTTTTGATAGATGATAAATAGCTTTAAAAAGAATAGCAAATATCATAACTTTCTGAATGTTACTGTTTTCAATGTTCTTTCAAGCTCTATATGGAAAAATATATGCATAACTGGGCATCAAATTTTTAAGTTAATCACTCTTTAAATTTTATAAAAGCTTTTTTTATTTAGGTTATCACTGAATACAATTATGTGGTTTTGGATATATGAAGAGTTTATGATATAGCAAAGTAAATGTGGGCCTCTAAGCCTTTGATGACTTTTAAAACATTTTCCCCATTTTCTATGATCATTGTGGGTATAAAAAAGTTTAAAAGTCAGTGTTTATTCATGCTTGCTGCTATAAACACTTTTCAAAAAGTCCTTGAAAAAAATTATATTTTTATAAAAATGACAACCAAATGTTTGAAAATGTTACAACCTCAATGGGTAGCATGTGTGGCACATATACATAAAATAGGGCACTGCCTTCCTCTGGGATGAAGGATGCAGTCAGATACATCTACCGATTAAAAGGCAATGGCAGCTGAAATTTTAGACCAAATGTCAAGAAATGACAAACGTTGCTTTTGCTGCTAATTAAAATATATTCACTTATTCATCAAAATTATACATTACATAATGTTTCTTTGTCAATTTCCTAACAAACAATTTAAACATTTAATGGTAGTCTGTTGCCTGGACAATATACTAGCAGATTTTACAATAAAATGCTAACTTGCCAAGTTTTCATGAAAAAATGCAATAAAAAAAAGTAGCAGATTTTTATGATAGAAGTATTCATTAAAAAAAAAAAGAATAAATAATGAAGTAAGAAATCTTCTTTATCTGTACCATCAAATAACAAATCTTAAAAATTGTGATGAAATATCAATTTTTCATACTGAAGAATATTTAAAGCACAGTTGTAACATACTTTTCTGATAGCAACTTCAGTATCAGCAAGTGTGAAGAATATAAAGCATGTGTGCATACTGTATCAGATTTTTGGCATGAAAGGTGTGATGGGTGGAGTTTCTGTCTTTTTATCCTTCAATATAAGCAGATACAGCTGAACCACCTGGCTGCTCATATATCAGAACACAAAGAAAATAAGGAAAGACAACTTCCCTTGTCCTTGGACAAACAGGAAAGTTATGCTTCGTTCTTATTTTTACAAGAAACTTGAAAGGGAAAAAATAACAGACGAGAAGTTAACAGTACAAGTTAGAGCTACATCGTTATTGTAAATTAAATATTACTTTTATGCAAAGGAATTAAAAGGTGAGCAAAGCAAATCGTGTTTAATCGTGTGTTTGTTGGTGCCACGTCACCTATGGGAGATGACATCATTTGCTGGAGTAAAAACAAAGCTTTGCGCGTACACATGGGCAACATGTGTTTACTGTGTGCATATGTGTACATGTGTATACTGTATGGCATATGTAAACAAACACAGCTGATTGCTTTGTTTTTACTCCATGCGCGCAGAAAATATGACCTTGGGTCACGATCATTTTCGGATTTCCAACCAAGTGAATAGGATTGGTAAAATTTGCTAGCATACTTACCATAATTTCTTAAATTGGTATTTTTCCATTTTAAAGAACCATTGTTTGGTTTTGAATGTTCAAAATGTGTAATCTTTTAAAAAATTGTAGTAGATATTTAAACCTTCAAACACGTAATTTAAGGCAGTAAATAATATAAAAATTAATGCAATACAAAGTGGGAGAAATGATAGTGGGGAAAATAATTTCCCCCTCCCACCCCCTGTAATCTGAGCCAGCTGAGCAGAAAAGAGGTTTTGAATGGGTATTGCAATTGGTATGAGAAGGTGTATCTCAGCATGTGTATACGCAGCCAGCTCCCCCTCCAGCTCCCATTAGCGGAGGGCACTGAGTCACCACCATCGTGCAAGTGCCCATATCATCTGTTTATCCAGACCTGTCAACTTCATACCTTTTTATAAGACAAAATTGTTGAAGGATTTGTTCCCATCCATCTTCTTTCTGCGCAAGCACATGCTGGGTATTATGTAATCTAGTCTGACTTGCCAAAGTAAATCAAATTTTTGCTCTCCAGCCACAGAAGAGTGTAATTAACCTCTATCTCGTTAACATGCAATTATTGCATGGAAGAAAAGGTATATGTTTTAGATCTGATTAGCAACCAACTTGAGCTTAATTGGAAGAAAGTATACTATATAAAGCATGAAATAGCAAAATTAACGTTTTATCAAACTTGTTTAAGATTTTGAATTTTTAGGGCTCTATATGATAATTGATTATGCAATTTTTGAAAAAAGGAAAGCTTTGCATTTCCATATGTTATACTGTGTTTCAATCCTTCACCAGCTTTCTTTGAATGAACTTAGTTGATGACAGGTTTTGAGTCAATCTGATGATTTCCAGTGACTGCAAATTAGGACAGAATGAATGACTTAAAAAGACAAATCGTCATATGGACACAATGCTTAGAATTCGATCCAAATTGTTTGATTGGTTGAAATTTCAATCAATTACTGCACGATTCATTGGCCCTTATTTCACAGTATATATTAAATAAAACACCAAGCATATATAACGCTTGAAATAGCCCAGTAGGTTAAGGCGACAGAGTTTTGATTTTTTCGAACTAACAATTATAGGTTCTAATCCCGCCAGAACTATTTTTCTTGAATTTTGCTTTTTCTCTCATTGTAATTTTCGTCCAGTGACTGCTATTGTAGTATTATCTTACTAATCTTTCACCTTTTTCTTTCTAACAAATACATTGAATAAACAAGTTTCCCGTAGATTGATCATTATTAATGTTACGATTGAATCTTCACACACAATGCAATGCATGTACACATTTCAGACAGGGATCTTGTGCGTTACCGGAAGTGATGTAAAAGCTCTGCCTCCCCAAATTTTACAGAGACAAACTATGTTTGCCCTGAGAAAAGCCTCCCTCTTGAAATATGAATATGAATAATAAAATATAGTATTCAATCAACCATAATTTTCAAGACAGAAGTGTCCTCTTGTTCTCCCTTACTTTTCCATGGGAACTTTACACTCCGTTTCCCCAGCTATTATGGTTTCAGTTGTTTTTGTTTTGTTTTTATTGCATGGATTTTACACAGTATGAAATTATAAAATAGTGATATTGTTGTTTGTTTGAAGGAAAAAAAACTGATTTTCATAATCATTTACTGTTAACTTCTATTACCCCATTGAGCTATTTATTGCAAAAATTACTGTATTTTTCTTGTAGCTGACAGTGTGATGGATTTAAAAATGGAATCAATATTTCATGTTGCTACAAAATTACAAATAATATCTACCACTAAATCAAGTATCACATTTGCAGATGGGGCTGACAACAGTACTGTATGGTAATTCATTTTGTTTATAACGATAATGAAAAAGAATTTTATCGTATCTGTCGAAATGAAGCAATGACTAAACCCTGCAATCTACCTTTTTCATGTGGATCAAATATAATTATTTCAAAGACTAAAGGATATAAATACCCATATGCGTCTCCATGGGCTGCTTGCCATAGGAAAAAGAGGGGGTTGTGCACTTCCCCCGAATATGTGATTATCCTTGGTTTTTGTATTGAATCATATGTGTAATTACAAATACCATATTCGACATATTAGGCACCCCTGCTCTTATATCCGCCCACTCAGCATTTTTCAACAGCAAAAATAATTTCTTTGATTATAATTTGAAGATTTGAAATAAGTTTTGTTACATAATTTGTTTATTTTGCATTTGACACTCACAATGTTTGTTGTGGTCCCGGCTAACTACTACGCACAATGCAGTTGGAATAGCTAGCACACTGCGCGCAGTCCCGGAACATGGGCACTTATTAGGAAGAGAGTTCAGGCCTCAAAAGTGGTGCAATTCTTACGTCAAATATAGTATATTCATTTCTTGCCCCCCCCCCTTCCAGTTCAGCCCTCAAAAGTGGTGCAATTCTTACGTCAAATACAGCAGATTCATTTCTTGCCCCCTCCCAGTTCAGCCCTCAAAAGTGGTGCAATTCTTACATCAAATACGGCAGATTTATTTCTTTCCCCCTCCCAGTTCAGCCCTCAAAAGTGGTGCAATTCTACGCCAAATACGGCAGATTCATTTCTTGCCCCCTCCCAGTTCAGCCCTCAAAAGTAGTGCAATTCTTACGTCAAATACGGCAGATTCATTTCTTGCCACCTCCCGGTTCAGCCCTCAAAAGTGGTGTAATTCATGCGTCAAATACAGCAGATTCATTTCTTGCCCCCCCCTCCCCCCTCACAATCATGTTTTGCCTCTAACTAAGATCTCTTACAGCTGCCTTTGTGCTCCACCAAATCTTTTCACCAAGCTAGCAACCCATGCATGCAATCTATTATACACTCAGAAACATTAACAAACACTGGAGATCATTCTTTCAACAATCCGGCTGAAAATGATCGACATTTTAACAAATCAAGTTACAGGGATATAAATGGAGATTATATTCCCAACTTTTCTACATTTGAAATATTATAACTTATCCATGTATTCCATTTCAGTCTTATTTGGTTTGGATTGGGCTTCCATATATAGTGTTGCAAAGCAAACACAGCTAGGCAACAAAGGGATATTGGCAAACCTGTACCTTTAGGTCAAATTTCCACCACAGACAAAAATAGCACAAAATGCTTACCTCCTCTAAACTTCCTCAAAAATCCAACAAGTCCTCTAAGATCAAATTTCTCCCTTTTTCTCCACTGATGAAATCTTTTTTTTTTTTTTTTAAAAAAAATTCATGTATTTTGCATCACTTCAAAATATTCCTTCCTTTTAGCCAAATAAAGTATTTCTGCACTTTCCACTGAATGTTGCTTTTGAAATGGAAACTTCAATTCATGCAGTTCTCGTTATACAGAAGCTTGCTAACAAATATCCAATCATTGGAGCACTTTTAATTGTTTCCCTCTGAATAGAGAAAAAAAGTGAAAGAATACAAAATGTGACACTAATCAGGCATGAAGACAAATTGACAGTGAGCTGCTGCTAACTGAGACACAGACAGCGGCAGTTTACAGCAGCCGTGCAGCGAGGACCGTTCCGTCGAGATGGCGTTAGGTATGTGATTAAGATCTTGTTGAGGCAACGAGTGATGGATTAATGTTACCAGGCCTGGAAACAGGTATAGAGCATACAGAGGGAGACAAATTTAAGATGTATGATCGTCGAGATAGGATGTCAAAACGAACAAGCCTCAGGCATGAAATAAGTGAAATTTATGTGCAATAATTACACGGTTGGTTTTCCCCATTTAACACTTGCAGTGGTTTTCGATAAGGTTGGGGCTATTTTTGACTAATTTTGATAACAAAAGATAGGGAGAAGTTTGTTTAGATATTTTTTGTTAATAATCTTGTAGATTTCTGTGATCAACTTAGGAAAATGTTTATAATATGGAGTTTTGATGCATATCTGTAATCTATGTAGATATACTATCAGGGGGATAAGATTTTTGTGTCATACAAAATGATATTAGAGAAACGGAATGAGATTAAGTGTAAATGATATAGCTAGCATGTAGAAACACTGCATCTGTGAGGGTAGTCAGATATGCTTGGATGGGTAACAGGTGAATATATGATAACAAATATTATGAATGTGAGATCATGTGGAAAATGACCAGAAATCATAGGTTATATTTGTGATGGTGGTTGGTATGAGATCAAAGTAGAAAATGACCAGAGAACTTATAGAATAGGTATCATTTGTTAGGGTAGGTCTATTAGATGGGTAAGAGGTATATATAACATTCTTATAAGATAAGATATGAGACAAAGAGGAAAATGAATACAGAGCTTATAGAATAGGTAACATTTGTAGGTATAGATGGTAGGTATAGATGGATTGGTAACAGGTATTTATTATAATATGGGTAAGAGGACATTATTATAAGATAATATGAGATAAAGTAGAATTAATGACCAGAGAACATACAGAATAGGTAACATTTGTAAGGGTAGGTCTATTGGATGGGTAACAGGACATTATTATAAGATAATATATGAGATAAGGAGGAAAATGAACACACAGCATATAGAATAGGTAACACTTGTGAGCATATGGATGGGTTACTGGTAAATAAGGTGAGGCTATTGGATACGTGTGGTTGGTAATATATGAGGTAAAGTGGACAATGGCCATCAAACTTAGATATGATACATGTGTGCGGTCTAGATGGGCAACATGTAAATAAGGTGAGGCTATTGGATATGTGTGGTTGGTAATACATGAGGTAAAGTGGACAATGGCCATCAAGCTTAGATATGATACATGTGTGCGGTCTAGATGGGCAACATGTAAATAAGGTGAGGCTATTGGATACGTGTGGTTGGTAATATATGAGGTAAAGTGGACAATGGCCATCAAACTTAGATATGATACATGTGTGCGGTCTAGATGGGCAACATGTAAATAAGGTGAGGCTATTGGATATGTGTGGTTGGTAATACATGAGGTAAAGTGGACAATGGCCATCAAACTTAGATATGATACATGTGTGCGGTCTAGATGGGCAACATGTAAATAAGGTGAGGCTATTGGATACGTGTGGTTGGTAATACATGAGGTAAAGTGGACAATGGCCAACAAGCTTAGATATGATACATGTGTGAGTTTTAGATGGGCAACATGTAAATAAGGTAAGGCTATTGGATACGTGTGGTTGGTAATATATGAGGTAAAGTGGACAATGGCCATCAAGCTTAGATATGATACATGTGTGCGGTCTAGATGGGCAACATATAAATAAGGTAAGGCATTTGGATACGTGTGGTTGGTAATATATGAGGTAAAGTGGACAATGGCCATAAAGCTTAGATATGATACATGTGAGAGGTCTAGATGGGCAACATGTAAATAAGGTAAGGCTATTGGATACGTGTGGTTGGTAATATATGAGGTAAAGTGGACAATGGCCATCAAGCTTAGATATGATACATGTGTGAGTTTTAGATGGGCAACATGTAAATAAGGTAAGGCTATTGGATACGTGTGGTTGGTAATATATGAGGTAAAATGGACAATGGCCATCAAGCTTAGATATGATACATGTGTGCGGTCTAGATGGGCAACATATAAATAAGGTAAGGCATTTGGATACGTGTGGTTGGTAATATATGAGGTAAAGTGGACAATGGCCATCAAGCTTAGATATGATACATGTGTGCGGTCTAGATGGGCAACATGTAAATAAGGTAAGGCTATTGGATACGTGTGGTTGGTAATATATGAGGTAAATTGGACAATGGCCATCAAGCTTAGATATGATACATGTGTGCGGTCTAGATGGGCAACATATAAATAAGGTAAGGCATTTGGATACGTGTGGTTGGTAATATATGAGGTAAAGTGGACAATGGCCATAAAGCTTAGATATGATACATGTGAGAGGTCTAGATGGGCAACATGTAAATAAGGTAAGGCTATTGGATACGTGTGGTTGGTAATATATGAGGTAAAGTGGACAATGGCCATCAAGCTTAGATATGATACACGTGTGCGGTCTAGATGGGCAACATGTAAATAAGGTAAGGCTATTGGATACGTGTGGTTGGTAATATATGAGGTAAAGTGGACAATGGCCATAAAGCTTAGATATGATAAACGTGAGTGGTCTAAATGGGTAACATGTAAATAAGGTAAGGCTATTGGATACGTGTGGTTGGTAATATATGAGGTAAAGTGGACAATGGCCATCAAGCTTAGATATGATACACGTGTGCGGTCTAGATGGGCAACATGTAAATAAGGTAAGGCTATTGGATACGTGTGGTTGGTAATATATGAGGTAAAGTGGACAATGGCCATAAAGCTTGGATATGATAAACGTGAGTGGTCTAAATGGGTAACATGTAAATAAGGTAAGGCTATTGGATACGTGTGGTTGGTAATATATGAGGTAAAGTGGACAATGGCCATAAAGCTTGGATATGATAAACGTGTGCGGTCTAGATGGGTAACATGTAAATAAGGCAAGGCTATTGGATACGTGTGGTTGGTAATATATGAGGTAAAGTGGACAATGGCCATCAAGCTTAGATATGATACATGTGAGAGGTCTAGATGGGCAACATGTACATAATGTAAGGCTATTGGATACGTGTGGTTGGTAATATATGTGGTAAAGTGGACAATGGCCATCAAGCTTAGATATGATACACGTGTGCGGTCTAGATGGGCAACATGTAAATAAGGTATATCAATAATTTTGCACGTAGCATATTGGATAAGGATGCATGGTTGGTATTGATATGCAAATAAAGTAGAAAGTGATCAGAAAGCAACATGAAAGATTTACACACATACATCAGCGATGTTCTGATTTTCCACGTTGGCAAATCTAACATCTCAAGGCCACCGAAAATTCATGCATCACTGCCCCCACACTCCATACAAACACTGTGTACAGTTATTCATACAAAATATATGTATGTGCGTACAGAGTTTATTTCGGGAATGCTTATAAGCGTGACACATCGTGTATGTGCACTATTCTAAGAAATATTTAGTGAGGGCGCTGCGAGTTGCAATGTCGTAGATGTCGGGCCACAATATTGGCATGAATACAACATTTGTGAGGGTATACTTGGATGGGGTAATTGAATTTAAGAACAAGGGTATTGGATATGGTTAAGTTAAGGTAACACACTAGTGGAATATTAAGATGAAGGCCGTAATGTTTATTATAAAATTCCTTTTGAATATTTGCATTGTCATGACCAGTGCATTAAATCCAGTATGGTAACCTTGGTTATTTGGTTTATTCCATTTTTACAACAGGTCAATGTCTTATAATGAAGCAAAACAAATATATATGTAAACATTTTTCATTCTGTTTAGTTGTTTTTTTATGCAATTAAACAATCTAACACATAAATTTTATAAAAAGACTAATGTTTTGTCATCCTATTTATTATACGCATTTAAATGCGCTGTTCAATTGTAGAGCCATTCCAAGCTGAAGATTTTTGCCCATGCATTAAATGCGTATATATACACTCTGCCTCGACAATAATCTTTTATTATATAGTATGTGATAGTCTGTATATGTGCTATTTTTAATAAAGAAAATAAGAAAGTGTTTAATGCATGCATACATCACAAGTTAAGTGGTTTGCAAGAATTATTTTGTTAAATTTATGCTTTGATGAGTGAACACGTATATGTGAAATGCTTTACTGCAGGAGTAGCCTATATTTAATGATACTGATAAAAAGCATATGCCCTTGAAAGTTAAGCTGTAATTTCTTCAATAGTTATGCTAAAACATGCATGACTTGTATCATCATGGAAACCAATTTTGACAAAAAAGTTTACCAATGATCACTACTGATGAATTTTCCATGCATCTCCAGCATAAGGCCTTATTCGTCTATAAACACAAATTACACTTAAGCAAGGTCATTTACACTTTCTCTGCCAAAATTGCTATGCAAGTACATCAATGACCTCTATCTATTGAGCTCAAATAATTATAACAGATGATACGATGATGATGGCAGGAATGCATTAATTAACTATCTTTAGGATTACTCACGGGTCTGTATTTTCTATGAGATGCATACAAGGTTTTATGCATGCTATTATTTACAACAAATGGCATGAAAATGTCATGTATTATTGATATATGAGCCTGATCATATCACACCAGAATGATCAACAAATGGTAATTTTACAAAGTGCAACGCCATTTGATGTCTTTGCCAGATGCTGGGTTAATCTTCCAAGCATCCAGTAACGGGTACTTACCCCAATCTAAAAAATAGTAATGTTAACCCTCTCCTAAATGCATCTGTGCATGTGATTGTCTACTTAAAGTTATGCAAATTTTACCTCCTTCATTTATATCCTGAGTAGACCTTTTCACATCAGAATCAAAAATTTCTGAAAATCTAATTTAAATAATGTCACATGGCCGAAATTCATGTGTCCATAATGGACCAATGGTATGCTGGAAGAATCCTGATCGTCTGCACAATTTAGTAGTGTATGGTCAAGCCCATTAAAATACGATTTCACACACTAATCAACAGTATATAGGCATTCACTGAACTATTCAGACTATTCCTTACTTACTCTATCTGAAGAATCAAGGGAATTATGTTTCCCCGTGTATCTGACAGCGCTGAGTATCAAGTAAGAATTATGCAAGTATTTAATTTAAAAACCCATAAGTCCCATGAAAATTGTAAGAATATAAAAATAAAGCTTGTGTCATGTAAGAATTTAGCAAGTATACATTTCAGTCCCGTTAGTAAGAATTTAGCAACAATATAATTTAAAGACTCTTAAGTCCCACATATGAAATATGTAAAAAAAAAAAAAGCTTGTGTCATGTAAGAATTTAGCAAGAATATAATTCAAAGACTCTAACTAAGAAATATAAGACATAAGAAATATAAAGCTAATGCGTCACATATAAATTATGCAATAATACATTCAAGTCCCATTATAAGACTTATGCAAGAATACAAAGATAAAGCGAAGTATCATGTGAGAAATATGTAAGAATATAACTTAAAGACGCATGACATGCAATGATTATCTAAGGATTATATTATATCAAGTCCCATGTAAGAATTTTGTAAGAATATAAAAATAAAGCAATGTCACATAAGAAATATGTAAGAATACAATTTAAAGCATTAAGAAATAAGAATATAAAAATAAAGCTTAAATGTCACGTAAGAATTAAGTAAGAAAAATAAAGTTAAGTCTCAAGTAAGAAATATGTAAGAATACAGAAATAAAAAAGTTTCACGTAAGAAATATGTGAAAACACAAATTAAAGCCGATTCGCTAAATTGTTTACAATCAAGAAATCACCATCCTAGCTCTTAAAAACCTTCTCTTCCGAAATAATGAATTCTTTTCCCCAAAGCAATCAAATGCATTTCTTATTCTGAGTGTTTTTATTGTTTTTATTCCCTCATGATTAACTCAACCTACATGTGCTGATCACGCATTTTTCTTGTGCCTCCTTTGTGTTTACTTGAGCGCCCTCTATTCTCGGCGAGGTGCACTTTCTCTTTTGTTGAAGTTTTTGCAACATGCCTTGAAGTTTGACTGCCTTCAATTGTGAGGTTTTCCGCTTTAGTTGCCGATATTCATTGGTTTTGTTTCTATGATGATGTTCTGGTGAGTTCTGTTCAGATTCTTACATTTGTTGTTTGTTTTTTACAATAGTTTATTGATTTATTTGTGATGTTCTGTGAGCCGTTATCGCCAGTGATGCCGCCTTTGTCCTCTTATGTCGCAAGTATGTGCTTTGGCGATTATCTTATTTTCACGAGGTTCTACCTTTGATTTTCAAGCGTAGAATTTCATATGTTTGATTGATTTTTGAGCCTCGTGGTTATCACCATAATGATGTCCATGTTTTACAGATATTTTTGATTTATATGGCGTACTGCTTTATGATGTATTTGGGGTATTTCTTCTTGTTTTTTGAACCCTTGTGAACTTAGTTTTTGTACTAACTGAGCACTTGCTTAAGGACCCCCCACATCGATTTTCCTCTTGATTTATAAATATTCATGAGGTTCGTCATTGATTAGGTGCGTTTGATTGCTATTAGTTATGGATTATATGTGTTAGAAGCATGTCTGGTTAGAGGTGCAGGTCTATGGTACCATTATATTGTTGATCTAGATTTGTATTCTCAGAATTTTTTTATTGTTGATTCTTTTCCCAGGTGAGGTAACGACCGCTGAGGGATTTCAGATGTTTCAAGTTGAGTAACTGTGATTCAGGGGCACTTGAGCTTGGAGATTACATTTTGTAAGTGTTTGTAGTTATTGCAGTATTGTGTTGTGTATCGTGGCATGAAAGTTTTATATGGTTCCACCGTTGATTAATTGTCCGGACGTCATGACACTGATTTATTTTCCTTGGCGATTGTTTGTGCTGGTTTTTCACTTGTTACCTTATTGGCTAGTTTGCTTGTGATTTGAGGTTACGCCGTACCTGACTTTGTTGTACCTGAGTACATTGAATATTCACATTTGCATTTTTACATTTGCATATTCATATTTCCTTTTTTACATTTGCATATTCATATTTGCATTTTCACATATGCATATTTATTCGTCTAGTGGTTGTGAGTGTTTTTGAGTGGACTGGGCGGTGTTATAATTTTGTGTAAGTGTGCTATGGGTGTTCATGTATTTTCAATGCTTATTGTACAGATCACTTATTAGTCTTTTATTTTATGTTTCAGTTTTACCATTCATGCTGCGCATGATTTGAAGAAATAAATTGGCAACGCAAAGACTACTGTGTTTCTTCATTTGGTCTACTGATTTTAAAGAGGGCGCCCCGCACCCCAAGTCTATACTTAACACTACAATCTTGGACAAAACTGTTGGAACACTTCAGATTTTTGAGAACTACATATGTTATAGTGTTATGTTTCTTTAATATGTTTTCCAAGAATTGTAACCCCCTACCCGTCCTCCCTTTTCACTGTTGAATCTATTCATTCATTTATTAATGTCATTTCCAGGAAAAACAGTAACAACAGCCGACACTGAATGGGGGAGGGGGAGGGCAGGACAATTAATATAGTTAGGTAGGGGAGGGGGACATTGAGGGCATCAATGAAATTCTAAAAATGTCTTAAAATTCTAAACAATTAATTACAATTGAAAGAGTAGAGATTGAAGAAGCAAAAGAAAAAATTTCTAGCATTTCTGATATCTAAATGTGGAACAATCTACAATAGAAAAGTAGCTTTATGAAAAACATCACATATTTTCACTAAATGTTTCATCGAGTTTTGTTCAAGATTGTCTATGAAAATCACATAATTTTCTTGAAGAAAAAGCAACATACAAATGGGAAAGTTATGCTAAAAATCTGTCAATTGGTCCATTTCGCGTCAAATTGGTCAGGCAATGTTAATTAAAAATGGACGTAAGGGGAGGGGGGGGGAATACATTGAAGTAGGATAGGGGAACAGGAAGCATCTTGAAAAATATGACAATGTCTGAAAAATTACATAAAGCTTTGCTAAAGTTGTTAAAAGAGAATTGAAACAATCTACAAAAAAGACGGTATTGATGATTTATAAATGTTCAATCAGTGATGTAAGTTTGGTAGGGGCCCTGCGCTGCGGTGGGTTGGAGCCCTCGCGAGTGAAGCGAACGCTTAGCCTGATCACAGAATGAGCAGCCCGTGCGATGGAGGCCATGGACCGGTAAGGTTGAGGGGGAAGCCCTTGGTGGGATTTCCAGCATTTGTGATTTCTAATGTGGAATAATATACAATAGAAAAGTATAGGTTCATGAAAAGCATCGCATTTTATGCCAAAAATCTGTCATTTCCACTTCAAATTGGACAATTTTGCATCAAATTGGTCAGGCAATGTTAAGAGGGGAGGAGCAGGGGGAGTGGGGGGGGGGATTGGTAAATTATTCAAGTAGGATAGGGGATCATTTTTGTATATTATCTTTATATGAAACAGCTCCACGGTCTACCCTAAAAGTCAGGGAAAATCATATTGAAGATTCAAACTTTGGAAAAACAACAGTAGACCGTTTCAGCATGCATTTTTTTACTAATATCCGTGTATTACACAATCGGTAAATAGGAATTGTATGATAATATTGGAAGTTGGAAAGAAATTAAGAGATAAATTGATTGAACAACTTTACTTGTGTTAATTCGTATAAAGATTTCACATAACTCGCAGCTCTACCATTCTATTTTAAGAATGAATGGCATTTTTTCAATCCCATGTTGCAAGCATCGCGGTGGGGTAGCAGATAATAGGATATATTTCAAATCATTGAAACATGGATTTGAATCTTGTCGATTACATGAGGGTAGATATTCTCTTTTATTTCCTCAATTTTTATTTATTGAATAATTTGTACACATATGCTTAGATTAACCAGTCTTTTATCGTCATTTATTTTTTTGCATTCAATCCCGAAAAGCGCACGAATTCTCAGGTATCTGCAACCATAATTCAAAAACACATAAAATAGTTTCCATTGACCTATTTATTTATTCCTATCCTCAAGTCTATTTTTATTCATCATATAACTTATTGTCTTTGAAATTTATATCGCTAATTTTTCTCTAGACACTCAAAAGACATCTGCTATCGAGAAATAATGCAAGCTATCTGAGCGAAAAATTGACATTCTTTTCTCAGACAATCTTAGACAAAACTGTTGGAACACTTCAGCTTTTTGAGAACGACATCTGAGATTTTGTTCTTGTCATTAGGCCTATATGCATTTAATTACTAACTCTGGGTGGCTTTAATTTTTTTTTTTTTTTGTGGTGGTGGTGGTATTAGTTTCAGCTTTCTATAAGGGTGCATCATCATTCTTAGCCTGTCATCTTGTTAATGTTATGTTAATAATTGGCATATAGTTGCAGACCTGGGAATATGGAACTTTGGGCCATATATCTTGTTATATTGTGATGGGCCGAGAAATTACAAAAGGAGCTTCCAGTAAAGAAATTAAAGTTGTTTACCTAATATCCGCAAAATGAAGCAATATCTTTCTTTAGGAGAAATGGTCCGTCAATCATTAACAGTTATTGCACATCACCTCAGGCACAACTATTTTTATCACCAGTTTGCAAACAAATTTCTCCCACTAAGGCACTTAACATGGATGAGTGATTTTAATCACAAAAGTGCCCTGATTGCTCAGCACTGGCTTCTGTTATCTTATACACACAAATAACCTTGGGTCACTTAGCTGTGGTATGCGTAGGAGTGGCAGATAAACAATCATTGTTTGGAGTGGAAACACAATACACTAAACAGGAAGTCGGGTTGGTAATTGCCATACCTGAGTTTTCAGGATTAAGTCAAGTGTAGGGTGCGGGAAGAGTTAAAGAGAAACTTTTCGACATGAAACACAATTATAGAAAAACAAAATGGTTCTCAGACCATTTCCCAAGAGAAGGGCAGGCCTACAGACTATTGTCGAAGTCCCAGCCACATATACCGATGGTTCCATGTGGCTAGGCTTTCCGCTGGACTTAACTGTCAACCTACACAACTCGGCTGATAGGTCTGCTGCCTTCGAGCTCAAAACCTCAACTAAGCTTAGAATTACAATTTAGACAGTTGTTGGGCAACACCCTATAGGCTAGATCACATGACCAGCCTCAGCCAATTAAGAAGCATGACTCTTACCACTATTTGCATGAATCCCCACTGCTTCATGAAATACCAGCCAAATTAGCATAACCAAGGGGTTGAGGTAAACACTTGAGATAGGGAAGAACAATAGAATTACAGGCTAAAACATATGTCGTCCAGCCAGTAACAATCATCATGACCTGGTCAGTTTAGGTATTTAGAACCCAGGAAAAGCAGGAACGGGGGAAAACTTTTACACAAAATCAAGTAAGAGCAATACGAATGAAAACAATGACCGTTACACTATCATTAACTTTTTTATTTAGTCCTATAAAGGTTTAGGAGAAACAGAATTCAAATTTCAGGATGTCAAGACAATCACCCAATCTTGCGCTATTGCCGATTGACTATGTCACAAATTTTGCTTGTTTTGAAAAATCTCAGAACTGATCAGGGAGATTTTAAGCTTGGAAACTCAATACATATTTTACAGAAATCAAGGTCCATGTTTTAAGTTCAGATCAGAAAAAGTTTTAAAACTTGGTAAGAGCAGTTTTGTACTTGTTTTGTTCTTTTATTTTAAAAGTTATAGTTGCTCAAAGTATGATAATTTTTTTAATACTTTGATAAAAATTTATAAAATAGTCAATATTTAACCAAATTTGATCAAATGTTACGCTATACTTTGATGGTTTTTAATAGATCTTATAGAGGTGAAATTGTCATATGGACAATGTTTAGGACTCGTTTCAAATTATTTGATTGGTTGAAATTTCAAGCAACTGCTGCACGATTTGTTGGCCCTTATTTTACGGTATATAAGAATTAAAACCCTTTGCTTTACTAATGCTCAATATAGCCCAGTCATTAAGCTAAGGCAATGAAATTCATATTTTTTTTGAACCAACAGTTGTACTTCAAATCCCGGCAGATCCATTTTTTCTCATTTTTGTTTCTTCGCTCATTGTAAATTTTGTCTGGTGACTACTACTGTAGTGTTATCTTACTAACTTTCTAACAAATAAGTTGAAAAAACAAAGTTTTCCATAGATTGTTTTTTAACCTAATAACGATTGAATTTTCAGTCACACACACCAGGCTATATGCATGCACTGTGTATAAACAAACAGCTTGATCTTGAGCGTTTCAGAACCGGAAATGACTTGAAAGCTCTGCATCCCCCAATTTTACAAAGACCAATGATGTACAAACTTGAGACAAGCCCCCCTCTTTAAAGACATTTAGCTAATGTTGCCTCTATTTAATGTACTTTCCAAGCCTTTAATCAATAAAATAAAAGTTCCGCCAATTCAAGCTTGTAAACAAGATTACAAAAATCTGACTTCTGATATCATGCACACGTAAAAGCTACTTAATTTACAACACTGCAGAGCGGCAAAAAAAATCCCTAGGGGGTAAAGAGACCTGCAAATCTTCATGCTTGTTGACAACTTGAAAAATCATTCCTGGACTGATGTTTTGTCTTAAATAAGAACAAAATCTTCCAAACATCGTGGCCTCTGGCTTGAATAAATTGATGAAGTCAATCATTTCCGATACAAAATAAGAGGTTATAAATATGTTGATGCATATTTGCAGTAACTTATAGCAGGAGATGCTGTTGACATACAAATATACAAAGGGAAGATTAATCAAGGATGAATATTGTGACTGCAGGGCTGAATTTTTGCATGTGCAAACTAACAAATGAAATGTTGGGTTTTGATGCCTTTATCTCTGGATAGTTGTTGATTCTAAGATTTGCTTCATTGATTTTGACGTTAATATTAACACGCAATACCTGATGGAGGAAATATATGTTCAATTTCCTACATATTATTGAGGAAAATTGAACATCGAGGTGTCCCCACAAATTGTGTCCAAAATTGTAAATATGACCAAGCTGCCAATGACATATTACAAGTGAAAATGGTCTTGAATAAGTGCGTAGTCAATAATTATAGTCAATATTTTTATACAGTATAATTACAAAGTTTTTTCTTGATTCAACACATTTTTTAAAACTATTAGCCAATGTAGTCTTTACATATATTACTGGACCAGCCAGGTCCCAACAACTTTTGTCCAAGATTGTAAATATGACCAATATGCCGATGACATTTTACAAGTGAAAATGGTCTTAAATAAGTGCGTAGTCAATAATTATAGTTAATATTTTCATACAGTATAATTACAAAGTTATTTTCTTGGTTCAACACATTTTTTAAAACTATTAGCCAATGTAGTCTTTACATATATCACTGGACCAGCCAGGTTTTAACGAAACTTGAAGCTCTAGCTGACTTATCACCAATCATTTATACAGGTCATCATAATAAAAAATATAAAAAAAAACATGCATTCAAACAGTTCTTGCACTGTCATGCAATAATAACTTTAAAGGAATATGCCTATGGAATTTCATATTCACATATTTGATAGAGGACAATAAAAGAAACAGACTGGTAAAAAAACCAAGTTAAAATCTTATTCCTACAAGAAGTTATTGAATCATAAAGATTTTTCTTGTCTGCGTAAAACAAAGTCTAAGGCATCATTATGATGTCTTCAGAGCACTTCCTGAACTAGTCTTTATGTTTTCTTTGAAAATTAGTTCCATATTTTTGTAATGGTTGAGATCATCTTTTCTTCAAAACTTATTAAAAATAGTGTAGAATAAAATTTACAATAATGTTCTCCAATCTGTTCTTGTAACTTATATTTGAATCATATATGAAATACTGGTGATCAATTTTCAAAGAAATACATAAAGATTAGTACAGCAAGTGCTGTTATGACATCATAATGATGACTAAGCCCCAGCACAAAATATCACTTTAATGCAGGCAAGAAAAATCTCTAAAGTTCAATAACTTCTTGCAATGAGATATCAACAATTTTCTTACCAATCTTTTTCTTAAATTTGACAGATACATAAAAATGATATTCTATGGGAATATTCCTTTAAGCCTTATATCACGAAAATGAGTGTATCGGTGACAGTTTAAAGTATTTCAATCCCACGATACTACACGCCGCTCATGTAACCGTAGTGCCATCTGCTCATAGCCACTGCAGAATTATCCAGGGTCAACTTTTTGTAAATGAAGATGTACCTAAGTACCTCAGGGATATTAATTTTACTTTTACATATAAGACATGAGACACCAGTGCCTGCACATCCAGCACCTAGCTTATAATTTATCAAAAAGCAGAAATTAAGACAAAAAAGACTGAGAGAGATATACTATCAGAGACTGTAAATAATAAGAACATGCTAGCCTTTTGGCTTTTTATATAAATGTCTTTCCATTTCATCGCTAATTGCCTGCTGAGGTGGCACATTTTCTGTGACCTTGCTGTTAGCATGGAAGTAGTCCATGCTGTTAGCTAATTTGCACTGCACTCGTATGATGTATTTCCCAGCAAGCATATGTCTAAAACATTAGTGGAAGCACATTTAGAATCACCATAGTGGAAGTCAAAGCTTACATCACAAACCAATAATGCACCTTCCCACAAATCATGACAGAAGCCTTCACCACATTACGTATAAGGCATTTAGGTGCCATCATGAGCCTGTTATGGCCCTGGAATCAAGGGAACGTGGCTTCTCTAATTATCAGGACGCACAGTATCTACAAACAGCTATAAAAGCTGAATACTTTTGTAGATTAAGTAATTCCCACTTAAAGGAAAGGTATTGTTCCATAAATAAATTTAGAAGTGAGCGCTGTCGCGTTGAAAACGTCACTTCCGTTTTTCAATTTTCTTTATTGATTGTAAGAAATCTGTGATGTTATCGATAACACATGTAGGCCCTTGTGTTCAGTCCGATGAATATGAGATCGATATCTGAGTACTTTCTTGTTTGTGATCAATAGGGAAAATTGAAAACAGGAAGTACATAATCAGCACGGCAGTGTTCACTTCTGAATGTATTTATGGGACAATACCCCCCTTTAATTCAGTAAACAAAACAGTGGGGGGAGGGGGAGGGATCCTTGTCCCTGTTTGGTAGCTGTTATTGGAGGTCATCAAATGTCCATATATGTATGCAACATGCAAGCATGGTTCTGGTGCTGGAAGAAATTGGGGCGTAAAGATTGCACCCGATCACTAACTATAGGGGAAAAAGGCAAACAGGCAAAATATTGCTGATTTTTATAGCCGTTATCTTTATACGTTCACTTTTTGCAGGCTCCAAGGTATATGAGGTTGTTTTTGAGAAAATTTCTGGGACATACAAAAACATAGACTCTGTCCTCTCCCAAAAAGAATATTGAAGGGGGAGGGGGACATCATCATCATAGCCATTGTCACCCCGAAATTGCCACCAAAACTATACTATACTCAAGGTTTCTCATTATTTTCACATTTCCTAGCTGCCTCAGTATATAAGCTAGAAACATGTAGTAGATTTTAAAAGTATAATCACATCATCACATTCAGACAAAGCTGGAGATCGGACTAGGAATCAATACCCAAACAAAGTGTATACTATACCATACAACACGCTTTATAGTTTGTAAATATCATGAGGTTATGTGACAGTAATTATTTCAACAACAGATATGCATGCACTAAATAGTCAACTTACAGTAAATGCAACAAAAGTGGGCAAATTTCCAATCATTTTGAAAAATATCAAATAGAAGTTCTATATAAAACAAATAAACCTAATTTCATTGAGTATTTCATATCTAAACAGATTTGGGATTTTGGCCCGAGTATAATGACCCGACTTTAGGAGGATCAACAATGCCAAAAACATTAATCTTTTTATAAAATTGTTTAAAATGCATGAAATACAACAAAAAAGAACGAAAAATGAGCAAAGTTTACATAAAGTTTACAAAAATTCAACTGTTGTAAAAATGGACTAAACCAAATACTCAAAATTGTGCATCATAGGAATTGAATGCATGGGTTATCAGGGCAGGATTAAGAACTTGATGGGCCTGGGGCTAGGCTAGCTCTGATCAGAGGCCTAGGAGAACAACTTTTAAAATAACAGTTTTCCTTATTTTTGATATTGCAAAACTCTTAAGCAATTTTTTGATGGCACTTTGTAACAATAGACTTATGTGGATATCCAAAAAGGGTGCACAGTACTAAAACATACCCACTTTACCTGCGCAGTGCTTTTTATCGACGTCATTACCATTTTAAAACCTTTACAACCGTATATCAGGCCTATTAGGCGTATTTGCATCACAAACAAAAAGTCTGGGACTTGGAACCAAAAAGAGGTACAAAATATTTGTTCACAATGCTTTAGTGGGCCTATTTTTTCCAGGGGCCTGGGGCTGCAGTCCCACCAGCCCCGGCTTTAATCTGGCCCTGCATGATGACATTGCAATAACTCCATAGAAATTGTATAAGCAGTAAAACTGCATGATTGAAAATTGAAGGGAACATTAAATTGTGCTTTTGGAAAGTGTTCATTTGATATTTTGGTAGATAAGGGCAAGGTGCAATAGCCCAAAACTTTGCTATTTTTTATTTTTTTTAATAAGGAATACAAACATGATTGACAAATCCCAGTAACTTGATTCAATAAGAGGTGGGGTGTCACTGACTGAAAAGGATCATTTATAAGGCATCAAGGCACTTTGAGGCAGAGAAGGAGTAATCAATACAACAAGTATGTCCCTGCATCTTTTTCTATGGCAGTTCGGGTGAACCCCTCCTTTTAGCCCTCGGTAAAACCCTTCGAAGGAGGGGTTTTTTAGGCCATGGAGGCAGCCATTACCCATCATGCAATTTCCTTCGCCCATACACTTTGTACAGAGTGACCAAGTAAATTCATTTTGTGAACTACGACGGCGTTTGATGAAGTGTGAGAGGTACATGGAATTATGGGGAAACATGTTAGCTAACTTTTATCCAGTACCTTTTGATATGTTCACCAGTCCGAATTTGAAAAAGAGCCAATATATGGCACGACCCATGTTTGAAATGCTTAGGTTTGTTGCGAATAATCTGTACTGTGCTAACATCTGCGTTGTGTTGACTAAGCATTGACTTTTCTTCTTTGACTGCGATTGTCAGTGTTCAATAAATTACAAATTAAAAGGGTTATTTTATATGCATTCTTACATTAAATTTGTTCTTGGCGTAAGTTGTGTTGTTATTTACGTAGCCTCTTGAGAACGCGTTCAATTAAATCATTTTAATGCAGTGAATTATCAGTTCCTTTGTGACTTTCGTATGTGATGTTCTGTCTGAACAGTGAACGTATTCTAACGTAGGCCTATTGACCGTAACTAATGCTAAGTTACAGCCATCATGTAATGCGTAGAGTGTACGTTGGACTGTTTGCATTGCAGGCTTGTGTGTAATATATATTGTCATTCGTTTTATTCTTTTTCACCCATTGTCTGTACTGGCGAGTAGCGTTCAGACGTTAGGGCCTAATCAAATCATGAATAAAACTGAAGCAGTTAGTTTAGTTAATCTCAAATTGCACTGTTTATTCCTTTACGATCTGTCAGTCAGTAGGTGATCGCATAATGCATACCTGAAATAGACCAAATTGAAGTTAGTAAGCAGCTGAGATGTGTGTGCGATTCGTATGTTTGAACTGTCGACTGGTTGCTGAACTGCGCGATGGTCAAACCGTGGAAGCAGGGATTAGCATGAAAGACTCTTTTCAGGGGTTCACCCGAACTGTATGGGGAACTATAATCAGCATCAAAGAAGGCAACATAGTTCTCAAAAGTATGTTATTGTGAACAATATAGAGTGCTTAGTGAAGGGGCAGGGTGGAAGCAATGAGGAACAGGATGGAGCCAATGAAAATGTGAAACTAGGGGCCTGACTGAATTACTTACTGCCTTGTAAGAATAGTGGTCACATATTAGAAATAGACAAGTGCAGGGGCATCAATATATAGTTATTGGTGGGGGGGTGGGATGAGACACCATATGTTTGAACAAATTTTTACCCCGAGGTTCTAGCAGTTATTAGATATTAGTGGATTAAGCATGATCTTTGCTGTAGTGCACAAACAAATTCCTTTATTTGGCCGCGAAAAAATTCACTTAATCGCTGTATAAATGAATTTCAGAAAATTAGCTGGATTTTTGAAAAATTACCAATATCAAGGGTGTAACCAGGTTTTTATTTATTATTATTTTTTTTTATTTTTTTTTTTTTTTTGGGGGGGGCAAATCTGCCAGCTTTATATGCTTTGCACATTCGGGGTGGGATCTAGGAGCCTGCCCAAGTGCCAAGGGCAAAGCCCCTGGAAGCTATGCATTTTGGTGGACAAGAGGGTGCCTAAAAATGTCTAATATTGTATTCAATCGTCCGATATATCAGCTAAGTAAAAATGTAAAATCATATTGAAAATGATGAGAATCACTGTCAAGGACTTCTCATTTCAAGAGATCTGACCTTTTTGGGGGGATGATCGCCCATCGCCCCTCCCTTCCCCTCCCGCCTGGCTATGCGCCTGTAAACAAGTTTTAACATAGTTTCATAGACAGCAAGTGCGGTAAAACACAAGTGACATGTCATGATGACTTTATAATTCTGTCACAGATATCATCAATGACGTCATATTTTGGGTCTCATAGCCTCGTTGACTGGCTGAACCTGGCGATACATTTGCATCAAATTATCAAGTATAGAAGTCATTGGAATATATGCAAAAAGTGGGGGACATTTGATGTGTCCCCATCTTAAAATGTGGGGCATTCCCCCACCTTTACCCCAGGATTGAAATTGTGGACTGTTATTTTGCTAATTCATGCAAATTTTGAAGGGGAAAAGAGATGGGTATGTACTCTGTATGCATAATGTGCACTTGTGTCCTCCAATATTCATAAACTTACTTCTTTTGTAATACAAAATTGCATATATCTGTAAAAAGTTTATGCTTCATGAATATTTCTGCCTCAAAATTCTCAATGGTCTTTATAACAGTATTATAACCGCTTAAATCTTTTCTTTCTGTAAAATCTATAGATGCATTTTATATTTTGCAAATTTGACTTAATTATTATTAAGAATTGAGACTTCCTTGGGATAGTCATTTTATTTTCAAGGTCTTTCATTTTGTCTCCTTATGTAAATTTATGGAGATAAGGCAGTATTTTTCAGGGTTAGCTTCCTTCCTAAGTTCCTATCATAATCTGTAGGTCTGTGATGTTGTCAAAACCTGCCAGACAATTATCTTAACCAGGTAGGATTTCATTCATAATTTGTCGAAAGTTCAAAGATTCTCCATGAAACCCACTAAAAAAAGCAAATTTACATGAAAAATTGTAGTCAAGCTATCGAATATTTCTTTTCTGTAAATTCAAGTTTCAAAATCCCCTTGTAGTTAGGCTTTTGAATATTTCTGCCTCATAGTTCACGAGGTAAGTCTTTAATTGTGAATGCTTGTTAGCTTTTCAAATCTGTAGATCTGTGATCGAATCAATGTTGTCAAAACCTGGCAGATCCTGGTTCAGATAATTATCTTAATCAGGTATGCTTCAAATTATTGTCGGCCATTAAAACCCAAAGATTCCCCTTCAAGTCCACTGAAAAAACAAATTTACATGAAAAATTGTTGAGTCAAATTATTGAATATTTCTGCCCCATAATTTACAAGGTAAATTTGTATTTGTGAATGCATGTTAATTAGCTTTTTGATAACCCCAAACTGTATAATAGTATAATTACCTTGGTACTCCCTGTGTTTATTCTTGACTATGACAAAATCTTCATTTGAGAGTTTGCATATGTTGTACCTAAGGATACATTTTATATCGCACAGATTTTACTAATATTTTAAATCTTAAAAGAAGCGAGAAATTGAGCGTGGACTTCCCTGGGAAAGTCACTGTTTAAAGTCTTTCATTGTCTGGTTTCTTTTAACTCTTTATGTTCTATATTGTACACTTTTTTTTGAGCAGGTCTCGTAAATTCATCAAAATTGGGAAGGCAGGCAATTTTTACATTTTTCATCTTCTTTCCTGTCATAATCAGTAGATCTGTGATCAAATCAATGTCGTCAAAACCTGGCAAACCTGGTTCAGATAATTATCTTAACCAGGTATGAATTAAATCATAGTCTGCCATTAAACCCAAAGATTCCCCTTGAAGTCAGGGTTCCCACCGGAAAAACAAATTTACATGAAAAACTGTAGTCAAGTTATTGAATATTTGTCTTATAATTCACAAAGTTATATTGCTAAGTTTTTATTTGCGAATGCAGGTTTTAGCCTTTCAATAAACCTGAATAACTTCAAGAATAAGATTTCTTTAGTACTCCGTGTATTTATTCTTGACCAAGACATCTCAGAGTTTACATATGCAGCATCCAGGGATGCACTTTATATTGCAAATATTTTACTAACATTTTATCAAGACCTCGAAAGATTCGCGAGAGATAGAGCCTAGACTGCCCCAGGAAAAGTCATTTTTCAAGGTCTTTCATTTTGTCCTCTTTTTTCTACTCTTTTGTGTTCTTTTTTCTTTACAGTTTTTGAGCAAGCCTCATGAATTCTTGAAATTTGAGCGAAGGCAGTTTTCAGGTTACCTTCCTCTTATCATAATCTGTAGATCTGTGATCACATCATTGTTGTCAAAACTTGTTCGATGAAGGCTTAACGGCACCACGCCAACAAGGGTTAAATTGTGCCCGAGAGGTTAGATCATTCCAGAGGAACTTGAGGAAAAAAGATGAAAAGAGAAGTCTGATTGAAGGACGGGAGCTAATAGCGAACAAACTGGGATGGAAACAGGAAGTGCAGGGGTGTAAAAAAAAATGGGAAAGGTGAAAGTATGGGGCAGGAGGCAAAATATGGTTGTAGAGGGAGGTGTATGGTGAAGGAATTCAGCTCTTGAAAGGTTGTACAGGGGGCAGGCAAGGAGGACGTGGTGGAGTGAGGTGGCAATGGCAATTACTGCAGATGGGTGGGGGGAGCCAGTGAGGTGGGAGTGGGTTAGGTGGGTATGGCTAATCAGACCTGGTTCAGATAAATCACAATTCAACTTGAAGTCAGTGTGGCCATATAAATAGCTTTAAACAAATTCACATGATAAATGGAATTTAGTAGTTACAGTATGTTGCCATCACAAATTTGCATATTTCTCTGAATATTTCTGCCTCCAAATTCACAATTTTCTTCATAACAGTATATAACCAATTGAATTTCATTCTGTAACATCTAAGGGTGCATTTTATATCTTTCAAATTTTAATAGAAATTGAGCCGAACAGGGATATTCAATTTTCAAGGTCTTTTATATTGTCCTTTTCTTGTAACTTTTTCTTTTTTTTTCTTTACACCTTTTAAGCCTCATAAATTCTGTAAAATGGAGATAAGGCAGTTTTCAGGGTCATATTCTTTTCTTTCATAATCTGTGGATTTTTGCCTCAAAAGAAAAATTTATATTAAGTATATATTTATAAGTTATATTTATAAGTTTTTATTTACGAATGCAGATTTTAACTTTGCAATAACCTTTAACAACTTTAAGAACAGGGGCATAGGAAGGGTCTCCGCTCAGGAGGGACAAGACCCAAAATATTTCACAGTTACAAGCGGAAAAGTTGCACTGTTATAAATTTATTTTCCATCAACATTTTGCTCGTAGTCAGGAAATCTCCAATTTTCGGGGAAATATCTTTCAATTTCCAGGACATTTTCCTTCATTTGAAACAATGTTCTTCACTTTGCGGGACATTTTCTTCATTTCCTGCCAATTTTCTTTCATTTTCAGGTATTTTTCACAAATTTCGGGAAAATTCCTTTAATTATTGGGAAATTTTGTCCATTTTCAGGAAATTTTTGGCCAATTTTTAGGATGAAATTTCTTTTATTTCCATACAATTTGTTTTGCGTTTCAGAACAATTGCGGAAAATTTCATTATTGTCGGGCAGTTTTTTTATTTTCTGGAAATTTTTGATAAGTTTTCTTCAATTAATTGGGAATTTGTTTTAAACTTTTGGGAAGTCATATTCTCAAATTTGTAAAACATTCCCAATAATTTTACCAAATTTCTCTTCAATTTTGTTTTGATAATTTTGCAATTTATGTACCAATTGGGCAGAAAGCATGCAACTGGGAAGTTGAAATCCTCTCAGCGGGTACTCTCCCCCACCACCCCTCACCCCCCTCACCCCCTTGCATCCTAGCTTCTGTTTAGGGATTCCTTGGTACTCCCTGTGTTTATTCTTGACCAAGACATCTTAGATTTTACAAATGCAGTATTAAGGGATAGCCTATATTTTGCATCACGCCTATTTTACTAACATTTTAATAATGTCTTGAAAGAAGTGTGAGATAGTGCCTTGACTTCACTAAGAAAGTCTCTTTTCAAGGTCTCTTCTTTTGTCCCTTTTTTCTTTTTACATATTTAGATTTTTAATCTGTAGATCTGTGAGCACAGTAATGTTGTCAAAACCTGTTCCAGATAATTATCTTAACCAGGTATTACTTAATTCATAGTCTGTGCCCAAAGTCAGGGTGCCGGCTAATAGTAAATTATTACATGAAAATTTCACAAAGTTATATTCATTTTTTCTTCAAGTATTTGTTTGAGAATGCATGTTTTTGCTTTTCAATAACCTTGAATGACTTTTAGAATAAGATAGTACTCCCTGTGCTTATTCTTGCAGGGGTGGCGGAGCCACGGGCTTCAGCCCCTCCCCCCCGCCCTAATTATTTTAGGTGAACATGTGTTATCACATCACCTGACCTGTGGCCCTTCCCCCCCAATATTGTTATAACATGTCACCTGACCTCATTACCCATTGCCCCTGTCTTGACCATGACAAATTCACATTTTAGGATTTAAATATGCTGTATCTAGGGCTGTATTTTACATCACACAATTTCTACTAATATTTTCATAAATTCAATCCTGAAAGAAGCGACAAATCGAGCTAGACCTGTAATCACTTTTCAAGGTATTTCATTTTGTCCGTTGTTTTCTTCTTTTTTTTAAACGTGTGCTCTTTCTTCTACATTTTTGTATCAGTGCCTCATGAATTCTTAAGATATAAATAAAGGCAGTATTTGTATCTTTAAAGGAATGTTCCCATGAATTTTAATTTTAACTTATATGATTGAGAACTAGGCTTATCACAGAAAAAAAATGATGTAAAAAAGACATTTTGATATCTTATTCCGTTTGGGAGTTATTGCTTTTTAAAGATATTATCAGTGTGACCTCACAGTGTAAAATGTAATGTCTGTGTAGAGACAGATCCAAGACAATTCTTATGTATTTCTATAAAAACAAAAATAAGTTACTTAGTGTATTCAACCTTCATGAGCAGATGGGCAAAACATATGTTCTTATAAAGTACATGGTAACACCTTATCTCAAACATCGAACAAAAAACTAAAAACTGCTTTTAGTAATTTAGAAAGAGAATTAATTTTCAAAGAAATTGTCTTGAATTTGCCTTTACGACATCACACTGTACACTGTGAGGTCACTTTCCAACACACTCGCGCAATCTGTGAAAAGCAACGACTCATAAATGGAAAAAGATGTTAACAATATTTTTGTACCAAATTGTTTCTTCAATAGTCCTCTATCGTATTATATGAAAATAAAAATTCACAGAAATAATCCTTTAAGCATTATCTTCTCTCAAATAATTTGTAGATCTGCGATCGCAGCAATATAGTCAAAAGCTGGCAGCTAGACCTGGTTCAGTAGAAGCCCAAAGATTGACCAACCATACAAAGCAGGAAGGTATTTAGTATTCTCAACACTTAATTAAATTCTTCCTGTCTAGGTTTGGGATTTATTTTCATTTTTTTCAAGTTTCTTTTATTCTAGTTAGTTCCTTGTAAAGAGATAAAAAGTGCACATTACCATCCAGGGGACAGTCTGGGAGATGGTCTACAAAGAGGGTGGGAATTGTGACTGTGGGTTCAGAATATAATCATGGAGGCGGCATTATGTGGAATTTGCCCCCTTCCACTTTTTTCCATGTTTATATCTTTGTATGGTGATTTTTTGTGTGGACAAATCCTGCTTAATTATGGAGGCAGCCAATTCGCACGAAATGTTCTTGGCTTCCCCGTATGTGCTGCAATTTAACAAAGCATTCTGGAGAAAAAATATCATTGAGGGCTGATTGTATGAATTGAACGTCTGATGTTGTTTTATCATATTTTCCACCACATTCTTTTCAAAAAAATATTACTGACAATTCCCGCCCCCTACCTATCCCCACCCCCCAATTTAACCTCCCTCCAACAAATGGCAGAACATTTTTGATAGTGTGAGAGACTGAACATGTGGATAGTGACCATAATAATTTAATGCCAAGAGCACCATTGGGAGGGCATATGGGAGACCAGGGGAGAACCCCTAGAAACCCTGCAGTTTCTGGCATCTTAATAAGTACAAAATGTCAAATTTTATTCTGATTTTTCCATCTTTGTATTTTTTCATCCAGCAACAAAGGAGAACTAAAGACCCTGCAGTCAGAGACAGAAGTGGCAACTCAAACTGTCATAAGAGAATTTCACCTTCCAGGATGTGTGCTTTCTTCCCGGTTGGAAGGAAAAGATGGTAAAATCTACAGAAAATTAGGTCAAACTATTGGAAATTTTTGTATAATTTTGCAACAATCCTAAAAATTGAAGAAATTCCCCAAAATTGACTGATTAAAAATCAGCCATGCTTTAGAGAAACTTAATTTACCAGTGCAATGTTTTTGCTTGCGACTAGGAAATGTTGGGGGTCCTTGCCCACTAACCTTTTCATTCCCCCTCTCCCTACAACCCCCCTTCCTCTGCCCCAATGTTTTTACCAAATTATAGCCCATTTGGCTTCTGTGCAGCTTGATATTACCCCTTTCACATTTAATCCCTCCCCTTCTCATCAGATTGTTTACCTGTATGGTGTTTTCAAGTTTTCCATCTTTGTCACTGTTACTAAACCTGAATCTGCAAAATTCTACTACAAAGACGGCATTGCAGCCCAATTGAAAATTAAATATTAACACAAAAAGTGTAAAATACTGCACTGTGTTACTTATCATACTACCATAGACAGAATTAACTTCACAGAAGGCAAGCTCCCGGGAGGCACTTCACACTAAAAGTGGTAGGGGTGTGCAACCCACCAACCGAAAAACATACCCGCAGTATGACAGATGTTTTGGTAACTGCAGTATGAAATTGTACAATTTTGATACCAGCAGTATGAAAGAAGTCAATTTTGATACCTGCAGTAGAGTATTTAACAACAAATATTGAAAAAATGGACCAGCAGGACAAAATCAACACAGTAAAACCTTTTTTTTTGGGACCTGCACTACGAAAATGATGAAAAAAAGACACATTTTTGTTTTAACAGTAAAAAAAGACACTGCACTACGAAAAATGGTGCAAAAAGGCACCTGCTCAAGGCACACACACATATATATATACATATATATATATATATATATATATATATATATATATATATATATATATATATATATATATATATATATATATATATATATATATATATATATATATATATATATATTATATATATATATATATTAATGTATATATATATATATATATATATATATATATATATATATATATATATATATATATATATATATATATATATATATATATATACATGTATATGTATATGTATATATATATATATATATATATGTATGTGTGTATATATATACATATATACATATATATATATATACATTTACATATACATATATATATATATATATATATATATATATATATATATATATATATATATATATATATATATATATATATATATATATATACATATATATATATATATATATACATATATACATATATACATATATATATACATATATATATACATATATATATATATATATATATATATATATATATATATATATATATATATATATATATATATATATATATATATATATATATATATATATATATATACCTCACATATATATGTAAAGTGCCCTCCTCCCCTTCCCCTGGGTATGGATTGCTCAATTTCCTTTGACCCAATTTATTCATGATATAAAACAAAAGCTTTAAAGGGAACAAATATGAGCATAATACAGGGATGGAGGAGCCAGCTCCCACATTGACACCCTCATTGGATTAAGTGTTGTATTAACCCTTTTTCAAAAATACTTGGGGAAAATGTTATTTTCTATACACAAACTTCATCGAACAACTTTAAATAGAGAACCCGAGAAAATTCATTTAATAACTTCACTCTAAAATTCTGGCATTTGTAATATTTGAATGAATATGAAATATGTAAACCTACTTTACCTTTACAAAATCTATTCTTCTCTGAACTTCAGGCGCAGCTATGCAAATCCAAATTATGTCTGTTGATAAACGAACAGATGTTAATGCCTTGTAAAGCGTGAAATGCAACTGATACAAAAGCACATAGAAGTTAGCATGATAATAACACCAACTGATCCAGGACACTGGAAGCTATCACCTGGTTACATGAAACATGCTGTACATGCCAAATTAAATATAAATGCAAACAATTTAAAGAGGGGGTACACTGTTATTACTTATTTCCATTGAGAGGGAAGCACTTGAACTGTGACAATCCAATGAAGATTGGTTTAATTTTTTTTGTTTTTTTTGTTGTGGTCCTGAGAAGGACATATATGCAAGGAAAATCTGCCACTTTTAATTGAGAAATTTATTGAAATTTTGATTTACATCAAAAGAAGATGCAATGATTGAAATTTAGTGCAAAATATCGGAGGTTATCTCTTGAAGCTTATCACGATGCAAAAAATTGGAGCAATGTTGAATACAAAATTTGTGGTTTTTATTTGTGTGCAATGTTAAGTGATCTTAAGCAAAATTTCCATTGACAATCAGTAATTTGAATAGCCACTTCTAAGGTGTGATATTTAAGCAGGTATTATTTTAATGCTTTTATTGTTTTTGGCAGAAAAGATTTATTATCACAATATTTTTTTTTCTCAGAGTGTTAAAGAGATAATGAGAATAACATTGATCCAAAATTAAAATGAACGAGGCCTCTTCCAGCTCTGGAGGAGAGGAACACACTGTACATGATTTGCAATGTCATTTCCTAATATAATCAACTGTTTTAAATGTTGATTGCATGGCACTCAATCGAAATCATTTTACTTGATTTATTCATGCAAATACAGGTTAATCAATTATTTTGACCAGGGGTCTACAATAGTTACTGTTTGTGGTTTTTTTGTTTCCCAGAATTGATCTCTATTAGCTTGTCAATCTTAAAAATAGCAGGAGGGATAATGACAGCATTCAATTATCATAGGATTTGTCAAGACCAGGGAGTCTTGCACGAGAATATGGCAAGGGTCAAAACTGAAGACAAAACTTAAAAGAGGGTACTCTCTGTGGTGTTACAAGGGTCATATTAGTCACGCCACCATTATAAATAATCAGGAACTTGAACGCATGGATGGTGGAAGTGAATGCTGAGAAATGGCACTTTAAATAACCAAAACATTCCATTTTTTAACAGCATAAACAGATTTTGGAGCAACACGTACAAACTTTAATAGTAAGGGGCGTAAATAATGTTTTGAAAGTAAAACAAAATTCACGAAGAGTACAATGCCCCATTGTCCTCGTGTGGTGAAGGGAAGGGGAAATCTCCTCCATTGAGCATGCATTCTTGGTCGTGACACATGAGGGCAGTTTTAGGTTTTTCACATATATTATATGCAGAAAGTTCTTCATCAGACTTTTTGTATTTAATTTTGTTTTAATGATTAAAATTTAGACTTTTGTTCCAAGTTTGTATTTTTACCCAATTCTCTAATAAATAGGTTAAAGCCACGACAGCCATTACTTAAAGGCCCTACTTGTTCATGGAACCTATAGTGACACTTAATACAGCTGAAAATCATCAATTTGAAAAAACTTTATAAACAGAAATTCATCAAGTTTTAAGACTATAGTGATTAGCAAATTTATGTTCATGTGAAAAATTTCATAGCCGAGTTTATATTACAACTTCAAGAATTGTTTAAATAATTCATAATATATGGTACATATAAATTGATCTTCAAGTGTAGTGTGAGTTTCAAATTCAGACAATGAAAAAATCCCATTGAAATTTTGATTACAGATTAAATAGAGTTTCAAGCAATTTTTGGATACAGCTCTGTGGCATATTCAGTGGGGGTCAGAGATGAAATTCCTTAAATCCAGTGGTGTATTCAGCTTTCGGTGCCAAAGGGGACAAATGGTAATTATTGAAAATCATGGATAAATCAAGAGGGGGAAAACTGCCCCTGGTAAGATTTCACCTTCCTGGGCATGCTTTGTTGATAATTATTAACATAAGATTGAAAAAATTGTAAGTTAAAATTTGTTTAAATTATTGGAAATTTCAGTAAAATTATTAGAAATTTTGGTCAGTGAAATTATTGGAATCTTGTGAAAAGTATTGGAAATTTTGTAAATCTGGAACATTCCCAAAAATAAGTAGAAACTTTCCAAAATTTGAAGAAAATTGCAAAAATGCTCAAAAATGCTCAAACATGAAGAAAATTGCCAGAAAACGAACAAAATTTTCAAAAAATTAAAGAAATTCAGGCGATATTTAACCTTTATATATTCATTTTTTAAAGTTAATTTCCCGAATATGTGCTATAGTATATTGCATACTGTATCCCGCTGCTGCATTTTACTTATGGAATTTTGCCAGGAGTGGGGGACATTTTCCCCCTGATCCCCCACTGCCTAAATCAAATGTAAGTAGTGGGATATACCAGCATACTATGCTATACATATTTGGGCAATAAACTGTAAAAACTATTATTATTGTTAAATATCACTCAAATTTGGTGATGACCTTTTTAAATATCATAAACTCAATTCTTGTGACTGAATGTCAGATTATTAAATTACGTTTTGTGATACTGAGGCCTACATTTTTCCCCCACCCCCTCTCCCTGGCATCAAAAGCTGATTAATCAATATAGCTGTGCTTGCTTTTTCAACTATATGTGACAAAAGATTGAGAAATGATTTGAAAATGGAGAACTATTCAGCTAGCTGATGATGTCATCAATTTTTGTATCCTCCTGAATATAATAAGGCCTGAAAATTGAAAAAGTTAAAGCAATTTAAATGGGATTGTTTTGCTCGTTTCAGGATATATTATACATATCATATATTGCCTCCTGACCAAGGATGCAATGTGCTAGCCTCAGGAATGTTTATGCACAGGATAGGCAGATGAAAGAGATATTATTTAGGGTGCGGGGGGGGGGGGGAGTGAGCAAAATATGAAACTCCTTTTTACATAATTCAAGCATTTTTGTATTCTTTATTACAATAATGATTGTCAATTATTTGGGGGCAAGAGCACCCCTTTCCCCTATGACCACTCCAAAGGCGTATAGATGAAAAAAATTGCAGGGGGCGGGGCCAAAACATAGAAAAAATATGAATCCATGCTACCCCCATCCTTTACCAGAAATTGTAATGTTGAGGGAAATTTGAGGAAAAAGTCATATATTTTGTTTTCTTATTGCAAGTCAATTTTAATATGAAAATTGAAAACCTAGCTTTTTGATATTTTTAAGCCATGATTTAATCATTTCAAAACTCATATGTTTAAGCACAGGCTTGATGCATGTGCTCTGGGTGCAGTTGTACTCAAGGGGCTCAGTCCCCTTTCTCCTGATTCAACCAATGATAGATTTTGTTTAAATTTGACAAGGTTTTTCAGACTTGAGTGGGGACTTGAATTTTGCATGCCTGTTATACATTTAATGAAGCCTCTTATAGAAGGTAGACAACCTTTTCAGTGTTTAATTAAGCTGTTTACATCTCAGGTTTCTATTTCTTATTGACCAATGTTACTGAATCAAAATGATAGTTTTTGAATTTCTTTTATTTCATCCTCTCACAAACCCTTTTTATCAAACTTTTCACCCGTTTTTTCAAGATAATCCACTTTGACCATTATTTATGAGGCCTTGATCCCTTATATCACGTACTCCACAAAAACTCATCAGTATTCAGCTGTGTTCCAGAATTATATGCAAACCTGGAAGTGACATATATTTCACTGTAGTTTTTATTCTTTTTATACCCGAGGCCAAAAATGGGTGCTTTTAGTTTGAAAAATGCATGTTCTAACATGTTACTGTACATTTTTAGAAACTCTGAGAAGGTACTACACCAATAATCCACTTTTCATCAATGCATACCATGAATTCATTCAACAATCAGCCAGCACAATTTCAATGCACAGTTCTGTCTAGACAACTATCCAAATGAATGTGTGAAAATGAACATTAGCAGTGAGTCATGTTCAAACAGAACGTTCGCATATTTTAGAGAGTCTGTAACTATGAATACGCCATATGTTGCCTTTTTAGTACAGCAACATTTAAAAGGTACATTGACATGTAGAGGGGAACATATTTGAATGTCTTTAAAAGAATGCTCCCATTTGGTACAAAAATCAGGTTAATATTATATTCCATTCAGGAGATATGGCTTTTTAAAGATATTCCACTTGCATTTTAAAGTTTTTGTACAGTCTGATGAATTCATGTTTGATGTCATAGAGACAATTCCATTGCAAATGTTTATGTATTTTTTTGAATGTTAATTGGTTGTTTCTGTATAATTAGAAACAATTTTCCAAAACTTATTGAAGAAGGATATATTTAGCAATGTATATAAATAAATAACTTTCATCAATTTATTTTTCTAGCAGATTTTACCAATAAAAAAGGATGATAGGTTTTAATGAACTACAACAACTTTGTGGGAGAATGTGTAGCTGTGATGTCATACTGAGCCTTTATCTATTCGTTTATTGGCATTTTTTGTGAACCTTAAAACTTAAATATCTTCTGGTAGGAATAATATAACAACATGATTTTTTTACTACATTGTTTCTAATTTTTTTCTTTCTTATGAAAGGTTTCGAAAAAACATGGGCATATTCCTTTAAAGATAACACTAGACTAAAAGTGAAGGTGTATGTTTAGGGGTCCCCAAAAATCAAATGCTTATCTAATACTCAACAGTCCAGCAATGGATATTCAAGCACCTTTTCCCTGGGCTATGGAGCAATTTTATCTGGTTGTGGATATGAATATTAGCAAAATTTGCCCTCACATTGTCTTAAGCTAAAATAATATTGACTGGAAAGCATTTTTTGATCGATTCTTTGCATCATAATATACCCCTAGCACTAAAAAAAGTGAGCAAAAATTTTAGGGGTCCCTCAAATTTATCTAGTGCAACTTTAAATTTCAAGCATGAATATAGAAACATTTGCCCATCCTTTTTGAGTTATGAGACCAGAAGTTTATCAATTTTTGTGATTTCAATTTAAATGAGATAAATGGGCAATTTTGAGCCAGAGTCATACATTACAAATTTAGCATAAATTTAAATATCAATCAAACTTTGATCATTCATTACTCAACCATGGTATTTTTAAATTAAATACAACTCATAAAACATATAAATAATGCTACATATCCATAGACATATAGAACAGAGCTTAAGTTATTGCTTGTTGCTTATAAAGGTGTTTCAGCTGACGTCACGGGGTCACATGACTTTGTTTACATTGCCATCTTGTCGGTCAAAACCACTGTCGTCTGCTGTACACTTAATTAGACTTACATAAGTTCCCATGTTGTTATATAAGATTATTATAAGATAATTATGCTGGAATCTTGCTGTGCCATTAGTTGCGCTAATAGATGTGTGCGGGGGAATAAAAAGACATTTTTTCGATTTCCATCTGCATGATCCTGATCGACATTCGAAGTGGGTTTCTGCTGTACGACGCAACCTGGCAACGACTTTCAACCTATGGTAGGCCTTACACACTAGGATTTGCAGGGAGACCTTTGTATCAGGTATGTAGGCTTTATCTGCGTATAACGAACAATCAGATGGCGTTAACGTTAAAGTTACTCTTCGTGTACCTGGTGAAAATATACCTTTAGGAAAATATGAAGGAAAAAAATAGGAAGCGAGCAAAAAACTGCAATCACTAAATTTTCTGAACTGATACTTGTGGGTTAGTAGTATGTTTGTTGTACGTGTGATGTGACTGAGCTGTGTGAAGACGCGTGATACGCAACAACGCCACTGCCCTGCAAAATGGAGTCCAGTTGAGTCACATGATGAAATCCCTCTATAGAACATTCTCATTTAATTTTGTGGTTGTCAGGTGGAAGAAAATGTTGCAAAATTGACCAAAGTAATATCTAGGAGGGTTCTGAAAGGTGGCCAGGGTCACTTGATACAACAGTTTGGAAAATGGGGCATGCCAAAACAATCTTGTCATACATGTCTCACTGCATTTGAAATAATATTTACAAGTTACATTTCATTACTAAAGTTCTTAGAAAATGTTGAAAACAGAGCTTCCACTGCATAGAAAATAGGGTGGCTCCCTTACATATATATATATATATATATATATATATATATATATATATATATATATATATATATATATATATATATATATATATATGTATATATATATATATATATATATATATATATATATATATATTAGAGCTGTGACCGTTTAGCGTGTACTGCTTCTGCACGCTGCAAATCTTGTAGCGTTTACTAAATACTTCATTGCGAGTAATCGTTTTTCATACATTATAGGCCTAGTGTCTTGCCGTTGAAAATCAATATTCATGATTCAAATCACACACATTCGGCTGACAAAATTCCAATCAATGGTTTTACAAACTCTAAACCCGATTAGCATAATCTTTTTAAATGTCGAATCACAAATGCGCAGTAATCACCAATGAATGGGGATATTATGCACTTTGATTTCGCCGAAATCTGAGTAATCTAACTTGTAAAATGCACCGCGAATGTGCAGCAGTAAACAGTGAAACTAACAATAGGCCTAACGTTAGGCCATAAGGCTTTAAATCCCACGCAATCAAGGCCCGTTTCATTGACCAAAAAACACTTGAATCGTGACAATCAGTACATTTACATGTAAATATTACCTGATGAGTCAAATAAATTTTGCAAAGAAGAAAAAATATTGCATAATAAATAAACAGAAAAAGGTTTTAACAAAGCTGAAATTCTGCATGCTTCAGCAAAGATGGCGGCCATTTTTAGAGGACTGATATTTCAGAACTTTCTGGTGGTGGCGTAGTTTTGAAATGTTTCTGGCAGGTTTATCATGGCCTCAATATGCAAGATTTTCACAGAACTTTGAAAGCCGTAGCGAATAGGACAAACAAGTTAGCACTGTTGAGTTTAAATGACATTGAAAGGAAGTTATCTGTTCTACAGTATCTAAATTGAATTTCATGCATATTTTCCATAAAAATGATGATTTATACTGTAAAGTAAACTTTTTACGATTTGGAAAGCAAAACTCAGCGTCTATTTGGGCGATGCAGTCAGTACTTTTGCCATAATAGTTGCGTGATTTATTTACTTAGCAGTTTTGGAACAATTTTGGTGTATTTCCAAAATTACGGTACTAAACTCGTGTACGATACCGCTTTTTTTGGCGTGTACCGCGTTTACTAAAATCCCTAAACGTTCACAGCTCTAATATATATATATAATAAAAAATATATATACAAAAATAATAATAATAATAATAATAATAATTAAATAATAATAAATATGAATAATAACAATAATAAATGATAATAATAATAATAATAATGATAAAATAATAATAATGAAATAATAATAATAATAATAAATAATAATAATAATATAATACTACTACTAATAATAATAATAATAATAATAATAATAATGAATAATAATGAATAATAATAATAATAATAATAATAATAATATAAAAACAATAATAAATAAATAAAGAAATTAAAAAAAAATGAACATTGATGATACATTTTCATTAAACTCAAAATATCCATAAAATATATTAATTCATATCCTTAAATCATATCACATTCTAAAAAGGATCATACTTAAATTATCAACATTTTAGCTAGGGTGTTTATCCTCCCCCTCTCCCTCCTCCTTCTTGCACTGCAAAAATACTACAATAATCACACATATATGTGTTGAATGCTTGTAGAAAGAAACATGCTAAGATATACTAGTTCAAAGTGACTCACAAGTACTTATTATTTATTAAATAAAATCTCACCAGACCCCTAGTTAGCTCAATTTGAAAAAGGGCTCAGTGCTAGACTTGTTGGGGCACATTAATGCATGCACGAAGTGCTGCATTTTTTTGGCGTGGGGTCCAGGGGCCCCCTTAAGCTCAATCCCCTGGTGAAGAAGCTCTTGGATTTTAGCTAAATATAATCATACCTCGGAATGAAACTATATTCTGATCGAGTCACCAGTCATTAGCTGGCCAAACATGGCTATTGCTAATACTATGCTATCATTTTGTGTTATGTATCTATGTAAGATATTTCATGTATGAGGTTAATTAAAATTAATAAGTAAAAAAAAATATCTAAATAAATATATATATACCTGTATTCTCATGAAGGGCAGGGCGGACCCCAAAGGGCAAGAGCCCACGGAGGGGGGTGAGCTGCCCTGTGAAACAGCAAATCTAGGGGTATGTAAGACTCACTACAACAATCAGGCAAATTTTGTTCTAAAAATAAATTATGATAACACACACAAAATAAAGAGTTTTCTGCTGGTTCAATAACCTAGCTGTCATCTCACTACCACAACACACAGACGTGTCTGGAATGCTTTATTAGTTACGGATAAGAAGTGCTTTTCTATGACAAAATAATTTATCCACAACCTAATAGCTCTAAGAAAAAATCGAGGATGTAAAGTTTGAGTAATAAGATCTGTGCTTCAGGTTCCCATATTAACAAAATTACGCCAAAGTCAATTTACCATTTAATTGGAATAACTTTTAACAAATAAACACTTGAGATGGGTCGAGTTGCCGTAATATACCCGTTATACGTAAGAAACAATACTTGGCTGATATTACCTTTCCGAGGATTGCTGAAGCAGTTTCCTGTCGGCATATGCTTAATTGAAGTATAAAGAATTAACACATAGCAACAAGATTATTGAGGTTTTCAAGGGAGTAGAGTTTAGGTCAATATCAATGACTTACTTCCAATCGAAGTAATAATTGATTTTGTACAATCTTACCATCAGGGACATAGGAAGCCGTAACCTTTCAGGGTGGGGGAGGGGGAGGGGTAAGAATCCAAAAAAATCCTGGTTACAATTAACAGAAACATTTCACTGGTAAATTAATTTTCTATCAAACATTGATCCTCATCGGAAAAAAAACTTTTGATTTGGAAAAATCTTACCCGTTTTCTTAAGTTTGATCAAATATCGTCCTTCCATTTCCTTCAATCTTACAAAAATTTTCCTTCAATTTTATAAAATATTTTTTACATTTTATTTTAAAGAATATTGAGCTTTAGTGTAAGATTGAGCTGGAGTTAAATTTAAATTTTGTAAATATGTGTTAGGATTACCCCGTAGCTCGGAAATTGCACCTGCAATAGGTGAATTAGGGTGCTTATTCTTATCTTACTTTATATACACAAGAAAATTAAGTATTGGTTAAGGACTGTGAAGCATAAAGAACATAGATTTACATCTATTTGTTATAAACACATGTTGAACATGGCTAGTAAATGGTATACCATGCTGGGCCACAGATATCAAACATTTTTCTACAGCCATGGTGTTAATAATTATTAATGATTCTCTCTTGTTAGTTTTCTGCAAAGATGATATCAATAACAAAATTGGAAAACAGAATTTACATCTATGAATAGGTCTTTGCTTATATATTAAAATTAAAACTTATAAATAAATTTAAATTTTACATTACGCACATCCAGTCCAACAAATTACGTCCACTGCTATCCAAATTTTGATGTAATTTTTTAATCTCCAAATACATAAAAGGCCGTCGTAAGAAAATTCCATGAGTAAATTGACCTGCACTTTTTGTAACATGCACAAACTCAAAAATGAATTTCATTTTTGCTTGAATGCCCATGTTTTTCAGAAAGAAGATCATTTTATATTCAGAAGTATTTTTATGTTAACCCATCACTTCAGCGATTCCATTTTACAAACAAAAAGCAAATCACTTTTATCTAATATCTGTCATTTTTTAAAGAAAGTTTGGGTATTTCAAACAGAAACTGATTCATGATTAGATATATAATTTAGCTTACCTTACATCTGTTGAAAATGCATGCATTATAAGTTATATTATGTTGCTGTTAGCAATTTCACATTGTATATACAAAAAGACTGGTGGCCTACCAAGTGTTAGTAAATTGAACTAAATTGAATTTTGATCATTCCTCAATTTTACCTCCCAACAGACTCAACACACAACTGAGAAGAAAAAATCAATTTTTCTCTCATAGCAGTTTTCCCCCTGTCCCTTCTCCCTGTGCCACTAGCTCTACTCATGCATGCATAGATAGTGTTTACAAAGCATTTATTCATAAGCACTTAAAACCAACAAACAAGGTTCTTCTCTGGAACATTCTCCCAATCTACATCAGAAATGCCCCTACTTTAGATATTTTTAAGAGTGTATTGAAAACACACCTTTTCATGAGTTACCCTCATTGGACATTGTTACTTTATCCTGCTTCAGTGCTTGTATCTTTTAAACTATGTTTTTTTTGTTCTTTTACTATTTGTTTCTTAAGGTTTTCTTATGTTATATTTGTTTATGTAAAGCGTATTGAGACCATTTGGTATAATGCGCTATATAAAAATGTATCATTATTATTATTATTACTAACTTGAGGCATATACCGCCTTAAGGGATTATTTCAGGGGTCATGCAAGTCTATGCTTCAAATGAAACAAGATAGTAAAAAAAGCATTAAAAATACTTTTTTCATTAAAGGAGACATAAAGTCTGATACAATCATTATTTCATATGATAGAGGATAACAATCATAACCAACTGCCAAACACAGCAAGTCAAATCTTATTCCTATGCATCTCAAGTTATTCATGTTTGAAATCCACACATGGGGGCTGCCATTTTGTTTAATTCTGTATTGAAATATTGTACATGATGATTTAATTTCCCTAATAGGAATAAGAGGATTATAATGTATTTCTTTATAAATGTGATAACAGTTTTATTCCAAAATGATGTGACACAAAGTTTTGACAGCATGTTTTGAAAAATCTATGTGTGCACAAAAATTTCCTTGACCCTTACAAAAGAAAAACAATTTTTCATAAGCTAGAAAAATTGAGATAGATTATAAAGAAATATAAAGCATTCCAACATCCTGCTGGGCTGATGACATCATAATCTGTATGTTTTGAAATCAAAATGACAGCTCCCATGGTACTATTAAGTAGTTGAATTAAAGTTTTTAAAATTACAAAAAATGTGTTAAATTGCTTCAGGAGTTATGAAACTTGGTCAGTACATTTGTTATTTTCAATTCTATTATATGAAATAAAGATTATGTAGACTTTATGTCTCCTTTAGGAGATATCTAAGTTTAAAGTTTGGTATCATTTGTGTAGAAACGACTGAAATCAGACTAGTTGTGATGTCATAGCCTCAGATTCCTCAAGTCTTTGTGCATTCTATTATATTTTGTGCTGCAACTTTATGGCTTAAAACCCATGAAATATGTCAGAAAAGTAGTAAAACTGAATCTAGTAGGGTATATATAATACACCATCTAAAGAAAGTTTGAGGGAAAATAATTTAAATAGTAAAAAATTTAAATAAAATTTAGGATGAGGATGCCAACTTTTCATAGTAGACTTACTACACCAGTCATTTCTACACAGATAAGACAGAGCTTAAAACTTCAATATCTCTTTAACGGAATAATTGCTTGACCCCTGCATAAACTAATCCTTTAATGGTAACAGTAGGGATAGGGGACATTATATTCTCTGAGATCTGAAGACATAACCCTAGCAAAATGGAAAAGTTTCTTAAACTTTATGTTTTCAGGTTTTGATAACTTTATCTATAAACAAAAAAAAAAAAAAAAAAAATCAGCAGGCTACTTTAATTATTAACAATGTATGCCCCCCATAATTCCCGGGGACAGGGGACATGTCCCCAACTTTACAAAAATTCAGTGTTTGCATATGAGAATGTTTGTTTCACGCGCTGCAATAATCTCTTCACTGTGCAAAACGCTCTGAAAAATCACACATATTTTGCACTCCAAACGTTATAACTAGTCTCTGAATATTTTGTTCCATTTCAAACGGTATAGAGAACTTGAATTCATTACCTGTCGTTTGAGACCATCTTTGTTTGATTAATATTAAAAAAAGTACCATACTTTGTAAACTATCAAATGTGTTTTTTCTTGTTTTTCAATGAGAGCGCAAGCAAAATCACAAGGTTATTGCTACTTTGACCTTTTTAACTTATGAATTAAAGTATTTGGGAGTCCATTTCACATGGCCTGACAATTAACATATATCTATTTATCATATATATAAAATCCAATGTGATTGGTGCAAAAAAGGGCCCATACTTTCCAACAAATAGAAAGCAATGAGAGAAAACATCTCGCATCCGCTTATGTATCCCTTTATCTTAATTCTGATGTAATCTTAGCACGCCCAAGCCGCGTGGACTGTACTATTGTGTGCAGAGGGTTTCCTGTTGTTTGTGTATTGTAAACATGCTGTGAAGAGGCGAATAAGTGTTTTCCAATGTCGAATTTTGGCTGTTTTTTTTCTCCATTTTTAACAGTTTTCTTGTACATTTTGTACATAATTAAAACATTATTTGGCTAAAATGTTATCAACAACAACCAGGAGGAGGAATAACGACAACGTTAGGTTGCATGATAATAATACCAAAAATGGAGAACTATGCTATTTATTAAACTTTTTGTGTGAATTAATATCTGTTTATTCCTTGAATATACTTTAAAGACTTCATTCTTTAAACCAACCTGCATAATAATGGTACAATCTAAGTCCTCTCAATTTTATTTATAGTTTTACGTAACACACCACCTTCATCATGCCTCCCTCTACGACCATATTTAATTCTCCTCTTCCATCCCCTCTCTACTTTGTTTTAGTTTCAACCATGCACCTCCCCTCACGATCACAGCTTTCTGACCTCTTGTCCTTAAATTTCTCTCATTCTCCTCCTGTTTCCTTTACTTCCTAACTCTAGAATGATCTGACCTCTCAGGCACATTTTGACCTTAGTTGTTGTGGTGCCGTTAAGCCATCATCAAACAAACAAACAAACAGATAGTTCCGTAATTTCATATGCACGTTTTAAGGTAAAACATTCCCATATGCCACTTGTTGGATAAAAGGCCATGTCCACCCACATGAGAATTATGGCCTGTGTAATTGAATTACTGTGATACACACTTAACACCTGAATGAACCTGAAGGGAACGTGCGGGCATAGGAAGGTTCATCTTTCAGGTCCAAGAACTCAACAATTTCCCGACCACACACAGAAAAGTTCTTGCAAAAAAAAATCTTTCAATTAAATGTTATTGCTTGTACAGAAATCTGTAAGTACCCTACTGAGAATTACCACTGGTTGAGCGGAGTACCTTTCCTTAAATTTTACTATTTGTATTTCAATTTCATTTAAATCCTCCCAGGGCCAGTTTTCCTGGCTATTTTGTAATTACTCTGCACAGTTCATGATTACTTTCATACCACTAACAAAAACAGCATATTAGGAAAGGACGCCATTTGACCTTCAAAATCACATTCTGCTTTCATCAGGTCTATTTCCATTGTGCAATTAACTGGGGCAGACTAAACATATACATGAACAATACCAGTGTAAGTTAATCAAATATGCTCTCTAATGTTTATTGCCAAGTTTCATCAATCATCACTTCCCCACCTGTAATTAATAAGCTGCAGCTGTTTGCAGTTCTTTGTAGAATGATTCGGTTTAAACTTTAGAGATTAAATAAGACCTGCAGTGGCAGATTTTACATGTCAACTGAAATGCTTGAAAACAATCTGAAGGCCTGAAAGTCCAAGTGTCGCACACAAGAACAAACATACCCCTAACCCTAACCTACAATCTTGGAGAAAATTTCTTGGGACACGACGTATCATTCAAATGTGTTTTCGGTTAAATCCGTTGTCAAAATTGTTTCTTTATTTTTTATATCAAATATATCTATTAGGTTATTGTAAATCACCCAGGAAAATATTTATTGATAGATGACGTTAACAGCATGATTCTAATTCATTTCCACCTATTTGCCCTCCTCCCCACCGCCAAGCATCCCTCCTCCTCCCATTTAATGTTGGCATATATATAGATATGGATGTATATACATATATGTATATATGTATATATATATATATATATATATATATATATATATATATATATATATATATATATATATATATATATATATATATATATATATATATATATATATATATATATATATATATATATATATATATATATATATATATATATATATATATATATAAAAAACAAATTAGGAAAAAATGACAATGTCTCTAGCCAACAGATTATTTTAAAAACCAAATATTTCAAAAACTCCTGTTTCCTTCTTCAGTGGTATGAAGTTAAATGACGCTAGAAGATAACAGCGATGATAGCTTGCACGTTAGCAAATTTCAAAGAGCGCCAAAAATCGTACGCGTAAAATAGTAGGCGCAAAAGGGGAAAAGCGCGCAGAAAAAAACAAACCGGCGCCAAAATGCGCTGAGGCACAAAAAAGAACTAATGAGACGAAGTGGAAACATTTTCCCTAAAAACAGAAAAAGGAGAAAGATAAGACAGATCTTTATTAAGTCCATGGATGTGGCTCTTAGTTTTAATCATAAATTGTAATTCAAACAACTTTCTGTCTTCCGTGCTTCTAAAGTTCCCCCTGATGAGAACCACCTTCAAATGTTCCAACTTATGTCTAGGCAAATTAAAATGCCCTGCCACGGATAACCCTCACTGTCACCATCAAAATCGCGAATAGACTGCTTGTGGTTATTGAACCTCAATCGGAAAGAGGTTCCAGTCTCACCAATATAAGAAATTTCGGACATTTCGAACACATCACGCAGTAAACCACGTTAGAAGAATCACAGGAAAAAGTTCCCGGTTTGATCACGTGATTCCTCGGGAGAGATACCGTCTCATCCGTGACTATGTGCATGCAGATTTGACAACGCGGCTTCCTGCAGGGTTTATTGCCTCGTCCAGGCATCCTGCGCGATATGTTGGAACGTACCAACAAATTCCTAAGACTCGGCGGCTGCTTTAGTGCCACAACCGGTGGTGCAGAGAAAATTCCTCCAACCTCTGGGGCGTGTTTCAATATCCCCCATGACGATTAATAGGATAGACGATACAGCTATTTTGGTAACGATGGACGTGTCTTCACTTTATACTGAATATCCCTCATGCGGATGGGGTGGAGGCATGTATTAAGCATCTCAGGCAATCTGGTTGTCGATGATAATGTCGTCGTGATATCGGTAGACTCATCCAATTTATTCTTTCTCATAACTGCCTTGAATTTAATGATAAGTTTTATCACCAGATCAAGGGCACCGCTATGGGTACTAAGATGGCTCCTTGTTATGCTAATTTGTTTATGGCCGATCTTGAGGGTAAGATATTACAAGAGTCCACACTCTCTCCTTCCTTTTATGTCCGTTAAATCGACGATATCTTCATGATTTGGCAGCATGGCGAGGTTTCGTTGGAATTTATTGGTTTTGCGAATACGTATCACCCGTCCATTAAATTTACTTATGATTTTTCCGGGATGAATTACCTTTTTGGATGTTCTGGTCAAAATCCGTGAGGGTTCATTGGTTACCTCCTTATACACCAAGCCCACTGATAGTCATGCTTACCTAGTTTATGATAGCAATCATCCCCAACACACTAAGGAATCTATCATTTATAGCCAGTTTCTTCGTCTTAAGAGAATTTGTTCTGACCCTCTTGATCTCAAGATCCAACTTAACGTTATGTCGGGGCACTTCCTTAAAAGGGGCTATCCCTTGAAACTGTTAAGGAAATTCATGGACAAGGTTATTCCTGTCAATCGCAGTAAGCTTTTAGAGTATCGGATCAAGACTAAGACCGCACGCATTCCCCTCGTAGTTTCGCACAGTACAGCCTCTCTTGAAGTGTATTAAATCGTCATGGGGGATATTGAAACACGCCCCAGAGGTTGGAGGAATTTTTTCTGCACCACCGGTTGTGGCACTAAAGCAGCCGCCGAGTCTTAGGAATTTGTTGGTACGTTCCAACATATCGCGCAGGATGCCTGGACGAGGCAATAAACCCTGCAGGAAGCCGTTGTCAAATCTGCATGCACATAGTCACGGATGAGACGGTATCTCTCCCAAGGAATCACGTGATCAAACCGGAACTTTTTCCTGTGATTCTTCTAACGTGGTTTACTGCGTGATGTGTTCAAATGTCC